>OY540835.1:15006878-15606878 GCA_961205895.1 Mythimna pallens
GAGTCAACGGTGCGTAGTGTTCCTCGCTTTCTACAATATGCTATATGTCAGCAAATTGTAGGGGTCCAGTAGGGCCAATGCCGACTAAGGCCACGGGTTTCTGAGGAGCCGTTGTCCTAGAATACAAAGGACAACTAAATGACACAGGTATGTTTTTAGACAATTAAAGTCTGGCACACCCTTTTGCTCAATTTCTAGCTTAAAAAAACCCTCTCGCTGTTCTATAACATAGGAGACATAGAATTTATAAATCAGGTTTCGAGAATATATTTCCGTAGAATAATTTTCGTCTTCCTCGCTGGCGAAGGCGCTTACTAATGCCAGTTTTATATAACTGACAAATATTACGCATAGGCGTGTGAAAGAAACTTAAAAAAGTGTTGGATTGTTAGATTTTGTCCTACTGCCTTTATTAAATATACATCAGTATTTCTCTATTTATATATCTACTTACTAAACCAAATTGACTATCAGCGCCATAAATCGACACATATATTTCCTAAGCAACGGAACTCAACGAACCGTAAACAATGTATAAAAACATATTTACCCTTATCATTCCCCCGAGCTAATTTCCAAGACACTTTGACAATCTTTATCAGAGTTATGATGGGTTCTGATAGCATCACTCAATATCACGAAACCAACGTTTTAACATGAAAGTTATTTAGAACAACAGAATTTCGGCTTCGCTTTGTTTGTTTCGCACAAAAGTTAAATGGGAAATTAGAAGCAACTCAATATTTTCTTGTTTTTGATTGACTTTGTTATTCATATTTTTGATTGAACAGCCAGTTCGATATTGTTTTTGACTGAAATGAGATTTAATTTGATAGATTTCTTAGGTACCTATCCATAATGTGTTTGTAATGAGGTTTGTTCGAAATATTACTTGAATTACATTCTTTCATAAATATTTTTTTTCAATCTAATAATGTTTTAAGGAAAAAAATAATCGAGTACAATAAATTAATCAAAAATAAGACGAGAAAAGAGAGTTTAATGTGAGTGAAGTTGTGAGAAAAGATCAATATATCAATCATCAAACGCTGTCATTCGCTGGAATAAAAAAATCAGAGAATTCAATTGTTTCAGAAACACGTTAAAGAAACATTCTTAACGAAACTGTCATCTCTAAACATCTCTAATTCGGGTCTGGGCTTCTTAGAATTCTCATGATATGCACTATGGCTATAAGGTACCATCGATCTGATGATGATGCTGAATACTAGGTACGATAACTCCGTGATAAAACAATGTTAGCCCATCTTTATTTTTTTTTACCCGTCTGCGAGAAGGGTTATTTATTTGGTTAACCATCGAACCGATCTGATGATGTAGCCGGAATGTAGTGATGGGAACTTCGTAATAAAACAATGTATCCTAACCGTGTTTCGACTTATTGAAGTTCTCATGAGATATAAGTACTCTGACTAGAAATGGTTTTAATGCATATTTTCTCTAGGTGAAGATTACCACAACTAAACATTGTACCTAAAATGACTTTTGGACTAGGACCGACTAGAAACTGACTGGAAACCGACTAGTTATTTCGAAAGTTTTAGTGTTTTTTTTATTATCTGACTGCCAAGCAGGGCTATATCATTTGTCAGTATCAGTTTATATTTTATTATGAAAAGTTTTTCTCGGCAGTTAGTTAATACAGACATGACATGGCAGACGACATGGTGTTGCTGAGCCTATCAATCAGTGCCATGAGGAAACTGGTATCAACATGTGAATCTTATGCGGTGGCCCATGGGCTCAAATACAATGTTTCAAAGAGTGAACTAATGCTCTTTAAAGCAAATGGTTTCTCCTACTCGGCATTTCCTGATGTGTCACTTTGTGGCACACCACTGCATAGGATCTCTAAATTTAAATATTTGGGTCACTGGGTCACTGAAGATTTAAATGACAATGTAGATATTGATAGGGAACGCCGGTCACTGGCTGTCCGTTGTAACATGCTGGCTCGCAGGTTTGCACGGTGTACAAAATCAGTAAAGATCACGCTTTTTAAAGCATTTTGTCAATCTTTTTACACCTGCAGCCTGTGGGTCGCATATTCGCAGCGGGCATACAGCGATCTGCGTGTCCAATATAATAATACACTCAGGGTACTATTGGGGCTGCCGTGGCGTTACAGTGCGTCAGGGATGTTTGCTGAGGCGTGGGTTGATGGCTTTGCCGCCATAATCAGGAAGAGATGTGCCTCACTACTCGCTCGCGTTCGTGGCAGCACCAATACTATACTGAGTGTTTTTGCAGATAGGTGGGAGTCCCCCATTCTGCAAAGATGGGTGCGGCTTCATGTATAGTTGTGTTATTATTTGTGTCGTTAATGCTTACTAATATTAGGTCGTCCGAAATAAATGTTTTATTATTATTATTAATAAATTGTAAATACCTACTTCCGCGGTCACCGTGCTATTCCTATGCAGGCCAATAGTGAACACACTTTAGTTCATATAACGTCCACAATCTAAATGTTGAGAAAGGAAGTTTTAGTTGATTCCTAATTCCTATTTAAAAATGTAGAGTAGATACAATTTTTTATTTATTAAATACTTATAGTCTATATCGGTGTACAGTAAAGTCGGTAGCTTTACTGGTAGCGCTGTATTGCATGATCAGGTAATTCAGGAATTGGTTAAAATTATGCAAATCTATCTAAACTTTTCCACTAAGCTGACATAACAAAGAAGCTTTTAATAGATATACTTAAATATAAGCCCAGAAACTATACTCTAGCATAAATTAACACAAACAACCCCAAGATTATCGTGTTCAAATAACGAGACAAGCATTAATCCGATCCGAAGCTGAAAGGCTTGCTATGCATATTCAGGCAGCCAATACCCCTCCTAGATAAATAGGATAGAGCATGCGTTGCCCATCCCTCAAGCGTTATGATGAAGTGATCGCATAGTGCGGGCTACTCATACAATATTCATGGGAGGAGAATGCGGCAATTTGGTCGACATGTCCTGTGTCCCGCAAACAGCACAGATGTATCTTAAGTTGGGGTGACAACACGTTAGTGATCTGCTGTGTGCAGAAGTGCCGAGTCTACTCCAACACTATGGAAATCCTTTGGAGAGGGCAAATGATGGCCGATTTTGTAGCGCTTGACTAGTTTTCACCACTTTGAAGGTTTGTGAAAAATGACTACGGAAGTTTGATTTTATGTTTAATCTAATGTTGCATATGTTAAATTATAATGGTGTTGGCTAGATACTAATAAAAAGATATATGATCTTTTAAATGTCTCTTCTGAGTACTTTCAACTTATACAGCGTATACACGCTAGAAAAAATGTTTAACAGAATTAATAATAATACACCTTAGGAGGCTCGCGTTAGGCGGCTGGATCAAGGGCTTGATTCAGAAAGTGGTACTCCTGGACACGGCTCGTATTGTTAGGATGTTCCTTTCTCTGGAGCCCTGACCGCCGGTAGCTTGGACCCTGTTCCCGATACCGGTGGGACACTATTTTTTATATTTTTAAATGTTTTTTTTATATATGTTTTAAGAATGTACAAAATATGTATATAAAATAAATAAAGGAAGTAATAATAATAATTTTATTATGATGGTCAGTTCGAACTTTCAAAAGCTTTTGTTTTACAGTTAGACAATATTGGTATAATCGTGTCTGTCGTTTCACCAACTGCATGCCCAAAACGTGGTTCCACGATTAACACAATGGAAATGTATTTTGTCTACGATTGTGGGAAATTATTCATAAAGTAGATCCTGCCAGTTTAATTGACTGACACTTATTAAACAACTGATATGAGGTCGCTCGGTATTGGTAGCACTCAATTAATGAAAACAATAAAGACGTTTATGCTCGGGCAGTAAAATGTCAAACAATGAACAAACAAGTACACACTATTAAATTATGTACCATAAACTAAGGCAAATATTCCGACTCCTTTTAAAAGATACTACTAACCAGTTGTCATGTCAACGGAAAAAAAACACTCGATGGATGTCAATATTTGACAAACTATAACTGTCAATTTGACTGCTGTTATGTGTTGATGTTGATCGCCAAATTCACGATCCATCTTGCTTAATAAAAAAGATACTGTACGTCAAAACTGTAAGGAAACTTTTACATAAAAAAAAAAAAAAGAAAAGATGTTAGATTAGTTTTTTTATTTCAGATCCCTCTGAAAATGAAACTAAAAATCATGTCTAGATAAAAGGTGCGAGCAATAAAGTCCAATGTGACAGGCAGGGCTATTATCGTCTAGAACTCCAGCATTTTATTTCCAAGACTGTTTTAATAGGTGGGTATAATAGCCTGAGCTACCTAAGGTTACGTTAGTCACAAGTTAATACATTACTTCAAGTCTGAAGGACTAACATATGTGATGTCCTGAATCCACGTGATGTTGCATGTTATCCAGCCTTAAATTGATGTTTATTAATAGACAGGATTATTTACTTGCTCTAGATAAAGTTTGGTCTATTCGTAATATGTGATGATGTGTATGTGTGTGTTTGTGTTGGTAGGCAAGGTAAACCGATGACCTGATTAGGGTCGCGGGAATTCAATGGATGCGAGATGTACAGGACCGGTCGTTATTGCGACACTAGACGGCCTATGTTCAATTGTGGATGTTTTTCGGCTGAAATAACGATAACAATGTATCATGATACTTTGAAGTTCACTTCTGTAGGCCTAAATCGTGATACCGTTCAGACGTAACATCACAAATGTTCGTATATATGTTTACGCTCAAAAGTCTACGCGACTTGGACCAAACTTGGCACACGTGTTCTGAAATAACACATAGCATTTTTATTTTTTTACTTTTTATGTCAGCAGTATTCTCTTGGGATAATTTTCTACTTTCACGCGGGCGAAGCCGCTGGCAAAAGCTAGTAAGGGTATGCTTATATACTCAGAAAAAATTGTAGTCAAATATTCGTTTATTGCTTGTGTCAGATATCATTCCATATCTTGAATGACATTCTTCTACTGACTATGATATGGACATGGATATGGATCCCCTATCCATGTACCAACACAATAGAGAAATGGGGAATTCGTATAATGGGGAACAGATTGCCTGTCACGACAACTATGAATCGGATACGTCGTTTAATGTCAAGAACGCAATTAAATGTCTCAGCTCGTACTGCAGAAGATAGCATGATGGTATTTTGATTTACCTTCTATGGTACTTAACGTCGGCTCGTCCCATGGACCCTTTCATCCGATAAGAGCACTCCAGAACCGACCGTACTTCAACACAAAATCAATATTACTTCGAAGAACTTACGTCATACATATTCTTCGTATAACAGATCGGCAAACTTTCTATAGTGAGCTAAGTTCGACAATGTAAATATCGAATAAAAAGCTAACAGAAAATAAAATCCAGGCCAAAAATATATAGGCTCGTCCAACACCCGGAAAAATTCCTCCAACTTGGCTAATAAAGATTTATCGTTGCGATAAAAAATTTCATAGCAGTGAGTTGGCCGTAAATAATTCGTGGCATACCTGCGAATGCTGATTTGACATGGGTCAGGGCCTCGAACTCGAGCCGTATAATATTTCATTCCTTCCGACTCGAATCATAAGTCTAACCGCAGTGCAAATTGAAATTTTGCTCGGACACCGCACTTCTTATTGGTTTGTGTCTTATCTACGCATCGCATATCTGTCAAGCTTGTGTGTCTATCATTATTTTGTGTCTCCAACATTATTGTGTACGCAAGCGTGAAATAGGAAAAAATCATATCTCCTAAACCACGTCATCATTTGCGGAGGAAAATAACTTTACAAATAAAAAAAAGAACGTGAAAATGAGAAGAGAATAGACTCTAGGGCATTTTAGAATTTTAAATATCGAAAGAGAATCTAAAAAGATTATTGACGATTAATCAGCGCTGAAGTTGATCGTTATTCAAGCTTCATTAGTTCAAGCCCAGCTTGCAAGAATATAAAATGTCTCAGACATTTTCATTTTGTTTAAAATGCAAAGTAAGTTTCTTGCGCCTTTAATTAGTATTCCTTCTTTGAAAATAAGTGTTAATTAGTTTTCACAACTCATGTAAAAGCAGAGTACAGTAAATTAAAGTAAAAGAGATAAGCGTGTTTTATGGATAATTAAAACTTATAAATTCTATCAGCTCTTTTTTTAGGTACCGACCAAACACTTGGGAGACCTACAAAGGATAATGGAACTTATCACGTCATTTTAAGTCGCAAATTGTTTTGCAATCTATTGATCCGAAACGGACAAAAACAAAGCACTCACATTTGGCTGTTTGTCCCACACTCATTAATTTGACCGCGTGGCTAACCCCAGAATGTCCTGAGCTATTAACTACCGAAACTGGGTATGCAATAAATTGAGACTTTTCATATATAAATCAGGGTCGAGCGTGTCGCAGAAGGTCTGCAGATAAACCGGATGGTATAAGAGTGAGGGGCATTACTGGAGCAGCTGCGGCGGCGGGCGTCGCGAACTCACTCGCATTACAACCAGTTTTATGTGAGGCCCGGGCGAATCTTGCTTTAATACTGTACGTTTCTGGAGAAACTTGCACAAATTGAAACGCTGAGGCCTCAGATAATTGGAATATTTCGTAAGTTGTATAGAATGACGGAAACTTCATAATTGTAGTAAGAGATATCTTAATTAAATTGTTGGTTTTGGGGTTTTCAATTGAATTTGTACTTTCACAACCGGCGCGCGTGTTTGTCCAGACGTATGAATGTAAACTAAACAAAAGTAAGGATCTCAGCAGATAGTGTTCATTACTTATTCCGTACGTTTTATTGAATATATTGTTTTATTTCCCCTTTGTGGAATAGACGTGAATTTATTTATGTATTTAAACTTTTGCAAACAAAAATAAATAAAACATGATTAGAATACTAACAATTAGCAGGAGGTGTACCTACCTACTTCGCTGCGGGAATGATTGAATCTGTGACCGTCACGGTCACGGTCATTCTCACGGTCTCTTTGCATTTTCTAGAACGCAAAGGATAAATAAAGGAACATCATCATCATTATCCTCATTTCAGCCGAAAAACGTCCACTGTTGGACATAGGCCTCCCCCAAGAGTCCTCCCTCAAATGAAGGAACATAGGTCGTCATTTCGTGTGCATAGTGCAAAGAAGAAAAATACTTAGATTAGTTATTGTATGTTGTTAATATGTATTAGTTTATTATTTTTAAGATTATTCTATGTATTCTGTCTATGGGCCTTAGTTGCCTGAAAATAAAGAATAATAATAATTATTATTATTATACGTAGTCTGTAAAAGTCGAATGCCCCTTCGCTCCATCCCGGGGTGGAAGAAAGTCATTTGATCATTTCCTACCACCAAAAAAAAAGAAAAATAAGAGGAGTACTTCGAAGCCTAAGTATGTTTTTAATGTTTTGATCTTGTTTTTTGTATATGTACCCTACAAAGTTAGGTTCAGTACCAATCGTTTATACTTAACTCATTTGTATTAGTATAATAGTATAATCAGCCTTTTAATGTTCCCACTGCTGGGACTCAGGCCTCCTCTCAAGGAGAGGGAATGGGCCATAATCCACCACGCGTGCCCGGTGCGTGTTGGTGAATTTCACATGTCTTCGAATTTTCGGTTCTTGGATGTCGGTTTCCTCACGATGTTTTCCTTCACCGTTTTGAGAGCTGCAGTGGTGATGAAATAAATTACACAAATTAATGCGCCTGGTTGGGTTTGAACCCACGACCTACAATTTAATTATAATCAAATTATGTATTATAATCAAACAAATATACATCATAAATAGCCAATCACAATTAAGCGACGACAAATTAGTCGATATTATCAATACCAATTTAACACAAAGCAGACCGCAAAATTCTACAGCAATTTGTTCACAAAAGCTAATTAATTGACACCACTGTGTTTGACCGCAGTTTAAAAATGTGTCAAAACAAAATTAATATCTACTGAAACATTGCGCCAAAAAAATTACAGGTGGAAAATTGTATTCATAAAATTCCAGTCTGATTAAATTATTCTGATATTAAAATAAACTACGCTTGGGTTGGTCTCCAGTCTGGTGGGATGAAGCTGATTATCAGAGTAATTTTATAAGGAGCTACTGTCTATCTGATCTCCCGAAGCCATCTGAGTGTCACGATACCCTTTTCAAACTATCAAGTAAATTCGTTGAACTCCTTAGTAGTCCTGAGTTCAGCTTTACGAATACTGACAAATGTTTGCACTGATTGGACAGGTCCACTCGAATCTGTGTGGTTTTTTCCTTAAAAGGCCATCTCAGACACCAATCTGCATGGTGCATGTGAGCACCATGCATTTGACCATTAGGTATATGTTTACTGTATGGACTTTAAAAGAGATTTTGAACCCTGAGTTTGTTTCGGTGTTTAAAAAAAAATTTATGTATGACAGTTAATAAAGTAAGTATGAAACTGCAAATAGTTAGGTATTAAAATATTCGTATGATATTATTAAAACCTAGCCGTATTAATACCCCTCATTATGCAACAGTTTTATAAATTACTATTGAGTAATACATAGTAGAGCAACTTTCCGACTGTGTCAAATATTGTTTTAAATATTACGCTAGATAGGATGAATGCGGGTTGTGGGGTCGAGCTACGGGGGGTACGGAGACTGGCCACACGCGATTCTTATATTGTGCACTAGACGACATAAGCCTTAAGTTAAATAACAGGGAGAATAATATAATGAACGGACAGCATCATCAAGTTGTTGAGCTCTTTAGTAGTCCTAAGTTGAGCTACACGAATACTGACAAATGCTTGCATTGACTGGACAGGTCCACTCGAATCTGTGTGGTTTTTTCCTTAAAAGTCCATCCAGACTTTTTCCAGACCATCTCAGACACCAATTTGCATGGTTCTCACATCATTTGACCATTATATCTTTACTGTATGGACTTTAAAAGAGACTTTGACCACTGAGTTTGTTTCGGTGTTTCTTCTAGCTAGAAAATACCGGTCTCATCAAAATTGACGAAAAAATTGCGGTGTAAAAGTGATTTAAAAAAAATATAATTGCTAAATCAATATCATTTAACTGGTTACCACTCTTTTCTAAGAGATGTGAGATGAGTGCCCAATTAATGCAGCTATCTGTACAAATAAAGAATAAGGACAATAAATTGCTATGGATAATACGTTGTGAGAAAAGTTTTTCACATTTATTTTTGTAACGAATAACAAAAAGTTGCGTCATAAATTTTTTTTTTTCACATATCTCATGTTTTAAAAATAATCTCATAAAGTATGAGGAACGTACAACGTCCCAAACATACGTTGATAGCTCTATCAACGTATAACGTATTTTTGTATAACGTAACTACATCATAACAAAACTCCTATAGGACATGGTGGAGCACACGGAGGAAGTTTGTTTCGCTACCACTTAGGCGGGGCACGACCATTTTCTTGTGGAGGCGATGAATGAGAAACGGTCACCTTTTTCTGCGAAGCACTAATGTAAGCTATGGAGATGGCCGCAACCGTGAGAGAGAGGATATCTTTACGCTTCAGCTGCCGCCACAGGAGACGCAGACAACTCCTGGCGATTCCTGGCCAATACAAACGTGGACTTGCAGACGATGAGTAATGGATAGCTCTCTGGCCGTTCAGTAAGGACCGAGACTGAGTCAACAGCGCATAGTGTTCCCATACGTGCCTCAAAGAGATGTCAACAAAACCGTAGGGTCCCTGTAAGGTCGATGCTCGCTAGGGTCACGGGAACATTTGTAAGAACCACGGCCCTAAAACGCAAAGGGTGACTGAAAGACACAGGTGGCTTTTAGTCAGTAAGAATCAGATTCGCCCTCTCACTCCACTCTAGAGCAGAAGACGTCATCTGGTGATTTTCCACCTCAAAAAAAGTTTATAACTACAAAAAAAAAAACAAATATCAATAACTGTTTTTGACCAGTACGGTTTTTTGCATTCCACGAATCTAACAACTTTACAGAATGAAATAATAGAACATCGCTACCAATTTCGCAATACGTTCGTTATTTTTCTGACAGATCAAAGTATATTTCTTTTAAATAAGCCAATAAAATTTAGTACTATAAATAGCTAAAAGACAATACCTTTATTCTAAAAACAAACGAGATTTATGAAAAAAAGCAGAGTAAAAATGGAACATCAATAAACAAAAGTAAAATCCTACGAAATGGAAATCTTGTAAATTATAAATCTACCCTGAATGGAATTGAAATCTACATAATGGTTTGCGCAGAGAAAAATGTGAGTACTGTTCAGGACGACAATAACACAAAACATTCGGGAACAAAGCGTGGCTTTGGATGAAGTACTGAAACAGTGGCGATGTGACTATGTATCATAGTAGGTATACATTCTTACACATTCACGATGGTAGCTATTTTTGTAAGCGAATTATGTAGTTTTTTCTGTCGCTCTAATATATTTTTTTATTTAGCTTACGAGAAGGCCATTGAACATTAAAATCATTTGAACATCAAATGCATTTAAACATTTACAGTTTGGGTTAACCAAAGGAAGACTACTGGAGTCTACGCGATCGTAGTTGTGTGCTACGTCGTAGCTTGCTGCGTAGCAAGCCGTAGCAGGGACAACTCCTCATTCAAACACGTTGAATTGTACAAGCTGAACTTTTATGTGTCATAACTCGAGAAGATAAGAGTACTTTATTAGTAGTAGAGGGCAGGGTATACTTGCAGTCGACGATTGATTTTTGTTTGGCTTTGGCAACTCCATAAAATGACATGAAAACTTTTTCTGTTCAACCAACTAACTTGCCTTTCATGCCAAAATTGATATCAATTAAGGTTGCGATATAGACAACACAAAAATATATAGTTTTTCTTTCTTTAAAAAAAAATATGAATGGTTAGTAATGGTGGTTAATTGATGCAGGACTAAAGGTAAAACTATATTAGGCACACATAAGCCACGTACGCCGATCTGAGCGCGTCAGTCTCTATACATTTTATATGGTAACTAGACTTGTAGAGCTACATTAGATCCACGCCACGCAACGGGATGCTTTGTGCAATCTTTAGAATTTCGAATTTTTTAAATGTTTTTGCATCCAAATCTCAGTAAGTAAAGATTTATGACTGAATTTATCTCATTATAACTTACCTTTCCATTTTATCTTGAGTGATTAAGAATAATTTTTATTTTCTTTTCGTACCGTCTGCTTTGAATTATTCTAATATGTATATAAAAATCTCTACTTGGCCGATTTTTATGAAATGTATTGTGTATATATAGGTTTTAGGCTAATATTTACCCTCCTACCTCCACCCCCAATTTTTCCTTTGAATTTATATGTTGGAACAACCTTTGCTAAGTCAGCTAGTAATATAATATAAAACACTGAAAATCTATTGACAATTGGGTATTTAGGTACCTGTGCTTACACGTCTCCCTTACTGCATTTTATTTTTATTTTGGTCTAAACTAAAATAAACAAATAATCTCAGACCAATAAAAAGTATAGACGGAGTCGTCGTAAACTAAGGCGGCGAAATAAGTGAGGACTCGTTTTGGCTTTGTGTGCGTAACTTGGTGTATGACATCGTAGATTTGCACATGTTTGCTAGAGAAAAAATATTGCAAGCGTTGCGCTGCGACTCCCAAGTGCGTTATACTTTGGTTAAGTTTTATTATTGTGTAGGTATAGTGTTTATCTTGATTGTATGAAATGAAAGATAATTTCATTGAATGAAAATCATTTATTTTCATATTAAGTGAAATTATTAATTTAAAAAACACACAAAACTTACTTAAAATAATAATAATATATATCCAACGACTATCGGATTAGGTGCGGATCATCCAGCGTAACCATATGTTGGATGACGCCGTAATTATAAATAAAAAAACACTTTGTTGTAGTGTCCGTAAAAAATTACGACTTCCCTTATTTTTGGGAAAAAATAATGTTCTTAACTTGCAACACCGACACAATGGCGTGTTTCGAGAAATTATTTCAGATATTTTTACGATTTAATTTAATTTATACAGCAAAAACGTTACCTAATTACTTGTGAAAAGTAATTCCAAAAGCCTTTTTTTGGAAAAAGGAATTGTTCTTGCAGCAGTGTATGACACAGGATGGCATAATTTCCTAATTATTATCTCAACAAAACAACGTCACGCGCACTCGTTTGCTAGTGGCAGACTACCGAGCAGCCGGCATCATATTGCCGATCGGCTTCATATTACTTGCCACACTTTCAGGAGCGCAATGTTCTGTCTATACTATATCTTTTTTATTGGTTTGAGCAAATAATAATAATTATAATTTTTATTTTTTATTTTTTTTTGTTTGTTTATTTTTTAAATTTAAATAAACAAATAATAATAATTTTTATAATCATTATTATTTGTTTATTTTAACTTTCCTCTAATTGTTCTTTAATTTCCGTTTGACCATGAATAATGTTACTCACTAAAGATTGTCTATTAATATTTTACCATTTTATTTGCCTAGTGATCTGTAACATCTTAGGCTTCTTTCAAAAAATCTACATTAAGCACCAGTCTCTTAGGCCCGAAACTACGTTAAACGGTCGTCCGTGACGTGACACGTGACGCGCGTGTTCACGCGGACGGTCTTCGTCGCGGAAACAATTTTATTAACGTCTGCTGCACAGTGTCGCTAGTTCAACGGTGTGCAAGTAGTCGTGTCGATGGAGAACTCAATAATTATTACGTAGCAAAACGGGCGTGGGGTCTAAATGCCCGCGCGGTTCAGTGCAACGGAGCATTTTTGTATGAGACCGTGCGGGAGTCCGTTTTACGCACTTTCGGCCTTTACGGATATGATAAAAAAAGGTCAATTATGCTTAGGAATCATAAAAATCAAAACTAAAACATTGGCTGCACGTGAAATACTGTTCTAAATAATGGGGACACAATATTTCATTTTCGCCCTTCACGGTATGTAATTTTATTACTGGGATCAATTTTACGACATTCGATACTTTTACGGTTGTTGAGCCTAAATCGTAAAAGGGTTACTGTAACGGCAGCCTTACTTTACTTAACGTTACCTCCTTTGTCCTTGTGTGGAATTTTGAGAAGCTATTTTATGTTTTTAATAGACTCTCGTTCAGAATCTCGCAGCTAAAATAATAACAGACAATCAATCTCTAAGGTTAAGTACACAAATTGCAAATAGAGTCATCGACGCCGAGTTGCTAGACTGTCAGCATTGGAATTGCACAATTTAATTTCGCCAAGTCCATTCCACCGGTACATGGTGGACGCCACCGGTACATGGTGGACTTCCCACCCATACGGAAAAGCGTTTTGAGAACACATTAATTATGCATACAGCTAAGCAGAAGAATTCCCTGCCGGAGTCTGTGTTCCCTGATAGCTATAACCTAGGGGTTTTTAAGTCGAGAGTGAATAGGTTACTTCTAGGTAAGCATGCTCCATCATCGACAAAATCATCGCTTACCAAAAAGTGAGATAGTGATCAAACGCGAGCATAGGTTGTGGAGGCCATAATAAAAAAAAAGCAAGTGTGAGTCGAGCTCGCGCACTGAGGGTTCCGTACAAACTTACCTACATTCGAGTATGTGAATAGTTCAATTCCCGAATGGAGTCTCTTTTTGAATTGCAAAAAATGTTTTTTTTTTTATTTTGTGACCCAACAAAGAACAATGGCAGGTCTCCATACTAAGAATTGTCTGGGATCAAATTGAAGCGTCCCGTAATGAAAAATATGTTAAAAGATTTTGCGTTAGCTCCAGAATCTATAAATGAAACTATTTTTATTTGGGAAAGCTGGAAAAAAAAGAATTCGGTCTTTGATTTTTTAGGTTATGAAGGAACGCCAAACAGCAATTATCATGAAACATCGCAGATTGATCACACAGGGCAGTACTAATCAGTCCATAAACATTCCAGGTCGGGTAAAAATAAAAGGAAATCCAAATAAAAACGCAAAACACAACCGAAATGAAAAACACGGAAGAATTCTGTAGCGTCTTGACAGACAACCACAGACAACATGTGTCAAAGACAAAAGTAGTGCGTGCACGTTTCGATTCGGTTGTCTTATAAATCGATACAACATTGAAACATAATTATATTTTGATCCATTATTAGTGGATTTATAAGTAGAAGCATTTCTTCAAAGATATCAGTTGATAAAAGACGAAAGAATAGAGCATATTAATAATCAAAACAAAACCAACTCTACATGAGTCGATCGATCAGTCGATTATATCATTCATTTATATAATTAAACGATCGATATAATCGACTGCTTGATAAATTGCATTCATACTATTTTTACTCACACCACTATTTTAATGGTAACATTTCGAATGTACCTAATTCGAACATCATTTGATAAGCTTTTAAAAACATAAAATAACTCCGGCTTTTACGAGAAGGAGTGAATAATTGAAAAAACCTTGGAAAATTAATTAAAGTTGATTCATATATATGAAATCCATGTACGCAAAAAAAAGTCCAGACAAAATTGCCTTTGTTCTTTCTGTTTTCAGATTTATTACTATATCTATACAATATGACCTTGCTTTATGCCAAATTTCAGTATTCTGGGTCAACGGGAAGTACCCTATGAATTTAGATTCCTTTGAGAGTGTCGAAATGCACGTTTTATGCAACATAAACGGCCGTATCTTTTTTTTTCGTTAACTTAGAATTTTGATTTTTTCACAGCTTTAAGGGACTGCAGATTTTAGTGTATGATTTTAATTTCAACTGGATACCTCTATGCGTTTCCAAGATAAAGGATCTTGACAGATAGACCGACAAACAGACAGACGGACGGACAACAAAGTGATCCTACAAGGGTTCCGTTTTATCCTTTTGAGGTACGGAACCCAAAAAAAAACAGAATGTAAATTGTAAAGTGCATTAAGTAACTTTGTGATGAGAAAAGAAACGTTTTGTTTATTATTATTATTTAACACTTGTCGAGGTGGGTCTGTAGATGAGTGATCATCTTGTCTTACGTGGACTACTACTTGTCTCGGAAAGCACGTTCACTCTCGGTCTCAACTGACATTTTTAGATCTCTGACAGTCGTTACGCAAAGTCAGAAGCAAGAAAATTTAACTCCAGTCTTTCCAAAGATTATCGTATTACCCAATTACTTGGTTTTGGAGGTCAGATAGTCAGACACTTCGTGTAAAATACTGGTATACAGCCGCATTCTGTTCGACTAGAAGCCTGCTAGCTAACACGCATTGCTTCTTCTTTTTGCATCGATGGTAAACTCGTTAAACTTTTTGGATCCAGTAGGTGGCTACGTAGAGCAGGGCCGAGTGGTAACGGCCCCGACTTACGAGTTGTAGGTCGCGGTTTCAAACCCAGACATGCGCATTAATTTGTGTGATTTATTTCATCACTACTGCTTTCAAAATGGTGAAGGAAAACATCGTGAGGAAACCGGCATGTCCTAGAACCATAAATTCGAAGACTTGTGACATCCACTAACCCGCACTGGGTCCGTGTGGTGGATTACGGCCCATTCCCTCTCCTAGAGAGGAGGCCTGAGTCCCAACAGTGGGAACATTATAAGGCCTACTATGCTATGCTAGGTGGCTACGTTAACTGCAGCATCGGTGGCACTCATTAAATCCTACAAAGTGCAGGTGTATGGGCACTTGGAGCGCTCTAACATGCATTACTGAGAACGGCTAGGCAAAGTGAATTGATTCTTGATGATATTCCACGAATGTACAGGGTTTATTAGGTTTTATTTTTACTTTATTTACATTGTTCTCACATGATAACGATAAAAAACATGCAACAGAGATATTTGTAATTACAAAACATTATTGAAAACAGTATCCATGGAGTTTCTTCACATTCTTCTCCATAGAGATCTACGCTTTGGAATTAGTATCAATTTTCTGAAAGACTGACTTCATGACATTTCAAAAGTGCCTGTAAATGGTTTAATTGAAATATAGTAAAGTGCTTTGTATCTTTGAATTTATGACGGTTTGGATTTTAAGTTTTATTATACGAACTGTTTTAAGAAGAGCTGCCTTAGATTTAATTAAAATCTCGTTGATATCCACTATAAAACAAATTGATGTTCTGTTTATATTTTGGTTCCCGGGAAAAGGATTGTATGGATCGTTTAGAGGGATAATGTTAAAAGAATGAGCTGTATTTTTTGCTGGTAGTATACTCTATATAATTATAATAATCTTTTTACAATAAGGATCTTACCTACATGTGATTTGTATGAAGACAATTTCATTATCTTATTTATTTCAAAACATCTTGTTCACGCAACGAAACCCAAAACAGAGTACTCTTTCAATATTAAACAGAATCTCGTTTCATATTACATAATATCAAGCAATATCAAAATAACTCATTAGAATTTCATAAAGTAATTCAATAAGGAACCAACAAGGCAAACGATGTTGCCGAGATCGCATATTATGTTTTATGTTTCCTCAAAGCCGGATTATCATCTGGTAAAGCGAATGTTGGCAAAAATATCATATTATGTGGCGGTTTCAGTAGTTAATCGCAGGATTTGCAGTAGTGTCTGCTCGACTGAATTTATGCAGTACAACGTGACACTTTTGTGGAGAAAATCTTTAATTTGAATAAGACAGTGAATTATGATCGTGAAATTATGCAGTGTCATGCTCTTTTATTCTAGACGATTGGATTTTGGTAGAAATATGAGGTCGAATTTTATAATGCCTGAATATATTGCTAGTTATCTAGAGATAAGACCTTTAAATGTACCAATAGATAAATAAAATAATAATTCATTAACGTCTCTGAAAAACTGATGAAAAAGTGACCACAATTATGTATACCTATATTATTTTCACCAACTAGTTTTATTCCCAATTAATAAACATTTAACATAATCTTAAGAACCGTACTATCATCCTTAAAGTCTTACATAAAACTGCACTAAAGTTTCAACCCAAGCACCTATACCTAAACTTCTTCATCAACAACGTCCTTTTTAATATAAGTCGTTGGATTGCGATACACGTCACGTACTAAGAGTACAATGGCCGCGAGGGAGTTGTGCCGGCCGGCCGAATTATCCCGCCGGTGTACACCGACCACGTGACCGCTCTACGCTCCTGATCGCCTGGTGCCATAGAACAAAAGCCATTCTTTTATTTAAGGATTTTAGACGTATTGTTTGGCGGTAAAAGGATAGAACCATGAAATATGTAAGAGTACTGTCGTATGTATACTGTTGTAGTGTCACAAGCCCCGTAATCTATAGAAGTCCAGCCACAAAGGAAACTAATACTTTATTCAACGACTACGGGCACGAATATTTAGACGGTTTGAATTAGTGAAACCATTCATCCAAGTTTGTCTTGTCAGTTTATCGTAGACTAAATCCGACATATACACGCAAGGAACGTCTAAAACATGCTCTGTCATAATAAATGGCCCGATTTTGAACTTGAAGAAACATTATACTAACAAAAATATTTGGGATGACACTTTGCCCTACATTTTTGTGTGCTATACGATTTTAATTATACACTGTGGATGTTTCAAACATTTAACAACAACAGTAACAACACCAAACTACAAATTAACGACAATTAATACCGAGAAATATTGGTGGCGCTTAATAGTCGTAATGCTTCAGCATTTAATTTCTTAGGTCGTAGATTAAACTTGAACCGCCATGCATTAAGCTGCGCTCTCGAGCCAAATTAAAAAGCTGAGGATGCACAAAATATTTTGGCAAATTTCCTCGAGCATGGCCGAGGTGCTGGTCGAGTGTGGAGGCTCGTTGCCTGGAATTCCCTACGGAGGAGAATGCGAATCACGTCTTAGGCCAAGAGAATTCCAGTGCTTCGGACGATCTCTCAAATTATCCGTTGGACAGAGTGCTCTGGATGTAATTCCGAACATTAGTGGAATTGCTCATATGTGAGATCAATTTATCGGAAAATATTTGGTACTCCCGGTATTGAAGTTGCCTGATATTGGAAACTGTTCGTATACCCGCAGATATTGAAATGAAATTCACATAAATGCAGGGTTTTTTGAACTGAAACTCGTTAGTTAAATACTTGGATTCGCTACGAATAAACATCGCGTTTCATGTTAAAACACTATTCTGCTTATTTTTATCCATCATAAAATTGACGCGAACGCATTATTTTGATTAAAAATTACTCGATAGTGGCCCAGCACTAGAAACCACACATAGTAATCAAAATGCAAATTAACATTTGTCAAAGTAAATATTGCGCAGTAATATACCTTTTAATGGCTATAAAGCTCGCAATTAACTTCAGGCTGTTGTTTTACGGTTTGTGTATATTTTTATTAAACTAGCGATCGTTAACTGGATGCGAGCGAATTAAATCAGAGGTCATTTAGTTTTACTGATGTCGATAATTACTGAGCCTGACGACGCGTTAAACGTGCCGCAAATAAGTGTATGCGTACTTGAGCGTGATTATATGCATTGCATACGGTTAGGTAGGATGTGTGGTTGTGTGTTGGTGGTTTTAGAATTAAATGGGGAAATGATATGTACTCGTAATACCTAACAAAGCATGTGTTAAATACATGAATGAAATCAAATATCAGAGAGAGTTCCTAGAGAAAAGAGCGAATCAAATTAATTGCATGTTATAAATTGATGTCGTTTGAGTCAATCAGATTAATTTCTTTAATAGTTTAGATTATATTGCAAGGCAAACGTCTCCCTTTCATTTTTGCATTTAACTCGCTCCAGAGTCAATATTGTGGGGCCACACATATATTGCTGACTTGCAGACTGACAAGGTGATGATACCTTTTAAGGTTTGTGGTAATAAAAATATAGGGGTTGATGTTCGAAACATGATTGATAATTTAAATAAGAAAAATATAGGTGGACGCAATTTTTATATAATAATATAACAAACAGAGCTTCTGGCAATATAATAATAGTAAATCTAACTAAAAGCCCTTGATTTGAGCTCCGTCCCCACAATATGCACTACAAACCGCCCAAAGGCGTAATTAAAACTGATTGATGTGATTGTAATTTGAGTTATTCAAATATATGCACTATATTCCCAGGAAATACTGGTTGCATTTTGACATTTAGAGTTAAAGAAAATCTTTAGCGAAAACAGCGCTTGTGGGGTGTATGCGTTGTATTCGCTAAAGATAACCCTCCCCACGCAAGTCTCCACATTATCATACACATAATGGCTAATAATCTAAAACATACTCTTGTGTGTACTGTACATAACCGACTGGTTTATCCCCAGCGGATATTGGAACTGTTATCGCAATATGCAAATTCAATTGCGCACTGCACTCTACGCGACAACTTGGGGACTATGCAATTGATCGTTACTACCCAATAAGCTCTAAGAATGGTTTTGGGGTAGTTGTTTATTAATATTGTTATAGTCGATGTAATATCTGGTGCTTTAATAATGCAATATTGGTCATATTATGAGTATGGCTGTGAGAGATAGTTGAAGAAAAATGTTGAAAGTGTAAGAGATATATTACGTCGAGACACACAATATTAGTGTTCATTTTTAATTTTAAGTTTCTTCGTATCTACTTTTTTCTACAGTGTGTGTATCTGTGTGTGCCAAAAAACATGTTTTCACTCTTTCTTTTCTTTCTGTTTTGGATTCAGGCGAAAGAAACACCTGGGTTTGTCCACTGTGTGGTTCGCTCGGAAAACAAAGTAGATCATAAGGTGGAATTTTCTTGGGCGGAGGACCATCGTGTTCTCGAAGAGGCAATCAGTGGCGGCGACGTTTAACGTCCGGCAATAGTTCAAGCCTTGGTCCAGAGCGAGAGGAAACGGAAAGCGGTCACCTCCTTCTGTGTAGGCTCTGTGTGGCTGCAATCGATGAAAGAGAAAACATCGTCACACCCCAACCACCGCTACAGGAGACGCCTCTGGCGTCAGAAGTGACATGGTGATTTCCATGGCCACCATTGGCGTGGGTTTGCTGGCCTAGCAGGGTCGATACCTACTAGGGCTGCGGGATTGTTGAAAGGATTACGGTGGCCTAAGAACATAAAGGGAAAATGAAGTAACGTACACAGGTAGGTTTGATTAGTAAATCGCTCTAACCTAGAAAGGAAGAAGCCACTTGATGACTTTCCACAAAAAAAAAATATTGCTGTCGCTTTTGCCTTAAAAAAGATATTTTGATATTTTTTTTAGCAATGCCTGTCGTTATATTATCTGTGAATACCGTGCAGATTGGGTCTCCATCGCAATTAATATTAGGCCTCCAAATTGTGTATTGAGTGTGAGTAATTTGTGTTTGAGGGGTGAATGCTATTATTCAGTGATGTGTAATATTTAAGCAAGACAGCAAATTCATTTTGTGTTTAACATCCATTTCCTGCAAAGTAACAATTTTCACACAAGTAAAAGTGAAACTATTGAATTTATTTATTTGATTCTTTATATACACACAAACCACCTTTTGCGTTTGGACAGAGATAGCCTGCGTCTGGTGGCTGGGACCATCACTGGACACTGCTCACTGAACAAACACTTCTTCACAATGAATATCACGTGCTCCTCGAGTGCACAGCCGTCAACGTAATAAGAACACGAACCTTAGGAGCACCGAATTCACTCATAGATGCCTTGAGCAACCTGAAAAGCCTCATCTGTTTCTAGAGAGAGGTGGGCTGGTTGGAGTGAAGGCCGCCATGGCTCACGCACAATGGTCCGCCAAGGACTAAGTGCGGAAACCAGACCACAATAGATAGATAGATAGACACACATAAACCACACGCAGGCATACTTAGGCAATTTATACCAGTCAACCTTTAGGTGGTAAACTGTGGTAGGTTCAATTTGTTGCAACGATGCTATTGATGCCATCAATAATGATCTTAAAAATATCTGTCAGTGGGCTAAAAGTTTCGGACTTTTAGTAAACCCAACTAAATCACAAGCTCTCATTGTTGGTGGCAGATATTTCGTTAACTTATTAAATAACCAGTCTCTCCCACCTGTTATGTACGATGCTGTCGCTATAGCCTACTCAAAAAAAGTTAAAAACTTAGGTGTTTTCTTAGACTGTAATCTGTCTTGGAATGTCCACATTGCAGAAGTAAGCAGGAGGGTGTTTTGCTCATTTCAATCACTGAAACGTCTTCAGAAGTTCCTGCCTTTCTCAACTAAAGTTACTCTTGCTCAGTCTCTTCTTCTACCTCTTCTTGACTACGCTGATGTCTGCTTCCTTGATGCGACTGAGGATCTTCTTGACAAACTGGAGCGTCTGCAGAATTTGTGTATCCGCTTCATTTTTGGCCTTCGGAAGTATGACCATGTGTCGGAATTTCGAAGGCAATTGAAGTGGCTGCCTATTCGGCAACGTCGGGATTGCCACACTCTTTCTTTTTTATTCTCTGTTCTTCATAATCCCAACTCCCCCTTGTATCTTCGGGAACGCTTTGAGTATCTTGTTCCGAAAGGAAAACCGTGTCGCTCATCATCCTCTCTTCTCCTTCGTTGTCCTCCTCACTCTTCAAGTCGCTACAGTGGATCTTTTACCGTTCATGCTGTGCGCCTCTGGAATTCTCTTCCACATACATTGAGAGCTAGCCCTTCGTTGGAGGTTTTCAGGGAAAAATTAGGGAACATTTTTTATCAACATGACCCATAAATATGTATGTTAATAGGTATTTATTTATTGTATATTTATGTTTATGTATACACGTATCTGCTTATTATATTTTAGTTTTAAGTTTATTAATTATTAATTTTCACTGGAATTGTGATAGAACTGACTTTTTGGATTGATTGATTTTTAGTTTTAGGATTGAATTATTTTGCACAAACAAATAGTTTTTCTTTCTTTCTTTTTTTAAATTTACCTTTATATATTCCAAAACGTGACGATTACCTACAGAACTATTTTCAACAAAAATATTTCATTGTAGCTATTTATGTGACCCATGTTTAGTGGATGTCTGCTGTCTGATAAAGTGTACCGCAATACGCTGGAAAGGACCCAGACAGTACGTTTAACCGTTCGTCTAGATTAATGTCACTACATATTGGATGCTTCGGCCAAAATCTCGCTGAAAAGTGTACTATTATGCTAATATAGCATTTATACTGTTTGTGACCAGAAATTATGTCCTATAGAATAGGTTACATGCTGTAATAAATAATGAGATGGCCGCATCAGACTGTTTTAATCTGGGTGAAGACCTAGCAAATGTTGGCATGGCTTATTTGAAAAAGCTATGTTAGCTTTAATTGTCAATTCTCTAGCAAAAATGAAGAACCCTACTATCGAAGCAATGTTACCAGATACTTCTGCTAAGTTACTAAAAACAAACGAGCTTACAAGTTTCTGAGAAATTAAACCTACACCGCTACTGTCGTTTGGAACTTATGACTACATGAATAAAACATAAGTTGAAACTTCAATGAAATCGAAACTTAATCCTCACGAGTCATATAGTACAAATACTAATATGCAAACAAGGGAAAGCTATATCACGGATGTGAGTGGTTCAAAACATTGTTTATAACATACGTGGCAGTAACTGACTCGTGTGTTTGAATTACGACAGAAGCTGAGAGCTCTCTCCTCTCAACGATTTTCGAACATTCTATTCACAACGTGTGACGTCGAATAAATAACCATGTTTGAATAAAAACCGACGTTGCGCGCGAACCACTTAAATTTTTTTACTAACGTCATGAAATAATAAAATAATTTAGAACGACGACGTCCTGACTGCGATGTCCTTTGGAATAGTGCCAAGCACCGCGGGATGCAACGTTATCCGAGCCTCGAGTACAAACTTTTAAGAAGCATACTCCTGTCTAACTTTGCCGTTATTATAAAGTGTAAGAGGCGACGCAAATAGCACAGTAGTAGGAGTTCGACGGATTTTTAGACGTTTCGAACAACGATTATGGGCCGAACTCGAGCCGCTTCGAACATTGGATGCTCGCAAATTTTTATCACCTAGTGTCGTGCCACCCGTACGCGCTATGGGTATCGATAATCCGTGCATAACCATTCCATTTGCACGTGACACGTATAGTACGAGTTATGTTGTTTCCGCGTTAGTTGGCACATGTTGCAGCGTATTAAATTAGACGTATCAGCAGATAGCTCGATATTGGTACAGTTGGCATCTGCGCAGAGCGCGCACATGTGTGACATTGGCCGCGTCTCATGCATCATTCAGACGGAACCTGCATCCAATCGCTCTTACATTTAGGTTATAGCTCACCGCTTACTTGATAAATCGCCGCTCTGGAGGAAACTTGTAGTATCATCACGAGCAGCCATGTGCTACGTCGTTGGCTTTTATCAGATTTTTCCAGCTGGTTACGAGAGCTCATGTAAAATGCATGTGGTAGCCGTGTTTGTAATTGCTGTAACAGCTTTTGCATTACGCCCTAATATTAAAAGACGTTTACGTTTGCCTGCATTTTTAAGTGTAATTCAACGAGTTTAGTACAGTAAAAATTATACGCGCGTTTTAAAACGTTAACTCGACAGGATTTTAAAGCTGAGTCGTTAACATTTCATCTAATTTTAATTTTCATTGAACCTGAAATTTTGCTTTCAATTTGTTACATTCAATTAACGCCAAACACATTACATTTAGTAAGTCCTATTATATGTTTGTCTAACTCCTCTTAAGGCCTTGATACCAGTACTAAAGTTTCCATGATCAAATATCAATATAGAGCAATAAGAGCAACTTACTATTAAAATACATTCAATAAGATTTCTATATATCCCGTCTTGCTAAAGCCAATAACATGACGCAATATCACACTGCGTCTCAAGTATCATTGATCAATAAATGCAGTGCAATACAAAATCTATGAGCAATATTGCTCGTGATATTGCCATTTCACATTAAATGGAAGTAATTGGAATTCCTGTCAAGTGTGAAATTGGCGTCTTCATTGAGCGACCAGAGACGAAATCTACCGCTCATACAATATGTATGTTCACAGAGTATTATCATGAAAGTATGTTTATTTGTTCTTATATTAATTCCGTCTGTATTTATTACTCATTCAGAGTATTTCGGCTGGGTAATTGTGTAAGTGGCTATAATTCGTTAACCAGGCGGGAGAGCTTGCTAGTGAGTAATTCTAATGTATATATAATTCCGCAGTTACAGGTAGAAAAGTTGAAGGGTGTAATTAGCCTGCCGAGGTCTTTCCATCCGATCATTATTTGGGTGTCTTCAAGGCTAGAGTGAATAGGCTCTTAATAAACTAGTGCGCCTCACCATCAACGATTGCATCACTGCTTACCATCTGGTGGAATCGCAGTCAAGCACTAGTTTATATCGATTGAAAAAAAAACAACCTGCCGAGAAAAACTATAATAACAATAATATTTATTGATTATCAAAAATATATATTTGATACAGTCTGACCTCTATAGCCCAGTAATAATTGGGTAAAAAGATACCCAAAACTCAAAAATTCAAAGATCTGCAATTATCGACCTGGACTAACGGTTTGACGTGCTCACCGAGGTAAAAGGAATATCGCTACGTTAACCCATCCTCAGAACGACCTTGGTAGTTATTCTTTACCTTGGAGTTTGACTCATGTGGCTGTTATTTGATTGATTTTAATTTATTAACTTTAAGAGCAATGGTGCCCTGTGGTATCGGCCCCGAGTTGTAGGTCGCCGGACTTTATGTAATTTATTTAAATACCACTGCTCTCAAAACGGTGAAGGAAAACATCTTGAGAAAACCGATATATGTCCTAGAATCAAAAATTCACATTCACATGTGACATCCACCAATCCGCTAATCTATCTTTTATCGCTATCCGCATGATGGATTACGGCCTATCTCCCTCTCCTATAGAGAAGGCCTAAGTCCCAGCAGTGGGAACATTATAAGGCTGATTATGATTATTAACCTTGATGTTAATTTTTTCATTTGGATTTTATTTTATTGAGATTTTATTATATTACCTTTCGTCCCCATCGGCCATCTGTTGATCGATCATCTTCCGGTACGTGGTCGCCACCACGTACCGGAAGACGCAGCGTTGGAAGGCCTCCCAAAAGGTAGACCGATGGCCTGGTGAGGGCCGCGGAAATCCAATGGATGCGAGACTGCAGGACCGGTCATTATGGCGATATTTGGGGGAGGCCTTTGTCCAACAGTGGACGTCTTTCGGCTGAAGTGATGATGATGATTATTTTATTATATATTACTGGCGTTGTAATATTATAGTATAAAAATGGCAATTAGTATATTTGATCTGAATAAAAATTAAGATTTTTATTATAACTCTTATTTAATTTGTTACTCGTACACACTTTTGTTACTCTTTTGTTTTTTGAAGGGGGTGTCCCCTTCAAAAAACCTTCATATCCCCCTATGAAGGGCTGATTTTGCAAATCATTTCATCAACCCACGTGTAAAGTGCCTACTGCATTCGAAAGTGCCTCTTCATCCTCGTGCCTACCGTGCCTATTTTAACGATAGACGTGAGATAAGGATGCTTTTGCTTTGTAATTTCTTAGTATCACAATACGAGTGGAGACGTTCTCAGGTACGCGTATGCTCAGGTTTGTTTTTAGGTACATACTCATCTTTTCAACATCATGGAAACAGGTCATGTGTTTTTGCTAAGATTTTGCGCTTTAAGAGGGACATTTTTCACTCGCCTACCGTCAACATCGAGCATGGTTTAAAAGTATGTTACTTCATCTAATCCAACGCGATGTTTGACGAAAAGGCAACCCGCCTATATAACGCCTGAAAACTCTGTTAGCATTCGGTAATTCCGTGATTTACTCGAATATTTACTTTATTGACTTTTTCATTTTTGAGTAAATTACGAAGTGTCAAAGTTCAAGCAAAAATAGTAGATTTTCAGAGGTTTTTACTGGATTAGTTTTACACAAATTTATAAATTGATTTTAATAGAAGCCTAGATAATATCCACAAGATACTGTGTTTCCAAAATATCTAATGAAACATGTATAAGGTCGTAATCGCGTAAGAGCGGTTGTATGAAAAACATTGAAAATGTATGTCGAGTTGCATCCTCTTAAGTAAAGGGTAGCCACACTGGATATAACTTTTATTTGGAACTATTTTGAAAGCCATATTTAAAAGCAACGGTTCCTTTATTTTCGCGGGACCTATCCCGTTTTGACCACTTTTTATTGAATCCACTTAGACTACTTAATTAGGTGGATAATGTAAATTTATGTATTACCAGTACTGAAGAAAACCAAGAGTTGTAGTACGCATAAACTGGAAAGTTACATTAATCTACCTACACGAGCGTATTCTTTTAAATAAGTATAGTACAGCTAGAATCGAAGAAAGTAGGTATACAATAGTACCTACAGATGTTATGGAGGTCCAATTCCGATTCCGAAAGTTCGGAACTTCCGACTGATTTTGAACTTTCGATTCCGAGAAATTTTAATCAGAACTTATATTATCAGAGGCGCAAACAAGTTTATACTTATCACGCAGGAAACCTCAATAACTCTTTTACTTGTTGTTTTGTTTTATTTGGATTGTTGTGAGTTGGCTCTTCATATTTTATACTTTGTTTTTTTTTAGTATTGTTTCACTTAACGCTTCTGCCTCCACCTCCCCCTCCAATTTTGGTATCGATTCCGGATCAGGTTCGAATTCTGAAAATTTTAATTAATAAAACTCCGATTTCGAAACAGAAGTGGTTCCAACATAACCACTTATGTTACATCCCTAGTTTATAGGTATAGATATTCTATCTCACGAAGGTGGGTTAGACTTGGACGTGTTTGCAGATTCATATGCACATTGTTTCTGTGTGTGTATGCTATTTTAAGACACCCAACGCACACAGAATTAATATGTGTAGGTACGTGAATCTACACGCACGTATAAGGTCAATCCGTCTGGGTTGACTGCGAGAATGTTCAAAAGGGCAACTGAAAGAATATAGGTGGGTTTTAATCAGTTCAAGTTTGATACGTCCTCTCGCCTCCCCCCAAAGCGATATAAATTATTTGGTGATTACCCACCTCAATAAAAAAACCGGCTGGGTGAGTTAACTGTACTTCTCTCGCCATAAATAATAATGATTTTTAGTACCACCCCTAGTACTTTACGTGTTAAAACCTGGGCTTATAGTAGCGGCTTATCCTTTCATTAATGTATTCAAGGCACTGAATTTATGCGCACGACCTAATGTTTCATGAGAACAGAGTTAATATAATTTCCATTTTATGTTAATTATTCAATAGGTGGTCGAAATTTTCACACTAATATCAAATTTTAGTTATTCATTTGCTAAAATTAAATCGAGGGAAATTATTCAATCATTTAAGCTAGGTACATAGGAATAGTACATATTATATAGGTATAGAGGTAAGTAGGTATATTACTAGGTCATCACAGTCATAAAATATAATATAATTTACTAGCTTCTGCCAGCGGATTCGCCCACGTGAAAGTAGGTTTCTCCATACAAACTTTAGAACCCTGTTTCATCCCTTAAGGGACTGATTTTTGAAAATTCCTTTCTTAGTAGTCACCTACGTCATAAAAGGAAACTGTGTGCAAAATTTTTGAGGTCCTAATCTCAGTAATTTCAGCTATGCATGGATATGTCAGCCAGTCAGTTTCTCTTTTTTTATATATAGACTTTCTACTTCTTTTTAACTCCGTTAGGGGATGGATTTCAATTAAATACGTAACTCTAAACTATTCTGACAAAGTATATTCATGCAAAATTTAAAGTAGATTAAAAAAAAAGATTGAACCGCAGAATCACGTTGTTCTATACAATCTTTACCTCCTTTTTCAAAAAATCAGATGCCTACGCCATACCAAGAACATACTCTCCAAGTTTCAGGTCTTTACAATAAGCGGTTTAGGCTGTGCGTTGATCCATCAGTTAGTCATTCAGGACAAAACATTAAGTTAACTTCTTGATTTTTAACTGGATTTTCAGACAAACAAATTCTTTTGAAAATGCGGTTAAACATGAAAAATACAGTTATATATAGCCATTTATTTATTGAGTTTCCACTTGTTTGTATATTTTTTCAAAAAGTAATTTTCCATATAAATCAATATAGACATTTTTGTATGCCTGGTAAATTTATATATTAATCAAGTAAATACAGATACACTATGTACCTATATTAACGTATGCAGCCGAGTTTATATTTGTTTACAATCTAGTTCTAGTGTTTTCAAACGTTTATTGTGGAGAAAAATCAACAACAATTGTTTTAAAACGCTGAAATTAGAGTTTGATTTATTGAGTTTCACTTATTTTCAGATAGATATGAAATACAAAATATGCTTATATAGTATATAGATGGTTTTACTCAACATTCTCGCACCAAATTGCCTGATACACGCGTTTTTTAGGTGGGAAATCACCCATTGCTGGCATTACTGCTTCGCAGAAAGAGGAGGCCGGCTGCCGTTCCTCCTCACTGTGGCCTGTACCAAGGCCTGGCACGATAGGTCGTTGCTGCCGATTGCTTCCACGAGGACACGGCGGTGCTCCGCCAAAGTGGGGCACACCTCCACCGTGTCTTCCGGGCGGTTCACACAATAGTGACACCCAGTTTCTTCCGGCCGAATCCGGTGCAGGTACCTCTCGAACATACTATGCCCGGTGAGGACCTGTGTCATGCAAAAGGTGAGGACGCTGTGAGGTCTTTCCAGCCATTCCTCAAAGAGGGGGCTTACTGTCATAACTATGGCGTGCCCAGACTGAGCCACGCTCATATCACATTTGTGGAAATTAATTGATTGTAACCTAGTTAAATAATAATAATATTCCACAACTATCACACAACGCCGTCTAGTCCCAAGCTAATCAGAGCTTGTGGTATGAGTACTAGACAACTGATAAACATACTTATATATTTCTAAATACATACATATATAGATAGATACAGACAGAAGAACAATGATCATGCACACAATCATATTTAGTCCTGGATGAGAATCAAACCTACGACTTCCGCCATAGCAGTCAGGGCCACTAACCACTAGACCAACAGGCCAGTCAAAGGCTAATCATATTCAGCCGTACCTTATAATACTGATTTTATCAACTTTTGCGGTAATGGTTTAAGAAATCTATTCTACTAGGAAGCCTTTTGAACAGCAAATGATGGAACAAAGGTGGGTTTCAGTCAGTAAAAGTCTGACATTCCTTCCCGATCCACTTAGAACTGAAGAAATTATTTGATAAATTTCTAAACACAAAAAAACCGGTCAAGTGCAAGTCGGACTCGCGCACGGGTTCCGTACCGTGTGTAGCAAAAAACGCAACGAAATCACGTTTGTTGTATAGGAAACATCCCCACTCAAATGTTTATTTCATTCAGTATTTGTTGTTAGCGACAACAGAAATACGTCATCTGTGAAAATTTCAACTGCCAACGTATCACGGTTCGTAAAATACAGCCCGGTGACCGACAGACGAATAGCGGAGTGATATCAAGGGTCCTGTTTTTCCCGGATACATAAAAAAAAGCGAAATACAAAAAATATAATTAAAGAGAAACCAAAACTTCGAACC
Source organism: Mythimna pallens (assembly GCA_961205895.1). NCBI lineage: Eukaryota > Metazoa > Arthropoda > Insecta > Lepidoptera > Noctuidae > Mythimna > Mythimna pallens. The sequence goes on from OY540835.1 coordinate 15,036,456, forward strand.
GGGAAAACCGACAAAGAAGTCTTCAGAAGTCGTTTGAAATAACAAAAGCAAATCAATTACTGGTACACGGCATTTTGGAGCTAATAACTCTTTTACCGGCAAGCCGAGTTCGCTGCGGTTTGAGGGGAAGGCGTACTCCTTAATCACTGAACCTCACGAACGAACCCGTATAAGGCAGTTCCTGGCACCCATTTTTAACATCCACATTCATCATAAATAAAAATAATGATAAGCGCGTACATTTGCTGAATTAATTAGTTTCTATTAGTTAGAAGCGTAATTAGAAAAGAATATTCTTTGTTGGTTTAGTTTTTATTCAAATCGACTATGATTGATCGAAGATTTAAATTAGTTATCTTTCTGAAGAACGACATTTATTTTTCATCTTACAAATAAACTAAATAGGTACCTACAAATGAAAGTCCACGAATGATCAAAAACTTAATCATAAAATTTCTCTCTTCTTTTTTTTAGGTGACTTTACTCATCTAATAACAAATCTCGCTCTTGGGCGGAGCGAGAGATTCTTACTGACTAAAAACCCACTCCTGTTCCTTCGTTGCCTCCATCCCAGGGCCCCGGGTTTTGTTTTCACACTACCCATGGCCCCAGTACTCCTCTTTATGTATTTTACATCGTTTCAAAATTGACATTACAAAATATTTACTGGTTTTTTTTTTTTTTTTAATTCTCTATAAACCAGTGCTTGACCGCGATCCCACCTGATGGTAAGCAGTGATGCAATCATTGATGGTGAGGCGCACTAGTTTATTAAGAGCCTATTCACTCTAGCCTTGAAGGCACCTAAATTATAGTTGGACGGGAAGACAGCAGCAGGCAAATTGTTCCAGTCCCTCGATGTACGCGGTATAAACGACGAAGCAAATCGCTTAGTTCGGGTTACCCCTTAAGTAAGCCGAATCCCTTTAGTGAGTTACTTATCCATTTATATTTATTTATATAAACCAATCTCCTAAATCTTTTAAGTAGGAGAGAGAAGGAGAACTCTTAGGGAATGAACGGTAACCGAACAATACAATTCTATAAACTCAAATACAACTGAAATCCAGCTGAAACTTGCATTTCACTTCATCGAGATATCTCAAACGAAACTAAAGCCAAAGGATTATTTCGAAGTATTCGATAACGAGGAGTCGTGGCGGTTCGGAAACGGTTCACGAATAAAATGGAGTTACAATAGAAGTGACCGCTTGATTGAAATATTATGTACCACAAAGATTATTATGAGAAATACGATAAAGGTTTGGTTTAGCTTTAATTATGTTCTAATTATATTATACTTTCATGGCGATTCACCCCTGCTTCGCACAGATGTTAGCAATCTTAGCAAATACACCAAAACCTTTTTCTTAGATCATTCTGTCTACTAGCGAAAACTGTATGAAAATCGGTTTGACAGACGTGGTGAGGGTCTTTGTTTTATAATACGTAAGGAATTATTTTTAGAATTGAGTAAGAACAAATAAAACGAGCAGTGGGGTCCGATCGGTAACGGCCCCGACATACGAGTTGTAGGTCGCGGGTTTAAACCCAGCCAGGCGCATTACTTTGTGTAATTTATTTCATCACCGCTGCTCTCAAAACGGTGAAGGAAAACATCGTGAGGAAACCGGCAGGACATGCCGGTTTCCTCACGATGTTGAAACAAAAATTTGAAGACATGTGACATCCACCAACCCGCACTGGGCCCGCGTGGTGGATCGACGGCCCATTCACTCTCCTAGAGAGGAGGCCTAAGTCCCAATAGTTTTTTTTCCTTTTTTTTTTTCCGGTGGGAAAATCATCTTATGACATCCCCCGCTCTTGGGCGGGGCGGGAGATAGTGTCAGACTTTTACTGACTAAAAACCCACTCCTGTTCCTTCGTTGCCTTTCGTACCAGGGCCGAGTCTTCCTTTCAGAATCAGACCCTTGGCCCCAGTAGGCTTCGACCCTGCTGGGCCCCTACAGTTGCTGACATCTCCTTGAGGCGCGCGTGGAACAGCACGCGCCGTTGACGACTTGGGCTTGGTCCGGACGGTTACCGGACGGTCGGACGGCAAGCCACCCATTGCTCGCCGTCCGCAAGCCCGCGCCTACGGTGGCCGGAAATCGGGATCGGAATCCCGGCGGCGGTTGGGGTGTGAGGACCGCTGCCTCACGCGATCGGCCGCCTCCTTTGCAAGCATTACTGCTTCGCAGAAGGAGGCGACCGCCTGCCACTCCTCCTCGCCCCGGACCATGGCCTGTACCAAGGCCCGGCGCGAGAGATCGCCGCCGCCAATTACCCCCACGAGGACACGGCGTTGCTCTGCCCAAGCGGGGCACACCTCCACCGTATGCTCCACCGTGTCCTCCGGGCGGCCCACACAGTGGCGACACCCGGGCGTCGCTTCCGCACGAATCCGATGCAGGAACTTCCCGAACTTACCGTGTCCGGTGAGGACCTGCGTCATGCGGAAGGTAATGACGCCGTGTTGCCTTTCCAGCCACTCCTCAAAGAAGGGACTTACCGCCATAATTACGGCGTGCCCAGCACTGGGTTGCGATAGTCGCTGTCGCCATTCCGCCATGAGATCCCGCCGGAACTCTTTCCGCCATGCCGTGATTTGTCGCGGCAGCGGAGTTTCACCACGGCGTTGCATCTCCACGCGCAAATCGTGCATGCGTGCAAGGTCTTTTGCTACAAGATCCCATGGTGGCTGGCCAGCAAGGAGGCTCGCTGCTTCGCGGGAAACCGTGCGGTATCCCCGCACCATACGTATGGCCATGACCCTCTGGCACGCGTTCAGCTGGGCCGCCGGTCGCTTTCCCAGTGACGGCGCCCACACCGGCGCCCCATAAAGGGCCATGGACTGGACGATGCCTGCGTAGAGCCTCCGGCAGGAGGCGTCTGGACCCCCGAGGTTGGGCAGGAGCCGCTTGAGGGCAGCCCCGTTCCGATTCAGTTTGGGAGCCAGACGTCGGAAATGCTCCTCGGAATTCCACCGGCTGTCGAGGACGAGTCCCAGGTACTTCATCGTCGACCAGACGCCGATGTTGAACTCCTCCTACTGTTAATTGGGAGCGCCGAGGCGGCGCGCTCCGGGGGCCGTGAAAACACATGGCCTCGGACTTGTGCAGCGCCACCTCGAGTCCCAACTGCTGGATCCTATCAACGACTATCGCAACCCCGCGTGTCGCTAATTCGACCGCCGCCTGGTACGACTCTCCCTGCGCCAGGACCAGCGTGTCGTCTGCGTAACAGACCACGCTGACCCCGTCAGGGATGTCGCCGCGCAGCACATAGTCGTATCCGATGTTCCACAAGGGCGGTCCTAGTACCGATCCCTGCGGAACACCGCACGACATCTCTCGCCGTTTCCACTCTCCCTGGTGACCAGGGTAGATGATGTACCTGTCCGACAGGTAGGCCTCGATCACACGACAGAGGTAGTCGGGCACCCGGTGATACCGGAGTGCCCTTCTAATGCTACTCCATGGCAGGGAGTTGAAGGCGTTGACGATGTCCAATGACACCGCCACGACACACCTGCCCTGGGATACTGCATCCCCCGTCGTGAGAGCTCGCACGCGCATGATGGCGTCCACCGTGGAGCGCCTCCTGCGAAAGCCGAACTGGCCGTCCGCCAGATCCGGCCCCACCCGTGATAGGTGCGCGACGAGGCGGTCTGCAATTACTCTTTCAAAGAACTTGCCCACCTCGTCGAGCAGCACGATGGGCCGGTACGCGGACGGAGAGTCCGCAGGGCGCCCCGGCTTCGCGATAAGGACCAGTTTCCCCGTCTTCCAGCGAAGTGGGAACTGGCCCCTCTCCATGCATGCGCTGAAGAGCCCTCTTAATCGAGACCCGAGTGCCTCCATGGCCAGGACCCAGGCTTTCCCAGGCAAGCCGTCGGGTCCTGGGGCGGTATTCTTGGCACTCAGCCTTCGTACCGCCACACTCATCTCTACCTCGGTCACCTCTGGAGCATTGTCGTCGTCGTCGCCATCGTGATCCGCGTTAGACACCGCTGGTGGCGGAGCCATGAGCGGGGGAGAGTGTTCCCCTCGCGCTGGGAACAGAGTGCTCACCACACCCTCTACAATCTGGGGCCGGAGACTCTGCGTGAGTGGGGGAGCCCAGGCGCGGAGTTTTTCCCTCACCACCTTGTAGGGGCGTCCCCACGGGTCTCCGTTCAGAGTCCCCAGCCACACATTGCGGGCCTCCAACTTGGCCCGCTTTATTTCCGCTCGGAGGGTGCGCTTTGCCACTCTGTATCCCTCGTACAGCTCCGCCTCTCTGGCCTCCGCATCCGGCGGGCGGATGCGGCGACTGCGGTGTCTGGCGTACCGGCGCCGCGCAGCATTGCACGCATTGCGCAGTGCCGCAATCTCCGGCGACCACCAATACACCTGGCGCCGGGCACGTCCTGGCCGAACTCGGGGCATTGCCACGTCGCAAATTTGCGACATGGCCTCCCGGAACCACTCTGCCTCGACGTCAATGTCGACAGGCCTGTCCGGTGCTTGCACCCAGGCCTGTACCATCGCGGCTTCCAGGAGGAGCTCCCGGTCCAGCTGCTTCAGCGCCCAACGCGGACCACACGGGGTCTGTTGGACCGGCGCGATCGAGGTCTGAGTGGAGATGTCAAACCGAATGTACTGGTGGTCTGAGTACGTCTCCACCCCCTCCATGACGCGCCAGTCGACAACACGTGGCGACAGAGCAGGGCTGGCGAACGATATGTCCACCACTGACTCGCCCTGCATCCGCACACACGTGGGGACAGAACCCCGGTTTAGGACGACCAGGCCTGTCTCCAGGGCCCAGTCCTCCACCATCCGACCCCGCTGGTTCGTGAACCGAGAACCCCAAGCCAAGTTTTTGGCATTGAAGTCCCCGCAAACGACCACGGGTAGGGAACCAAACCTAGCGACGACGGCATTCAGCTCCATAAGGGAGATGTGGAGATCAGCGAGAGTTCTGTTCGGGGACAGGTAGACGCCTACCACTGCAATGTCCCCGAACCGTGCTGCCACGCAACCCCGTCCCCTCGTGACGGCCTCGAGGGACGGAGTACCGGCGGCGGCCGACGAAATTAGGGTCACCGAGCCGTTCAGGTCCTGAACCCAGTCTCCCCTGGGCAGGACATAGTACGGCTCGGAGACCACTGCGATGTTGATCGACCACTGCGCCATGCTCTGGAGCAACAGATCTTGAGCGGGGGCGCAGTGGTTGATGTTCGCCTGGAGGAGACGTAATGGGGCCGTTATTGACAGTCCATTACAGTCTCCTCCCGAGCCCCATGTGAGGGCCCTGCCGCGGGGGTTGCAGCGGCGACAGCGGCGGCAGCCAACGACGAGGCTGCGGCGGTGAGGACGTCGGGGTGGATGGGCCTCCGGACCTTGCCCTTGGCTTTGGTGGGGGGGTCGCAGGACCTGCTCCCAGCCCGGTGATCGGCCGGCTTGCCTGCCGCCGCACATGCGTAGCAGTGCGGCGTTGCACGGCATTCAACCGCCTTGTGACCGGGCTGACCACACTTGAAGCAGCGGTCACTGCGGTTCACCTCCGCGGTACAACAGGCCCCCACATGGTGCCCCACGTGGCAGCGATAGCACCGCAGAGGTCTGGGCTCCAGCAGTTTCACCTGTGCGGACACCCAGCCTACCAGAAGCCGTCGGCCCTCCCCTGTGATGGTCTTGGCCGCCGACACGGGGCAGCTAACTGTCACGGCTCGCATGCCCGTGCTGTCAGCACGGATGGTGCCCGCCCGAACCTGCTCGGCAACGCATCCTCCCGCCCTGACGATGGCGGCCACCACCTCGTCCACCTTGACGGAGTCGTCCAAGCCCATGATGCGCATATCAATGCACTTGGTGGGCCTGGACACTCGGGCCTCTTCCGCGTCCAAGGACGCCCTGATCCTTGCGGCCAAGGCATCTGCGGCAGGGCCACTGGCCGCACCAGGTACCTCCAGCATTCGGGCCCCAGTTACGGTGCGCCTCATGCGGAAGCCTCCAGAGGCTCCGAGCTCGCCAAGGTGGGGCAACACCGCCTGCCTTGCCTTTTCCATGACGGCGTCATACGTCACGCCCTTCTTTTCCGCGTCTGGCTGTAGTGTGATAACTACAGCCTCGGAATTCGGGGCGCGAAGTCTGGCCGCCATGGCCCGCTTCTTGCGCTGCTGTCGCCTCGCGCGCTTTTTGTCCGCCCTAGACGCCTTGCCTGCCTTCTTCTTGGCCCCGACAACCGTCCATTCGGCCGAGGATTCTGCAGGCGGGGTGGGGGGCGGCAGGGGCGGCCTAGTCGCCGTCATGGCAGGAGCCATCGCCGCTTTAGGGGCAGGTGCTGCTTTACCCTTTGTGGGTGGAGCCGTTCCTCCCTGTCGCTGCTGCTGCTGTTTGGCCGCTGAGGCCAGCCTCGCGCGCTCCGACGCCACGGTCTCGTGCCCGGCTTGCCTTGGCGGGCCTGCCTTGGGCGCAGCAGCCGTGACCGCGGTGGCGACGGCATATGACGCCGCCTTCCGCTGGCCGGAGGCCGAAAGCGGGGGACGCAGCACGATGCCTTCCAGCACAGAGAGCTGCTGCTGTATCCTTTGCTGGAACTGCTCCTGCTGCTGCTGTTGTTGCTGCTGGAAAGCAGCCAGCTCCTGCCGTACCAGTGTCAGCAGCTGGCCCTCCGGCTCGGGCTGGGGCTGGGGCTGGTTTTGCCCCTGCTCCTGCATGCGCCCCCCTTTTGGTGCCTCCTCCTGGTGGTCAACTTTCCGGGCACCTAAGAGCTCAGCTCGGAGCTTCGCGACCCTCTTATCAAGGCAGGCGTCCATAGCCTCCAAGATAGAGGTCGCAAACTGGGCGATGCCCCTTTTCTTGGAGCCCTTCTCCCTCTTCCTTGACATGACTGTCAAGGCGTCGACCACCAGCACCCCAAGCAGCCTACGAGACTCATCGGCGGAGTCTTCTCTGGCGTCTGGCTCGCTGCCAGACGGCCCCGAGGGGTCAGCTCTAATGCTGGTCGCGGCGGGGTAGCGCCCCTCCGCGGAAAGCCTCTCGGCTCTCTCAGCAGCCTCGTGGGAGGTAAGCCCCCTCCCTCTTCCTCTCGTTCGGCTCGCACCCCGACTGCTGGTGGAGATCTTGCGGGCCGACGCAAATTCTCCTTCGGAGGACGATCCGTCCCCTGATATGCCGCGTTTTCGGTAAAAACGTGAGTTTTCACCGAAAACCACTTCTCCCTCGCACTCCGAGCTCTCTGAGCTCATCCCCTTCGATGCGGCATCGGACTCCGACCGCCCATCTCTCTCCCTCCGTTTGTTTTTTTTATAAATTTGTGTTTCCATTGCTGTTCCCACGAGTGAAAACTTTGTGTACTTGCTCAAGATAGTGGTTCGCACTAAAGACTAATTTAGCTACCCATTAGTCAAGCTAACAACCTCCCTCACGGTGCGCCGCCGCTTGGAGATTTGGGGTAATTTTTTATAGAGGTTGTCTTCCTCGCGGCCCGGGCGGTTAAGCCAGGACCCTCGACCCCCATCAAAATTCAGAAACATGACCTTGGACAATCTCTGGGGCTACGAGACTAACGGTGGCAGAAGGAGGAGTAAGTCTTCCTCCTGCCTGCCCGGTGGCAGGGTGAGTGCACACCGAGCCCGCTCTTACTTCGCCACTGTGCCCTCTGCCATTGCAGAGGGACACGCGTTGAAGTGTTCCTTCGGACAGAATATTCGCAGGCGGACATCGAGACCCCTTAGGCAGAAGTACCCAAGGGGAGTCGTTAGCCGCCTCCCAGGGTGCACCGTCCCGCAGATTGGCCTTCACTCCGGACGTATCCTCAAGGGAACTACAGTCTGCGGGCACTCGAGGAGGTTTTCTGTCGTAGCACCCCAAGTCCCAGTAGTGGGAACATTATAAGGCCGACTATACTATACTATAAGAACGAATTGTTTAAAGCGCCTGTTTGATGCGCCATGTCAAAATAACCTTCATCAACTTTTCACTAAATTTTAACCAAACGAAGAGTATCATTGAGTCAGTATCATCAATTTATAGTTGGCACCAAGTCCTTGACTGCGTACCGAAAGAAACATCGTAGGACAATCTGGGAACAGGGTAGATCATAGGTCTAGTTAGGGCCTTGTGAATCTGCTGGATAGTAGACGCACAGGATCGGTCAATACTTGGGACACTTGAAAAAGGGACTTAGATATTCAGCCGTTCTTTCGGCAAAATTATAATAATAGCGTTACCAATAAAATAAGTTGTAAAAATATATTTTCCTTTTGGTATAAAAATTGACTACCCTTCAATACCATGAATAGACGAATTTACATAAATCACAAACCATTCTTGAAGGCATGATTCCTTAAAACATTATTCTATTTTCGTAATTAATCATCACTTCCGATTGCATTCAACATAGTTCAATACCATGGTATAGTTTTGATGATAAATTGATTATAATATCAGTTCGAGGCCGCAGTTCCTTTGTTGAATTCCCACATTGAAATTCGTATTTGTTCTCTGCGATACAATTGTCTGCAGAGACTGAATAATATATCACTGTATACTCAGAGAATAATAGATTTGTATAGCTTTAGATAACCAGTTGGTTTTAAGTAGAAAATAATTAAACAAAAAATGCTTGCTTGATATGCTTGATAAGCTCTTCAGCAACAGCATCTGGTTTTTATATAATACTAGCTTCTGCCAGCGGCTTCACTCGCGTGAAAATAGGTTTCTCCATACAAACTTTGGACCCCGGTTTCATCCACTTGGGGGGTGAATTTTAGAAAATCCTCTCTTAGTGCTCAACTACGTCATAATAGAAAACCTTGTACCAAGTTTCACGTCTCTAGTCCGAGTAGTTTCGGCTGTGCGTTTATATGTCAGCCAGTCAGTTTCTACTTTTATATAAACCTATATAGGGGGGTACGTTCAGCAGTATTAGTAGATGTTTTAATAAGGTTATTCCGTACTAACCTACAGAGCGGCTCTTCACCCTATCTCTGGGAAGATGGATTCTCGGGTAACGCCTTGTCTCGGACGGTCACTGTATCGGCCAAGCACGGTACCTTGCAGTTAACTTGGTTAAAATGTTTGCAGTTAATTGAGTGCATGTTGTAGGACAAAGACAGGAGCTCCTAGAAATTTTACAAAACACATTCATTTCTCATTGAATCTATAGTGTATTGTAGCCACAAAGTCGAATGAAAACGATGTCATTTTGAACTTGATCAAGTGACTTCCATTGCTTATTTTGGTACAAAGAAAACTAGTTTAGAAAAGTAGATAGATATTTGAACATTCTTAAGTTCAATTTTACTGAAAACCAAGGCGTTATCATGAAAATGGAAGAAAAATCTCAGAAAATGGTTAGACTCCCACGAGCGACGAAACCGTTTTAACCCACTTTAATATTTATAAGGTGAAGCAAGTTTTTTTCTGTTATTTTATACGTTAAAAAGCAAGGAATATTCCAAATGCATGCTCCCCACAAACATGAGCTTTTGTGAGTATCTTCGTTTATAGAACAAAAAAACAATTTTTATTTCTAAACGAAGCTTTTTAATGTTCCCACTAGTGGTAGCTTCTATAGGAGAGGGAATGGGCCGTAATCCACCACGTAGACCTAGTGCGGGTCGGACATGCCGATTTCCCCACAATGTTTTCCTACGCCATTTTTGAGACCAGTGGTAATGAAATAATTTACACAAATTGATGCAAATGACTGGGTTTGAACTGGAATCATAACAGCAGATTCCGATTTATCAGCAGATATCACGGGGTCAACAGTGCGGACCAATAGTACTCTCAAAAAAAAACATACTATTTTTTTTATTTTGTTGATGATCAGGTTTACAATGTAGTGGGATAAGCTGAGATTCAATGCGGATAAAACGTTTTATAAAAACATGCCTCACAATAATATTTAATTTAAATTCGCCAGCAGTACTAAAAGATTAATCTAAACTCATATAGATCATTGATCGATATGAAGTATTACTACACATTACCAAAAATATCGGCCATGTAGATTGTAGACAACCCTGGAGATATATGAAAATGGCCGTACTCATTCAATATGAGACTTCATAATTTCACGAAACTTCGCCAATATCTATTGATTATTTCACCATCACGGAGACAGTAAGGGTTGCAAATTATCTACGGACTCATGCAATAGCAATTTCCAGCAAAAATGTCTATTGACTGGCGCAGGTGGTAAAAGAAATTGTCTCCCATTACGCTTTGCCGGACCATTTTATGGCAACTGATGGCAAATTGTTTGGAAGGAGAGATGAACGGAAAGAAATTTCTCTGTTAATATTCATGTCTCGAGTGAACCTTATGACTGCACGAAGCCTCCCCGCCGAGATTATTGCAAAAGGTTTTTCTTAGTTTTTGTGGGTTTTTGTTTATTCCACGTGCGTACTGTCTCGCCTAAAATATAAGTTATATGAGGATTCTGGGGCAATACTGAGTATGAACAGTTTTGTTCGTATTATATTTTTGCTCGGTCCAGGGTCCGTTTTAATAAAGCGAATTTATTATGTAACTTATTCTGCTTATTATCTGAGATTGTTGTTATGGCTACTACATCAGGACGAAAAATAATAACAAAGTTGGCCCCTGCATTGGCCCTTACTAGCACGATAAGAAAATATAAACTTGGACTCACCCATAGACATTGTTCTTTATATGAAAATATTTTTTTATGCAACACGTTGTCATTTTATCGACTGTACTGTTTTCAAAAGCAAATACAAAAGCCACAAGAAATAATGTTCATCAAAAATAATGGATTATCAGTGAAAAACTAACACTAAAAAATACCAAGAAAATAGCTTACTTTGTTAAACACGAACAGTTTTCCAAGTATTGTGCAAGCTCACGTCGTGATTTATAAAGGCCAGGGCCCACTGGCGTGTAATTATGTAATAACCAGCCCTCCATCAGTTTCAAAGTGCAACGTGCACACGCCACAACTATGACGTCATCATTTTCTGGCCGGAACTCATGAATGCAATCCCGTTTATCATATGCAAAGTTAAACGTTACATGGTGTAATGGGTCATGTACACGATGGACGATGTTTGGCACAGCTTAACGCCCTTTTGATGGTTTATAGCTTTAAAACGCGCGGGTCACGGGCGTCATTGGATACACAGCAAAATTATTCACGAGTCTTTGAGTGGGTGACGGCATATAGGGAATAGAGCATTGCAGTAAGACGTTAAAGCAATATTATGTCACTGACAATGTTTGTCCAAAAACCTTGAATGTATGAGTAAATTTTCCCGGTCAAAATTCAATTACGATATCTGATCCCAAAAAAGGTTACTCAAGTAGTAAGTATGCTGGAGACATTACAGTGCAATTCGTTTTTTTTTTTTTTTAATACGATATTAACTAGTGCTTGGCTGCGATCCTACCTAATGGTAAGCAGTGAAGCAATCGTTGCTAGTGAAACGTACTAGTTTCATTATCATCATCATTTCAGCCGAAAGACGTCCACTGTTGGGTATAGGCCTCCCCAAGTGTCGTCACAAAAAACGGTCCTGTGCATCTCGCATCTATCACATTCCCGCGACTCTCATCAGCTCATTAGTCTATCTTGTGGAAAGCCTTCCAATGCTGCGTCTTCTGGTGCGCGGTCGCCACTCCAGAACCTTTTTACCCCATCGACCATAAATGATAATCGTACTGGAAAACCGCAGCAGGTGAATTGTTCCAGTCGATGTGCGCGGCATAAACGACGAAGCGAAAAGTTTAGTACGAAATGAAGGAGTGTCAACAATGACACCACTACCGGAGAGAGATGGAGAGAGAACGATTCTACGTGTTTTTTTTACACACCAACTTCCAAACACCAAGCTACACTTTGCTTGAGTCTGGAATCCAACTTAGGACCCTACGCAGTAGGCAGACAGTTGTAGAAGTTTCAAATGTATTGGTAGTTCAAAACTCAAGTTGGTGAACCATTTTTTTTTACGCTGTAATCCATCAAATGCCTTTTTTCGCTCTGGGTAGACCGTTTGCATGAGTTACGGTAACTCTTTTGAACAATCCTGGTAGACATCAGCCCTAACTGGCTCCATCGATCTTGCAGACATCTCTTTGAGGCGCGCTTGAAACACAACGCGCCGTTAACCCGGGCTTGGTCTTTACCGGATGGCTGGACGGTTTGCTACATTTTGTTCAATGTCCATCATCGAGCTACACATTGCTCAACCCTGCAAGGTGGTGAACCTACGACCCGAAAGAAGTACCCTTTTTTGAGGTTGAAAATTATCCAATGACTCCTCCTGCTCTGTGGTAGAGTAAGAGGACGTAGTTGTATGGGGGAGCGTGGTGGTGCAAGGGAGCGTGACAGACTTTTTCTTACAAAAACCCCCACTGTGTCCTTCATTTGCCCGCTGCGTTCACAAAAAATATTTCTGATAATAATAATATGTCTTTAGTTTGAACCGGAACAGAACCCATAGAGTTCATTAATACTAGTATAGGCGATATACATACACGATACCAAACTATTTCATTAGATATGAATATCACATAACCAACATTAACCCAAATAATTATGGAGGTAATAACTTATGTAGGCGTACCTATATGTCTATATCTATACCATTAGAGCTGATTAATATTATTACGTTCAGTGATGAAATTCCTCGGATTCAAAGTTCTAGTTTCACCAGTAGAAATTAATTAATGTTTAGTGAATTTAATATTCAATTTGGTAAGTATTGTCTTTCGTCACTTCTAAGACATCTGGAAATTATTTCGTAGGAAAATTTGATACGAACAAATTGGATTAAATTCCAATTAGACGATTACATTTTTGAGGGCACTCGGAATAAGCCTGAAAAAGTACGACTGAAGATTTGTCAGTATTCATTATCTTATTGAAGCTCGTAAAAATTGAGAAAATAATTTCTATTTTCTTATACCTTGTACATATGAAATTAAAGTAGCTCTATCGTCTTCCAACCACAAAGTTTATAAAATAAATACTTAAATTTATTTTGACAAATTGCTCAAGTAACATTAAACTGAAGCAGGTCCATGAATCTTACAATAAAGCTCAAGTAACAAATTGTAACGCGACGTGATATTAAAATTCAGAAACATCGCGGTTCGCGCTTACTAGATAGACCCTTCAAAAACACAATTTCACTGACAAATAGCTGGAAAACGTGAGACCCAACGAAAAAGGGAAATCATTAGGAACAAGGCAAGCTTTTATACCAAAGTTGAGAAGCTAAATACAGTGTATGTATGTGTGTATTCATAGCTTGACATAATTGCGGCCACCATCAACGGAGCCGAATGAATGGCGTCGTGACGAGCCGTGATGGCTGTGGAGCGTGCGCCAGTGTGCCGCTCTTTTGATGAAACCATGATTACACCATACACACTCATATGTACGTGCCACTGTATATAAAAAAAATAACTGGAAACGACAAGGATGTAAGATCGTGTGTCTTGGAAAATGGAATTTCTGCGGTACTATGTTATGTGCGGTGCTGGAAAATTATGTTGGCGCGGTTTTGAATATTAAGTTCATATTTTAGTCGTAATAATGTCTTATCATATTAAATTTTAGTAGTGTTGTAATAGGTAGAGTATCACTGGAATTCAAAATGATGATATATTTATAATTTTTGTATCAAATTTTTTTGCTATCCGCAGGAGAACCAAGGTTACCGACATCGCCCGAAGAATCATCAAATTTATGTAGCAGTGGGCAGGGCACATTGTTCGCAAAACAGATGGGCGTTGGGGCCGATAGATTCTGGAGTGGCGACCGCGTACCGGAAGACGCAGCTTTGGACGGCGTCCCATTAGGTGGGCCGATGACCTGGGGAGGGCCGCGGGAATCCGATACATGTCAGACGCACAGGACTGTTCATTGTGGCGACACTTCGGGGAGGCCTATGTCCAACAGTGGACTTCTTTCAGCTGAAATGATGATTAATTGTGAAAAAAAATACATAATTATTAAAGCAACCATAACAATATATTCAAGCATAACAATTTTTTTCTCTGATGAGACTCTATAATTTATTTTAAAATTGTATTAGATGAATGCTTATTTAAATTATTTATTTATCTAAACTTCATGTACAGTAGTGGTACATAGGCGGATTTAATGTAACAAGGCATTCTCTACCAGTCAACCTTTGGGTTAAAAATTAAACACTGTGGTAGGTATGGCAATTAAGAAATATATATTATCAAGTAGAATGTAGTATCATTAAATTAAGTTACTTAAAATAACAAAATAAATATAAATGCTAATATTATAAACTTATAAATACTTTGATAATAATCAAATCATTATAATTAGAAGAACTTAAAATATAATAATTATGACGAAGACCGAACTAAGGTAATAAAAGGTAAGGTAAGGTATGGTAGGTAAGGTAATTATCTGCCTATCTAACAAAGACTAAAATCTTACTATTATATTATTATACTCAACTTTGACGTGGTATCTTGCATGGTAGCGATCTTGTCAGTTCAGAAGTTAAGGTCTCCAGACACGAACTCACTACGAAACGCAACTTTATAGCCATCTTGGCTACGTGGTACTAGTATCTTTACAACTCACATCACAAGGGAAGACGGAATAACTTTAAAATGTCAACTATTGTACGAATAGTGTGATATGTCGAAGTTTTCTGGAGTCCGCAAAAGTTTTCGCATAAGGCGTTAGAGAAAACTTGTTATTCATACCTCAGCCTTGTTTCTCAGCTGAGAGCTTTTATGCTGAAATTATTCGGTAATATCTGAAGTTTTATTATAGTTGTTTTGGTTTCACACAGGGCTATTTTTATCCCAAAAAATATTATTTGAAAATGAACTGTTCGAAATTAGAATAAATAAATCTAATTAACAAAGAATCTTTTCTTTGTTAATTAATCAAATCTTATTAGTATCCCAAAGAAAGGAAAACGAAGCAAATATATAAAAGTCGTCGTACCAGAGGCTCTTTCAGGTTTTTTGGTAATTTAATTTCAAGAGCTTGTTATCCAAGTATTTCTAGTCTACCTACTCAAATGAGTAACAAAAGCTACTGAAAATATAACATCGGTTTTTAAAACACATTTTGCCAAAAATCTAAAAACTAAAACAAAATTCACACTGAAACCGCCAATACCGCTGTAATCTGCATGTCTGTTTGTTTTGATAAAACTGCAAAATAACGGTGGCCAATTCGTCAATGTCCCTTCCAGTTAAACGCCACGTCAATGATAGCAACGTACGCGGTGCGCGGTACGCGGCTAGGTTGACACGCCTTTGTATTGCGCGCATTCAGCTATGGGTTAAATAAAAACTGAGCTCTGCAAAATGTGAAAAAAACATACGAGCTTTCCCGTTTTGGCGACAATCCGAGAATTTTCCGTTACCAATTTATCCAGAAATATTCAGACGAAGTTCTAATACGCAGACTTAAGCCGCAAGTGCGACGATGTTCTATATTATGTTATATACAAATGCTGGAGTTGACTAAATATTCATACTCCCAAAACCATAGTAAAAGCGAATGTATTATTTATAAATTGGATCTTTTCGTAAAATAAACCAAAGCTTTGTAAAATAATATTCCATTCTTATTTCAGTCACAAACAGGTTTCAGTTCAAAAATTCTGAATGCAATTTCTGGGAATATTATTCAAACCTGGAATTCTTCTCAGCTTAGATACAAGCCTGCCTCTTTGTATTCTAACGTTACGTCGTTTAGTTCGTTGCATGCGGAATAAAGTCCGCATTTGTGACGTCAGCCGGGGCCTAAACTTATGCTTACAACACGCACCTTATTAACGTTAACAAGGAAGGGCATGCGAGACCTTAATTTGAGCCAAGTTATTAAATTTGAATATAAGACCCCCACGGTGGTCGTGTAATAAAATAATCTACATTGGGAATATCTAAGGAAACCCACACACAATTTCATTAAAGCTTATGTAGGTAGGTGTAATGAGTCATTTATGTTCTTTTCTGTTAAAGGGTTACGTGTACAGCTATGTTAATGTGAGTCTCGCCAGAAACTACAGACTGGTGGAGCGTTTTAAGATCGCATTAGAAGATAAAGCAAAAGGAGCACGGCGGGGCAAGTCCTCTTACGTGAACAATAACTATACTCACTAAACTTTTAATATTTTAAAGAGGAAAGAAAAATAAGCTTACATTGTTTCAAATTTCATTATACATGCAAATCATTTGAAACATGTTGAAGTAACAAAAATCCTTAGAATTTCAGATTTTGTGGACATAATAACATAACAAATACGATTTCACGCAAATTTTTCTGCTCCATATTTTGACAAAGGATCTTTAAGCTTTCAAAACCTTTCCTTTTGCGGGATTATGTTTTGTAATCTGCTTCTGTCAAATGTTTGCTCACCTTTGGGGAGACATAAACAAAAATTTTTCTAATTTAAAAAAGAGGTGTGTTTGTTCTTGTGAGGGAATCGGATTACGATCGTGCTCGTAGACAACTCTCAAACCACTTATCGTTATTTAAACACTACTAACAGCTTTAAACCTAAGAGGAAATTCCTGTACATAATAGCTTAAGGCGACACGGCCGCTTTTCGTGTTTATTTTCTGACGTACAGCCGGTTAGAAGGTTGCAACCAACTCTTGATAAAAATAAACTTGCTAAATATATCTGGCAAGGATTTACGTCATGAGATGGATATAACAGAAATAGTTTTTTTCCATTATAAATAGACCATAAAGGGATTCCTTTTTTATTTTTAGACTTTTGACGTCATCTAATAACTTACCCACTCTGTTTTGAACGAGACATAGTGTTGGACTTTTACTGACTAAAACCCGAAGCTATTTCTTCAATTTCCCTTCCACGAACACATTTTAGCTTTCGGGCTCCAGGACCTTTTCTGGAGTTCTTCAAACAAATCCGCAGCGTAGGGAACCGTGTCATGTTTGAATTAGCTTGTTTTTGGTTTAAGTCAAGCTTAGCTTTGAAAAGAGTTTATAAAACAAAATAAGATTTTTTTGTTAAAAGTAGTTCTTGGCTAGATACATAATACGATTGAACAGCCTGTTTAGCATCGCAAGTGTGAGTGCGTGGAGTCTTGGGTTCGATTTCCAGTTCGGGTCATCACCATCGTCATTTCATCCAAAAAAAAGAAAGAAAGAAAAAACGTTTATTCGTACCTCACACATACAGTAAAACCAAAAAAAAAAAAAACGGTCAAAACGGCAAAAGACGTCCATCGTTGGAAATAGGCTTCCTCCAAGTGTCACTATAACGACCAGTCCTATTTGTCTTACATCTATCGGAATCTAGTTTGGGTAAAAAGTGTTTTTAGGCTTTCCATCAAGCATTTCTTAGTAGCAGCCCAGAATTTTGAAGTTAGTGCCTCTGTAGCGTAAACTCCTGCCGTGGTAGCGGCCGCCGAGCGCCAGATCCCCTTCTAATCTTAGTGAATCATTTGGGTTAAGTTAAAAATCGTGCCTGGATTAGGTCAGATTAGAATAGTGACCATTAGAACGCAATGGCGAGTGAACGAAGCGATCATGTGGGTTAGGTTCGGTTAAAAAAGTGACCATTAAAGATCCCCTTCTAATGTTAGTGAATCATTTGGATTAGGCTATGTTAAAAGCCATTATGATTTATAAAAAGCTTCTGTACTTTCATATTAGACTAAATAAATTTTATGGCTTTTGAGTGGTGTATGTAAAAAAAAATTATAATCAATGTTATGCTTATAAAAATCTGTCATATGAAAATTATATCAATCGTTTATTATATTAACTGATCGTTATAACAAATATATAGGTTTATAAATTATAGATTCAGTTGTCTTATAAATATTAGAGATTTGGTAATTATACTATATATTACTAACCCCTAATAGACAACTGTTGCTATTCAAAGACAGATAACCTTTGCCAGAAAATCATGACGTCGAGTGAGGTCGTAACTTTTGTAAGTATCAAGTAAAGTACCTACCCAAAGGCCAAATATTTTCCTATGAATTTTTTGGCACTACCTTTTAGTTGTCTTATTAATATTATAAAGGCGAAAGGATTTATTTGTGTGTTTGTTTGTTTGTCCTTCACGCTCAAACGACTGAACGAATTTGAAAGAAATTTGGTACACAAATCAACAATCTCCTATAGTAGCCTATAAAATACTCTTTTTCTCAAGTTTAAAATAATAATAATGTATTGCAATTACCATAAATTGATTCATATAACTTGCCTGGTAAAAAAAAAAAAAACAGGTAAGTGCGAGTCGGACTCGCGCACTGAGGGTTCCGTACAAACTTACCCGTGAAAACAGTTCAATTCCCGAATTGAGTTACGAAGAATGATTTTAACTACAAATTTACAGTTTTCAGATTTTTCCCTATACTTGTGCTATGAGACCTTGCTTCATACCAAATTTCAGAATTCTAGGTCAACGGGAAATACCCTATGAATTTTGATTCCCTTGAGAGTGTCGAAATACGCATTTTTATACGCGATATAAACTGCCCTAACTTTTTTTTTCGTTAGCTCAGAAGTTCAATTTATTCACAGCTTCAAGGAAACGCAGACATGAGTATATGGTTTTAATTTCAACTCGATACCTCCACGCATTCCCGAGATAAAGGGTCTTGACAGACGGATGGACAACAAAGTGATCCTATAAGGGTTCCGTTTTTTCATTTTAAGGTACGGAACCCACACACGGTCACAAGAAGAAGTTTAAATCACAATTTGTAAAATGAAATTAAACTGAAATCAAATAATAACAAAAAATAATAATTTTCTACTTAGATGCGGGCGAAGCCGCTGTCAGAAGCTAGTACGTAAGAAATTCTCGCCAGTCTCAAAGGTGCGTAATTAGTGTTTTTGCTATGGTTTATTAATTATGGTCGTTAATGAAGTTCAATTAGTAAGTTGGGCCATCAATCTTCCACCGTCCTGGAGACAGAATGATGTATGACCTCGTATTGATGAGGCGTACCCAAAATTTTGGGACATTATTTGCGAATATCGTTAACTGTTATTAATTAGAACTGATCTAGTGTTTCTGTTTGATTAAACAGGGTACAAACAGTAATCTTTTTACTCTTGCGTTATAATGAACACAATGTATTTTTCACATAATAATAAAAACGTACAACGACATTGTTAGACTTTCTATAAACTCCTCCATACTGGATTATAAAACTTAATTGTGTAGTAAAACAATGTGCTGAATGTAATAATGTTCAGATTATCCCGTACAAAATTCGTAACAATATTTGTGAACGTTACAAAATATTTCCATATAACGACAATGTTTGGTACAAAGTAAGCAAAGCGCACAAAGAGGCTGTCAATGTGGATAATCCATGAGAAAACAAGGCGAAATATTTGTTTGGCGAGCTGTCGACTTGCGTACACGAATATCGAACCCGGGGAAATAAAAAATAAATAACCTGCAAACGTACCCCTCTCCAAATTGGGATTTGAGGTGTCTCTCAAACGGACATCGGCTACAGAAAACGTGCGATTACAATGTTTGTATCTGATTATTCTATTTTCAAATCGATTTCTAGATTGAATTGATAGAATAAACTGGTTTAACATGGCTGAACATAAATTATTGATCAGTTTTTCGGGCCTGAACTAATTGCTTCCAAGAATTTTTTAAATGTGAAACGTAAACAAGTATTAAACTATTTATGTATTAACATGTTATCCTGTAGCATAATCAGCCTTTTAATGTTCCGATTACTGGGACTCAGGCCTCATCTCTAGGAGAGGGAAAGGGCCGTAATCCACCATGTGGGCCCAGTGCGGGTGGGTAATAGTCACATGTCTTTGAATTTTTTGGTCCTAGGACATGCCGGTTTCATCATGATGTTTTCTTTCACCGTTTTGAGAGCAGTGGTGATGAAGTAAATTACACAAAGTAATACGCCTTACCGTCGAGGTCGTTACCACTCGGCCACCATTGCTCTACGTTATATTATGTTATCCTGTATTCCTCAGTAATTTATTTATACGTCCTGTATCTATGTCTAGATAAAGTATCTCTACTTAAAATAACTTAAAGCTGAAAAGTTTGTTTGTATGAACGCGTTAATCTCTCTTAGTGTTGGTTAGCCCATTTATCGAGATAAGGTATAGAAAAGATAAAACATCACGCGACAATCTACGGGAGCAGAGTAGCAACCAAAGACGCGGGTGAAACTGCGGGGGACAACTAGCAACTTATTTATTTATTTATTTTATTTGGCTCTTCAACAATGAGTACACTATTAAATATAAAGGGAAACAATTCGAACTTAAGTCTAAGTGCCCCATCACTTAAAGAAGAGCACTAGATGCACTATTAAATACACCATAACAGCTAATAGTAATAATAATTAAAACAGAAAAACAAAAACACAATAAAAATAAAAATCAAAACAGAACAGAATAGAATTAAAAAACAGCATTAAATTTAAACGTATCTTTTCATAAGTAAGAATATTTATTTTAATTTATTAAGATAACCTTCCATAAAGCTAAGATTATTTATGATGTTGGCACATCCATCCCTTGTTCTCAGAAACATAGCTACCTATTTTCGAGATTATATCCGATAAATTAATGAAGTATATTAGGCTTTATATAACCTCTAAAATTTCACTTACACATATATTTTACATGTTAGTTCGTTGTTCTATGAACAAACATTAGCTTACTCGTTCGAACTGTGAAAATGCGAAATAAAAGGAACATCAAGAGCGTAGTTTTGCTAGAGGCTCTTAACATTCCGGACAAAGCACACCGGCTTATATGTCGATACTAGTCGTACTAAAGTGCACTGACAACTTCTTTTAGCTCAGGATTCCTTTATAGAACTGACATAAGACCATTTTCTTTGACTGTTATCTTTTGATATACGGCGAAACTGAAATGGGGATAGAAAATCGAAAAATTGAAAATTTGTTGCAACATTTTCTATTTTAATATATCTTTTAACTGTAAAAGAGATCTCTGTAGATTTCTATTTGTTGTATAAAATGTTGAAGATTATAAACGTTACGTTACTCGAAGTAAAAAAACTACCTACTAATCACTATAAGTGAATAACGACCCGCCTACCGTAGGAGGACAAAGATTGATAACATTTTTTCCTTACTAGCTGATTCAATTTAGTGATCAAATTGTAAGTTTACTTTGCTAAGTGCATTTTGTGGTGCAGAATAAAATGTTTTAATGAATAACCATTAAAACATTTTATTCTAAACAATCGGGCTGATTAAGAATTAAAAAAGGGGTTTAAAATAAATTCTAAAAGGCTCATTTCCTCTTCACCTATTAACGACTGTTATGGACACCTGCATTCCAACCGACTCTTGCATACAGCCAGCTGCCGAACATAGACATATAGCACCAAATAGAAATAAATATAGCAACCTGTCAGAAAGCGATGGAAAGATGTTAAAAAAAATCTTTAAAAAAAATTACCGGCTTCACTAAAAAAAAACACTAAAAGGATCAAAATAACTTTAATTTCGGAAGTCGGTGTTTCTTGGTATTGTTTGTTTCTTATTTAACACCGACTTCCGAAATTAAAAGTTACTTTGATCCTTTTAGCGTTTTATTTAGCGAAACGTTTTTTTTTTTAAGTTTTTTATTTCACACTTTTTAGTTGCGATAGACTTATGACCAGAGTGCCTATTTCTCATGACAATTCCAATTAATCCAAACACTGGTAGGTTACATTGTTTTATTACGAAGTTCCTGTATCTACCTTCCACCTTCCAGCTCTCCATGACCATCATCAGTTCACTTCGATGATACTATTTTCAACTTAACTATTCAGAACCATTTATTTAATTGTATTGTTACAGTCGCACTATCTTTATTGTTATATCTATGTGAGTATGAAAATCCGTTGGCTATTTCTGGTCTTCTTCATCAGTTCCACTTCATCAAATGTTACTTTTTGAATGTAAATGCTTCAGTTCTCGATGAAAATACCAAAATAACTATATGGTTGTCTATAATATTTGAGGTGTTCCCTCGATTCCTCATGAATTCCACCATCAGAACGGGATTTTGAAAAAAATGGGACCAATCTGGAAGCATATTCTTTAAGAAGAAAAAAAAAATTGCAAATCGGTCCATAAATGACGGAGTTCTGAGGTAACACACATTAAAAAAAAAACATACAACTGAATTGATAACCTCCTCCTTTTTTATTGAAGTCAGTTAATAAAAAAAAGAATTAAAAAAAAATAAGAAGCGAACATATAAAAAAAATGTCAATGTTAGGTACTTCTATCTCTCTTTTTCAAGTTTCCTCTATAAAAGTGCATAAATTTTTAAATTCATAGCACAAAAGTGACGTTGGGCATGACATCTGGTAAGACACATGGATAAAAGGTGAACAGTAGAAAAAACAACATAGGAAGGACCAATAGGCGAAAGAGAAGAGGTCATCCAAGAACAGCTATGCATCAAGAACCATAAATAGGGAAAAATGGAGTAAACTGGAGGAGACCATACAGAGTGGGGTTCCTATAACAAATTGAAGTAGTATTAGTAATTTTAAGAGAAAACATATGTTGTAAGGTAATATTATTATTTATCTAAAGCAACAAAGTGTAACGTGGTTGCTCACAATGGGCATCATCAGAAGGCTTTAAGTCACCCAAAGGGCAATGCTCAGCAAAGAAAACGGCTATGCTCGGGGTTTCCTTGCGTTATCGAATCAGGAATGAAGAAAACCGTAGAGGTACTAACGTATCCAGAAGAATCGCCAAACTTAAATAGCAGTGGGCTGGGTACATTGCCAGTAGAACAGCTGGGCAATGGGGCCGATAGATTCTGGAGTGGCGACGGCGTACCGGAAGACGCAGCATTGGAAGGCCTCCCATGGTGGACCGATGACCTAGTGAAGATCGCAGGAACCTAATGGATGCAAGACGCACAGGATAGTCGTTGTAGCGACACTTGGGGGAGGCCTATGCCCAGTAGTGAGCATCTTTCAGCTGAATTGATGATGATGATGATGATGAACCAAGTATAAGGAAGACGACACTTCCACCTATGTTTAGTTTAACTGAGGTTTAAATTTTTTTGAGGTTGGGATTCATCATTTAACTTCTCAAGGTCTAAGTGGAGCAAGCGTGCGTGTCAAGCTTATTACTGACACAAACCCACTTGTGTTCCTTTTTGTGATTTTTGTGTTCAGGGCCACGGTAACTCTTTCGAACGATCCCGCAGCAAGATTTAGGTAAACCAGTAAAGTAAAAACAATTTTCAGTTACACGATTTTTGTGCGTTCTTTAACTAAATTAGGGTTGTTTATTTATAAAGCAGCCATTTACTTTTCGTGGCATGCAAACGTTTATGTATGCGTGACTTTGTTGTATTAGCTGCTATAACGATTTGGGAAAATTATAGAGATCTATCGGCTGCTCATTATCCTGTTATAACGACTAAAGTAATATAGTTTATGTTTATAGGCTCAGCTTGTTACTGAACTATTTTATTGTAGTTATTATTACCAATAAATAAGTCTTCGTTTTCCCAATAAAAACTACGTAAGTGGCTCACTGTAGTTCGATGACATCGTAAAACCTTTTCATGGCACTCTGTCAAGAGAGTGGACAGTGAGATCTATGGCACTAATAACGTGCTCAAATCACTGCACGACTAATGAATTTTGTATTTATTTGGCGATAGTTTTACACAACAGAAAAAGGTGTTCTGTGTGTGATCTTTAGAGGGAGATTGGGTAAAAAACTTATTTATTGTACCTAGAGGAGAAGGTGATGCAAATAAAACTGCTAAAGTACTGCCGGTACATACCCTGTACAATGCGTTCCAAATAAGAATAGGATCGATTGCCAGGTAGTGACGTCACGTCATACTGTCAAATCGAAGAATTAATATGGTTAGCAAAACAAGAAATTTTTAAAATTCAATTTCATTACGAACTGTGAACGAAAATAGTTTAATCCGAATCCAGTTCTTCAATTTTGCTCATCTCTAAGCTCTTCAATTTTGCCCAATTTCTTGCGATTTGACAGTATGACGTGACGTCACAACATGGCAATCAATCCTATTCTTATTTGGAACGCAGTGTATACTTTTGCTTTGCTAACACACAATTAGGTATTATTACAAATATCACCAATCAATTAAAATTAATAGACATGAGAGAACTTACTAAGTTGTAGCTTCCTTCGATGACTAAAATGGAAATTGAATGAGACAGTGAGGCGCGTTATTTTAAATGCATATGTCAACATCAGTGTTGCCTGCTCTTTTACCAGTCTTATTCCATTTTAGTTGTCTAATACATTTCAGTATTGCTAGTACAGAAAATAATGGTAGTGTATGTAACAAAATATAAAAATCAGTAACGAAATGGACAATCAGTAAAAACCTATCTGTACTCTATTCCACAAAAGTAGGTTGTTTTTAGATCAATGACTGGGTGTACAGATTCAAATGTACATGTGTGTTGCCAGCCAGGCGCTTTAGTTTGTGTAATTTTGTTTCAACATCACTACTCCGAATAAAGTTAAGAAAAATATTGTAGGGAAACAGGCATGTCCTAGAATCAAAAATTTGAAGGCATGTGACAACCACCAATCACTGGCCCCACCTAAGCCTGAGTCTTAGCAATGGGAACATTATAAGACTGATTACGCTTATTGTAAGCTATTTTCTATGATACCGAGCGCTTCGCTAACGCGCACAGAAAAATCAAGTGTATAAGATCCTTCAGACATACCTAACACCAACCTTCGGGCTTGCGGACGACGAGCAATGGGTAGCTCGCCGTCCGATCGTCTGGTAACCGTCCGGACCAAGCCCAAGAGCCCAACGGCACGTAGTGTTCCACGCGCGCCTCAAGGAGATGTCAGAAACCGTAGGGGTCCAGCAGGGTCGACGCCTACTGAGGCCATGGGTTATGCAAAAGAGATTTCCGGGGCCCTGGAACAAAGGCAAAAGAGAAACAGGAGTAGGTTTTTGGTCAGTAAAAGTCTGACACTATTTCCCGCTCCGTCTAAGATCGGGAGATGTCATTAGATGATTATTACACCAGAAAAAAACACCAACCATCCGTAAGGTAGGTTGGTGGTTAACTGTGTTTCGAAAGTTGCTTGCTTAAATATAACCTAACAGTGTTCACAAACGGGCAGGAAAATATTTCTAACTTATTCGAATTTAGAAGAGGTGAATATTATTACAATATTATATTCACAAAACACGAACAATTTACCTTTGAATTGTCGAATGTGGCCGTTTATCTCGATAGAAATATAATGCATTCCGTTGTAGAGATAAACCACAATACGCTTTGGAAATTTTCAAAATTTTGGTTTTCGGTTGCATATTCGGGTCCGACCGCTGCAAATAAAATTTGGGAAAATGGTTTTATATACCTCTCTGATACTTACCCTATAATACGAGTAGGAGCTTAAGTTTAAAATTGCTGTTTTATTGGAATAGGTACTTCGAATTGACATAGAACCTTCATGGTTTGGGATTTTGAGTGAAACTTTTTTCACATCACATCACAAAATTTGCAACATTCGATTATCGACTTTCAGTTTAAAATAAATATGTTAAATTAAAAAAATAAAACTAATTTCAATTTTTCAGTACAATTCGGCAATTACATACTGTAACCCCTAATATGAGCGCGGTTCAAAACATGACTCATACACTAACCTGCATGTACACTTAAAGGAGCTGATGAATGCCACTGACATTGTAAATAATGTGACCAGACACTTAGTTCAAAGTATTTAAAAAGTTAGAATCAATTTGAAAGAAGAAGGGGGCTCATTCTATTAGGGAAAGGTTAGCATGAAGATTCAAAGGAGCATATATATTTACTGAATTGAATTACCGAGAAATATAAATAGAACTAAAAACAGCAAAAGCCTGTCCAAGTTCCACGGCCCATAAAACCAAACATACCACGACGATACACCACAGTGTCTTGGAGTTTCAATAAATATTTTATTACGGTACATAGTTAGGAAGTGGCGAAACTTTTTCCATAAGTCCGTTGGCTAACAGCTAAACTCCTTGTTCCGTTGTTCACGGCTCGAATCGTTTCGATAGCTTTTGTTTAGACATTATGAGAATGTAGGAATTGTCGTGAACATGGCATTTAGCGTCTAATATCTCTGGTGGCTATTTTCTTCTGTTATCGGAAAATACTTTTCTCTCTCGATTTCGTACTTTGTGGGTTAGTTTCGGTTATTATTTTGTTTTGGGAGTGTTTGTCAAACGAATAAAACTTTTTGAGATATGTTACACTGAAAAAATAAAATGCGTGATAACGCCTGTAGGGGATGCTTTTGAAAGACATACGTACACTGTATTTATTTGTGATGAATGGTTAGGTGTGTAGTATTGGGTTCTAGGATTATTCGAAAGAGTCACCACATAGCTGAAACGCAACTAAAGGAACAAAGGTGGGGTTTAGTCAGAACAGTCTGATACTCCCGCTCACTCCACTCAGAGTAGGAGAAGTTATTTAAAGACGTACTAGTGTGGGTTATTAATGTTAATTCAGCAAAAGGTGTATGTATATCCGATCTAAAGCTTTTGCCTAGGGGTATATAAATTCGATCAAAAGTTTTTTCGGGATAAATGCATGAATTTATGTACCCATGAATGTTAAATCTATAACAAAATTGGAAATAATTTCTCAACAAAATTGCATTCCAATATATTGGAAAACAACATTAAAATCAAATCAAACATAAAAACCGACTAACGCCGAATCGTTGCAACCGAAAACCAATCTAAAACTAAAAATACGGTAAAATGTACAAACTATAACAAATGGTGTACAAACTCATTCCATTGATTTATTTTTTGTTGCGCCAACGTTTTGTGAATCCTTGTCGAGATTGTTGAGTGTGTGTACAGTCAACAAAAGAGATGAGTATCTAGGTAACTACAAAACCTTTTTAACTATGTTGTGGTGAGTTTTATATCAATCTATTGTTTATCAAAAGTATTTGTTAGAACCAATTAACCAAAATGTGTATAAGTCAGGTGTATTAAAACTATTGTACAGTTTTTTTTCATATATTTTGCTTTGTTCCGACTTGTTTATTACTTTAGTATTTTTATTAGGATTGTGGGGCCTTTTCACAGAATATGCGTCACTACCTTTCCTGCTCGGTATGCACAACCACCTGCCCCTTCCACGAATTAAATGAGGCCAACGACAGAGCTATTCAGTTGGCTACATATAGGTCGAAGAAGATTTGAGTCAAATCGATACAAAAAAGAAGAAGAAACTTGTAAATAACCTTCAATTTTCTATTTAGTTTTCCAAATTAATTATTTCAAAGGTCGTTAATTGAACAGTCGTGTTAAAATTTAATGAATATTGTTTTACGATAATAAATCTCGTAAAAGTATCCATTGCTTCCCTCCTTTGTCTACTTGTCTTTAAAAACGAGTGTCAAGGTTCATTTAGATGCAGGTTGCCTCACGGGGCTTCAGACAGGCTCTAATACAGAGTGATATCATCTGACTGCTGTCACGTCGGAGGAACGCAGCGATTTACACACGGACACTTATTTTGTCGGAAGGATCATGGAAGACGATTCATGTGTACATGCTCAGATTAGGTGGGATTTATAAATGTTGATGTTTTCAGCGTGATGATGTTGGTTGTTCAAGGGCTCCTTTTGAGAAATGAATTTGAGTGAAAGAGCTCTGAAATGGGATTTGTAGAATGAAATTATGTTCCAACAATCTGTAAGAATAGCATGACAACTATCAAAATAATATCATTATATAACATATTATTATATTTAGCCTATGCTTTCCCACTGCTGGGCAAAGGCCTCCCTCTATTCCTTCTATTCCTTCTATTGTTCCCAACTCTGAGCCTTTTCTTGCCAATTCCTAAGGAAAACATCTAAGTTATCAAAAGTTTATATGTTTTTCACTATTTCAGTACCAAACGGCTGAAAGGATTTGGATGAAATTTAGCACACGGGTTTACTATTTCTTGGATTAGCACACGGAATACTTTCTTCCCTTGAGATAATTTTCTAAGTTCACGCATGTGATACTGCTGCCTAAAGCAAGTGTAATATATATACATTTTACTTTGCCTAAACCATCCAATTTCCAATTCCAACAGCAATCCTACATTTCGATGAAAGCCACAAAAAACCGATACGAAGTAATAATAAAACGCCCGTCAACACTATACCAAACCAATAAAGGTTCAGCGTAACAGAAAATAGCGTCAGAATATAGCTAAATAATCATAAGTCGAAACGTGTTTCCTTCAGATATCGATAGCTCAGCGATTTTCAAAAATGGCAATACTCCTTGGAAATACGTTTTAACGATGTTATTTTTGTACCTCCGTCTATTTATTGTACCTGACTATACAAGATGACGCCCACAGATTAATAGAGTATTCTGCTCACCTCTGGCATTTTATCTCTATTTTTGTTTTGTCTACCTTGGGTGATTTGGATTGAAATATCCATTTCTATAAATGGAATACTGTTTATATATACTGTTGTTGTTTAATATGTACAATATATTAGAATCACCAAAATTAAGTGGTAGTGGGCAGGGCACAATGCTCGCAGAATAGATGGTCGATGGGGACGAAAGGTACTGGAGTGTCGACCCATGTGGTCGCCACTCCAGTTCCCGCATACCGGAAGACACAGTGTAGGAAGGCCTCTCACAAGGTGAACCTGGGAACTATTGAGGGTTGCGGGAATCAAATGGATGCGAGACTTACCGGATCGTTTATTTATTTATTCATTCTTTATGCACACAAAAGCACAGAGGCGGACTTAATGCCTTAAGGCATTTTCTACCAGTCAACCTTTCGTCAAGTTAATCATTTGTTGTGGTGACACTTGGGGGAGATCTATATCCAGCAGCGGATGTCGTTCAACTGAAATGATTATGAATATATAAACAGGGCTAGTCATAACAGCCAACCGCTGGCAATTAGCCTCGCCCAAATGGAAGTCATAACTAATGTAGGTATCTGTGAATATGAGCGGATTATAAATATAACAAGACACGAATACCTGGAATTTACAAGGTGAAATACGATTTTTATAAATAAATTCTGAACGTTTTCAAAAACTTTTTAGTCTAGCTAGAGCACTCAACTACTAAAATCTGTAACAAACAACGAGCGCTGGGTAAAAGCTATTTCATTCGAATTTTTGTGGTACATTTCAACATTACTCTTTTGGTATAGGGCAATTGAATTAGATAAATAAATAATTATACCCATATGTCCTTTGGGCACAATAATACACAGCCTTATGATATGCAGGCCGCAAACATGGAATACGAGAGGTGGAAAATACACATCGCATCCATTATAGTACCAACAATACGGTAGACCTTTGCCATGTACACTCACCTTAATTATTTATAAGCAGATGAGAGTCGACCTGTGTTTCGTCCGACACTTGAATGACGGTTCATTCAAATTATTGTCCGACTCACATTTGTATAACATTCCGGTCTACCCGAAGCTCTGTAATTTGCTTTTGAGAGTGACGTTGTTAGGTCAAGTACTTAGTAAATGTCTTTATTATGTTCCGGTATGCTATTAAGTTAAAGTTTGTTTAAGTGAAAACTCGGCCTTATATTGGGTTAGATAATTACTTCGAAATACGAGTATCTTTTGTTCACACAAATCACTTTCACACCGTCACAACAAAATAGTCAAAAATCCTATTCAAATAACTCATCATCATCATCATAATTTCAGCCACAAGACGTCCACTGCTGGACATAGGCCTCCCCCAAGCGTCGCCACAATGAACGGTCCTGTGCGTCTCGCATCCATCGGACTCCCGCAACCGTTACCAAGTCATCGGTCCATCTTGTAGGAGGCCTTTCAATGCTACATGTTCCGGTACGTGGTCGCCATTCCAGAACCTTTCGGCCCCAACGGCCATCCGTTCTGCAAACAATGTGCCCTGCACATTGCCACTTAAGTTTGGCGACTCTTCGTGCCATGTCGGTAAGCTTGGGTTTGATTTGGGTGACTTTAAGTCTTCTGATGAGGCCCATTGTAAGCGACCATGTTTCGGAGCCATATGTCATCACTCAAATAACTAAATTCAAATAATTGGCAATACGGCCTTCACCTCAAGATTAAGAACTCATGACCACATTGTTTGTGAATTAATTTATGTAAATGATTATTATACTAGGGCAATAATAGTCAATAGGTACCACCTAATCTCTGATAACAGTGGTAATCAAGTTATCATGTTTTCAATGAAAATCGAAATAGACCAAGATCCCAGAGTTGCCTGACATAACTTATTTTCACATGGATGAAACCTTAGGTTCTCAGTAGCGTCTCATGTGTTTTGAATACCTGTGTGCTTGTGGAGCTCCTCCTTGGAGCCCCTGGACAGGTACCAGGTGAGAAAGGTAGCTAAAAATAAGAGTAACTTAACTTAAATTTTAATGGCTGATTTTTATAGATGTTTTGTAGAATATTATTTTAAAGTATTATCATAATTTTCAGACACTTTCCATGGACCAAAACTTCTGTCAGACACTTTAAAGCTCAAAAAAAGAACTTTACTGATTTTTAAATATGTTATTGAGGTAACTATTACAAAGTTATAATTCAGTAGTCAGATTAATTGTAGTGACCGAATATCCCCTAAACACAAAAAATATTCAGTCGAGTGTATGAGCGCGAGAGCACGCATGTGTTTCAGAGCGAGCGAGACGATTTTATGCACTGACTGGATGTTTGGTCACTACAATTTGTCTTTGGGATGGGAATTCATCAAATAATTTTACCCGCTCTGGGTAGACTGAGAAGGAGTATCAGACTTTTACTGACTAAGACCCAATCGTCTTCCTTCAATTGTCCTTCGCTCTTGACTCTTTCGAACATTCCTGCAGCCCTGAGAGCATTCGCAAAACTTGGGATTGTGAAAAAAAGAAATAAACAGAAATTTTAACCCATCAATACAAAGTGCACAGAAATGTCTACACATACCTGAAAGTAACAACGATGAAGAGGAAAATACACCGGCCCCGCATAACACTCCATCTGGTGACGTTTCGCTTTGTGTTTCAATCTAATAATACGGTACTGAATTGCTCTACATTCCGGTCTCCTGTTGCAGACAGCTGAATATCAGCTGAAGTGGGTATATTTTGGCTCCCGTATGGATTTGTAAGCGTTACATGAATTTGCGCTTAATGCCTAATGTTGGCCGTTTTGGTTTGATAGATCCATTATTTTTTTGTGGATAAAAATGACTAATGGAGAAATAGACTGCTAGGGAATGTCACTGGTTGCAAGCACAACTGTAGATATAGTGAGAGATTTTATTAGTTGCAGCCTATAGCAGAAATGCCTGTAGATCTTACAGGGAATTACTAGCACCATAACAGGCTACTTTTCCGCTAAGCAGCATCATTGTGTTTATGTGGCAAAGCAAAATAGTAACCACATATTTTTAAATCATTTTAGCGTCATTTCTTAGACACTTGTCATTGGTTATCCGTGTTTAGAGCTTTTAGATACATATGTGGTGCCTATTAATCCCATTACATTCTTTTACCATAAAAAACAGAATAGAATAAAATAAACTCAGTCAGTGTTAGTTTCTGTTTATCGGTAAAATATCTGTCAATATAGTAACATAATATGTAGGAATTAATGTTATTCCTCTAATTTAACTAATAACTTAGGTCAAAACCAGTAAATGTCCCCAGCTACCCAAAATATCATTCGCCGGAATTTCGCGTCCGATACGGGTATAAATCACAGATCCTTCGGAGCCTATCTCCCTGGTACTGAGTTTGAAATGAAGGCCCGTACTAAATGCTAAGTACAGAAAACTGTTCAAGTTTGATCCAAAATAGTCCGCAGTGGGTTTGAAGCGTTTTTTTTTTTTTTGGGAGAAACCTTTAAAAGGCGCCCGAGCTCTGAGGAGAAATCTGGGGAGCGAGATATTCTTATCAAACTAAAACCACCCTGGTGGTTACCACCAGCATATGTAAGGTGGTACCGTGACCTAACTACTTAAACGTTAGTGCTTACACGAATTCTGTGGAACTCGATTACTCTATATGTTGAGTTCCAAAGAATCCTTGTAAGTAAACCTCATAATATATTACCAGTTTTCAAGATTAGTATGTGCACAATACGAATTAGACAGTAGACAGATGACTATAGTCTTTTAATAGCTAGGGTTCTGTTGGCACGTTATGGGTACGAAACCCTAAAAACCGGGCTAGAAGCTCTCCTAAAATAGAAAATGTCTTGGACTAACCTTACATAACTAAGTAGGTACGAGTACTCTCGGAGAGACTTGAGTCTGATGGCCTGACTTTAACTTCATTATGAAACAGTGTCGTAACGGCAAGCTATTCTTATAATGGAATGATGAAACAGTTTAAAGAACACAATATATCTAAAATCTTTGAATACTTTCATATCGTTGAATATCTTCACACTTCATTTCACTGGCCGTCAAATATTCTGAGCAGCCTATGTAACTCAGAAATAATGTAGCTTTCATCTGGTTAACAAAAAAAAAAAAAATCGGTTCAGTAATTCCAAAGATTACTGCCTACAAGCCATTTCACAAACAAAGTTTACCTCTTTATAATGTTAGTGTATATTAATAGGTGGTTGCTTGTGTACCCAGTTTCTTCCTTGTTATGTACTACCATAATGAAGTAAAACGAAAAGGTTTGAGAATATTTCACGTCAAATTACCTTAAGCAATCCATTATCATTACCATCTAAACTAAAATATGAACCAACATATTTAGAAACATCGTTAGGCAGGTCTCATCTAAAAGCCTCGTAACTATAGCTGGATTAATGTTATCCCCAAGATGATACGTAGTGGAATTATCAACAACACCCACTAAAATTACCAAATTTAATGCACTTATATTGACTCTTAAAATTTACGCCATAAGGTTCTAAATAGCAAACTTCAGGTACATAAAGCCGGTTGTCATTTTGTGAATATTACGTCACATGTACCGCTTGTTATCGTGTAAACACACGACACGCGTTAGTTGTACCGTCACACGCTACACGCGTTAGTTGTACCGTCCCTTTAGTCATGGGGTTGTCTAATTGAGTCTAGGCTGGAGTTATAGCTATAGAAATAGAGAACCTATTTCAATTAGAGGAGTATCGTTTGAAAACGGAATTGTGAAGCGAAGAAATAGTTTTATTATTATTTGGGTAGCGTACAGCTAGCAATATAAAATGTAACAACAATATAGATCAGGACGAGCCATTTACAAGCCTCCACATAAAATTACATTACAATTACAAAAGTAATTGAATTATACTAAAACCTAGTGATTTTTATGTCAAGAATTAACAAATGACTTCTAGGCAAGCGTGCTCCATCGTTGACCACATCTTTAATTAACATCAGATGAGATAAGGGCCAAACCTTATAAATAATATACATAACTAACTTCTGCCAGCGGATTCGCCCGCATGCGAGTAATTAAAATATAGCCTATGTCACTCAGTGATAAAGTAACATTCTACTGACAAAATAATTTTTAAAATCGGTTTAGTAGGTTTTAAGTTCTTTAATTACAAATAAAATACAAACACACAAATCTTTTGTCTTTATAATATTAAAACTATATAAGACTAAACCGAATAATCAAATTTCAAAATAATGTCTTATAGACAGAATGTAATACTAGCTCATGTGAGAACATCCGTTCAGCCGTTGAGGTGTGATTGATTACCAACATACAGACTTTCACATCCTACATACTCGTACTTCTACAATAAGTATTGTTATTATGATGAATGTTTCGTTGATTGTATCCGCACATCCTTTTACATTATAGTTTAGGAAGCTCGAAAGTACATGGCGTTAAACGTCTCATTCGTCATCAAAACATCAGCTGAAAGACGTCCACTGTTGGACATAGGCCTCACCCGAGTGTCACCAAGCCATCGGATTCCCGCAACCTTTACCAGCGTCAACGTCTCATTGTTGTTAAATAATCATAAAATTTGTTAATATTTTTTTTATAGCTTTTTTACAAAATGTGAATGTAAGAATCGTAAACTCCACAGATTCAGATTATTTTCTGTTTCTATCCACTTATTTTTATAATTTTTTATTTTACTTTTGTCTACTAACGGACAGTGTTAGTAGACAAAAGTACAATAAAAAAATCTCTCATATTTATTAAATTGTAAGATAAAGAAATTGTATTTTTTTTTTTAATAATAGATAACCGTAGTTTTATCTCTGGTTCTTCTCCATAAGAATCGACCAATCGAAACCATGCACTAGTTTCTAAGTTTCTTAAGTATTTATAAACGAACCAGCTGACCCGTCGAACTTCGTACCGCATAACAGTCAATGAATGTAGTATCTTTCGATATAGTCAACTGATTACGATAAAACAAAGCCTAAGTAATATATCAAGTTACACACAATTTTGATGTACCAAATCTTTGAGTTAGTTTGTCTTTCATTACGAAATAGTGTGACAGTAGTAGAATAGTTTTTAACTTTAAATTACGAATTAGATAACTTAAACTCTGAGTCAGACATAAAGTTTACCAAATTAAATAACTAGCCCTTTAATTAAATTCCAATAGAAGCATTTTAATAAAACAATACAAACTAATTCCACATACGAGCCAACGTTTACAATCGGCCGCCGTGCTCCCGGGCATCCGGTACACTCTCAAAGAAACAAAACGGCTCTGGAGCCGGATGCGCCGTGATAAGGAAACCGGATGCCGATCCCTGGCTAACGAACAACTAGTAACGACCAACCAAAAACACTAGACCTCCAACCGGGTCTTCAACTGAACCATAATTTACTAGTTATCAAGCATTGAGGGGAGGGATACAGGTCAACTTAAATTGGCTGGTTCTATCTACATGCTAATATAGTAAAGTAATGCTAAAGTGACGTGAAAGCAAACTTCCTTTGATACTCCAGTCCTTAAGAGAGCGCGTCTTTATAATGTAAAAGTTATTTGAGTGGAGAATATGTTTTATGGGGGAAATGTCACGACATGCGATAATGGACGGGTGCTGGATGTTTGTTATGATTTTATCTTGTTATTTTCAGATCAATTCAAAAATCTATACAATACAATACTATTACTATAGTAATTCATGTAAATAAAATTGAAAAGTCTTTTTTATTATCATTTCTTTTTTCTGACTGGATATGAACTATAAAAAAAACCAGGCAAGTGCAAGTCGGACTCGCGCACTCAGGGTTCCGTACAAAATTACCTATGAAAATAGTTCAAACCCCGAATTGAGTTATGAGTTACGTAGATAAATAGACGTAGATTTTTCCGAATCGCAAAAAGTTTTTTTTGTGAGATTTTTTCCTATACTTGTGCTATGAGATCTTGCTTCATGCCAAATAGGCTAGGTCAACGGGAAGTACCCTATGAATTTTGATTCCCTTGAGAGTGTCAAAATACACGTTTTTTTGCGACATAAACGGCCGTATCTTTTTTTTTTCGTTTACTCGGAAGTTTGATTTTTTCCCAGCTTCAAAGAACCGCAGACCTGAGTATAATAATATGGTTTTAATTTCAACTCGATACCTTCACGCATTTCCGAGATAAAGGGTCTTGACAGACAGACAGACAGACGGACAACAAAGTGATTATATATGGGTTTTTACGGGTTAAGGGAGGTACGGACCCTAAAACGCGCAATTTTTTTAATTTTTGTCTGTCTGTTCATCTTTCTGTTTGTTCCAGATTATCTCGGAAACGGCTGAACCGACTTTAACTGGTAGATAGTTGATGTTGTAAGGAGTAACTTAAGTTTCGAATATTATATTTTAGAAAAAAAAAATTGGGTTCCGTGCAAAAAATAAACTTCCTGAAGTTGCAACCAAATGGTATTATGTAATAACAATGCGGTTAGTGTAGATCCCTTGGTTGTGTGTTGCCGAATCACTCCTGTATCATGGGTGCCTTCACAAATATGTAAGCTCACATACACAACACATCCAGATCCGAATCATCTGTAGACCTTACAAATATTTGTTTCCGACTTCCGACTTCATCATCAGACCAACTCTATGCTACCCTGTTAATGCATAGTCATCCTAGGTATTCAATCAATCGGTTAGAAGTACAACAAACATACATAAAAACATTGTAAATTAAATAAACTCTTTTAAAAAGGTGTATACATGCCTACACAATCCCATTTCGTCTTCATAAGATCAAGCAAATATACCAACTGAATTGTTATAAAATGGTGACCTTAAAACCGGATCGTTATAAAATGGTGAACTTAAAACCGGATCGTTATAAAATGGTGAACTTAAAACCGGATTGTTATAAAATGGTGAACTTGAAACTACATTTTTATAAAATGGTGGACTTAGAACCGAATTGGAACGATACAAGAGAAATAAATTCGTGTTAGTTAGTAACCTATCTTCTCTGAGAATAAAATTATCCCTCATCTAAGTATAACTCTCCAAATTTTCAGATCGAACAATAAACCTTTTAACCTACCTAACTAAATGCGATTACCTTTACAATCCACTTTCATTTCAGCAAGTTTAATAAAGCAACAAATCTTTACGTTAAAATCTAAAAAAAAGATAGCACACCACTTAAAATAATCTCTAATCTCACATAACAATAAATATTCTTGTTCCACTCAACCATTTTCAGACTGAAATAAAGATCACACAGGATAAAACGGCTTTTGATAAAAAAACTCTGGTTACTCTTTTTAAATTAAACTTTCAAAGAAATGTCAACTTAAACGTTATACTTTTAAGGTTTAATTTAATGTAAGGTAATCATTAAGTAGTTAGCATACGGATGCAGTTCATTACTTGTAAGTACTGTGTAATGAAAATGGAATCTTTGGAGGAGAGAAACGGAAAGTAGCGTTCTAAATGTGTAATTACAGGGCTATATCATGTAGGCTATATTCTCAAGGCTTTTTCAAGATTTTCAAGCAATCAGCATAACAGAATATAAAGATAAAATTATTCAAACACTGGCTTTGAATAGAGTTTCACAGACTATTTGTAATCTTCCCAAAGTGCTTGGAGATACTCTGTTTTGTAGTCTTTACTGAAAATGTAATATGGCGTTTATTTAATTAGATTTCAAGGTGCTCAAACAACCATCAATTAATTACTTTTGACGGTATGGTTGACGCAGTGGTTGAGCTG
Organism: Mythimna pallens; assembly: GCA_961205895.1. NCBI lineage: Eukaryota > Metazoa > Arthropoda > Insecta > Lepidoptera > Noctuidae > Mythimna > Mythimna pallens. The sequence goes on from OY540835.1 coordinate 15,073,646, forward strand.
AGAGGCTGCTACGCTGTGTACTGTGGGTTGGATTCCCACACGAAACATTTATACCAGATATTTGTCCGGGTTTGGGTATCTGTGAGTTTACATGTTTTTGAATGGGGTCTGCTTCTGAAAGGAAGACTCGGCCCTGGTACGAAAGGCAACGAAGGAACAGTAGAGGGCTTTTAGTCAGTAAAAGTCTGACACTATCTCCCGCTCCGCCCAAGAGCGGGGGATGTCATTAGATGATTTTCCTACCAAAAAAAACCACGTTACAGAAATAATAAAAAAAAAACACATACCGTCAAACGGGGTGAATAAAAACAAAATTTGAGACAACTAAGAAAAAAAAACACTGACACAATGACAAAAAACTGTCTCACGGCTGCGCCAAATAGGTCCAGTTCTGCAAAAATGCCAGACAACTACAGTGGTTACACAGTGGTAGTTTCCTGACGCTGATTTTCAACCGAACCATTAGATTGCTAGAGGTGTATCTGTATATATACATTTGTAAAGATCTTTGTTTTGAAACATGTCATAATTATCTCAATTTTTTTCGATATACATAATTCCACAATATTAAATTAGAGCGGAATTTATATAAACCTATGCCTATGTCTGTTGAAACCTCATTTATCAAAACTCGGTTCAGTACTTAAGGCACTACGATGGAACACCCGTAAACACCGTACATACACAATTACGTATGATTTTAGCACTCTACTAAAATCATAAGTATCCTTTTGGCTTTGCCGTAGTCGGGTAAAAAGATGACAAATTAAATCTTAAATCTCGTTGAAGAAAACTTTTCATTTTTGCACATCAAAGTGTTTTTATCGAAATTAGGTACGGTCACCAGTTTTTTATAGATAGGCAAAAAACCGCTAAAATTCCCAGATTATCTGGGAAAAATACTTGGAGCGTACTTGGACGGTATAATAACTAATCCAACAGGGCCGATGCCTGCTAGGGCCATGGGGAAAAGTATGAAAGGGATACTCATAGTCCTGGAACGCAAAAGAGCACTGAAGGAACATAGGTGTGGTTTTAGTCAGTAAAAGTCAGACACGCCCTCTCTAGAGCGCGCTCTATCTTAGGGCGGGAGAAGCCATAAGAAGATTTCCTACCTCAAAAAAAAAAAACCCACAATACAGAAATAATTTATAAAATACATACTTTTGAATTAAGGACTAAGTTTCAAGAAAAAACGAAGAGAAATTTTCATCATTATTAAAATAATATAACAAGACTTATAATTCTGTAACTTGGTACAACTAAATACCATCTCATTCTGTTTCTAAATGCAATATGATAAGTTTAATCAATCAAGGACTATTTTAATAATTAAGAAAAATTATCTTCGTGTTATCAAATAATTATCTGGACAAGAAAACTTGCATTACTTATAACAGAAACACAGCCCAAGCTAAACATGTCTAGACAGTTTTCCTCATCAGACGTTCACAAATACATTACCGACTGATAAGAGAAGGTAACAAAGAATTGGACACAGCTGGTCGGCCAGTAAAAATTGCGAAGGAGACACTCGTAAAATGGAAGCACTCCAGAAGTGATTGATGATCTAAAACTCAAGAATAAACGCTCCAAGTATTTTTCCCAGATAATCTGGGAATTTTAGCGGTTTTTTGCCTATCTATAACAAACTGGTGACCATACCTAATTTCGATAAAAACACTGATGTGCAGAAATGAAAAGTTTTCTTTAACGAGATTTAAGATTGAATTTGTCATCTTTTTATCCGACTACGGCAAAGCCAAAAGGATACTTATGATTTTAGCACTCTACGTAATTGTGTATGTACGGTGTTTACGGGTGTTCCGTCGTAGAGCCTTAAGTACTGAACCGATTTTGATAAATGAGGTTTCAACAGACATAGGCATAGGTTTATATAAATTCCGCTCAAATTTAATATTGTGGAATTATGTATATAAAAAAAAATGGTGATAATCATGACATGTTTCAAAACAAAGATCTTTACATGTATATATACAGATACACCTCTATCTAATGAACCTAATGGTTCGGTTGAAAACCATCGTCAGGAAACTACCACTGTGTAACCACTGTAGTTGTCTGGCATTTTTGCAGAACTGGACCTATTTGGCGCAGCCGTGAGACAGTTTTTTGTCATTGTGTCAGTGTTTTTTTTTTCTTAGTTGTCTCAAATTTTGTTTTTACAGTGTGTGTATCCATGTGTGCTAAATAAAATATTTTTTATTTCTTTTTCTTTCGTTTCTATCTTTTAATTAGTACAAAAAAAAAATTGGCTCTATCCGTACCCGTTAGTGATCATATTTTTGTAGCCAACAGTAAAAAAAAGAAATCCCAAAATTGTCCACGAAAATTTACCAATTTTCATAATTGGTATTTAAATAATTATAATCAATCATTTATAACAATAATTAATACTAGAAAATACTACGCACAGTTTTTTTTCCATTTTGATCGTCATTTATTGATTCATAATCAAAAGCCTGTACAATATTTCTATAAATTGGGTGACATTTTAGGATTACAACAAAAGCTAATAACTTTGCTGTTTATGATTATTATTTATAGAGATTTTACTCAAATAATAACAAGACATTTTTTAAGAAGCCTTTTAAGTATTTGTACTAATAAAAAATTAGTGGCGTATAGTTATAGAGAGAAGAAGTAGTAGAGTCATAATTCTATCTAAGTAAATAAATAGGTTTAAACTGTAAAAAAATGTACGGAGTGGCTATATTATAATTAATATTCATAATACAATAAAAACCACGATAAAAAATAAATATCAACGCGCAGTTATTTAAACCTTACTTAACAGTAACAATCAACAACCTCTCATTAGAATGGAAAAACAAAAAAAAAACAATTATTAAAGAACTGCAATATGCATGCCATTATAATTTTATAGATTTTCCTGGCACCCACACAACAGGCTTGCGATCATGGCTATATTTTGACTATTTTTGTACTTATGTTTTGATTTACATCTGAAATAGCTTCTTATTTCATAATTTTTACTTTTGTTTTTCTTTAATTAGGTAACAATTTTTTAAATTTAATTTTTATGAACAAAATTTACAATAAAGAATAAACAACAAAATATGCGAGACCTGCAATGCGCCAAATTGATAATTTGTAAAACCTACTTGATGCTAAAAAATAACCGAACTGGAATTGCGAATATATACGCAAATCCATTTAATAAAATCGTCCGGATAAACAACAGACGGGACCAAAATACCAAACACTCGCCTTAAGCACCCTCGAACGAAGAGCCAACGACGCGACTGTACCAAAATATAATGACCTCAGAACTGGGCCAAAACAAAAGATAAGAAATAAAAATATAAGGACCATTGAAGAGGAAATAATCAAAGTGTGGGTCCAAACCTAACCCGTGGGAAATTACACATGAAAGGCAAACCAAAATGCCTTGCGATTAAATCTGTCTGTACCCGCATTTCTGTCCCATCGAGTCATTTAATTGAGTGGAAATACTGAACGTTTGGGGTCTTGTTCCAATTTAGTATAAATTCAGTGGACACGTGTTTGTAGACTGCAGTCTATTTATTTAATATGAAAAAGTTAATGTCTTGTCAAAGAAAAATTTCGTGGATTTCTTCCGGTCATAGAGGTAGTAAAAGTAATATGATATCTACAAAATATGAAATCAAAAACAAAAGCGGTCTCTTGCAATAAAAATAAAAATTTCTGTTTTGTTTTTCCATTGGACAGCTTAAAATATTCCACATCAGATAGATTAATAAATAAAATCGTATCTAAATTGAAATTTTAAAAAGGACCTTTATACTCATATTATAATGTTGTAAAATTGACCAGAAATCATTTTTCAAAATATCATTGTTCTCGATAGTAATTATGACTGAGCTTGTGTTCTCGGAAAAACCGTTATACAGGATAAACTGTTCAAGTGGATTGCGATAGCTATATCTGGAACTATGAGGACTAGCGAAAAACATAAATCATGAACCTTTTTTTAGAACGAAAACAACATAACCATATTTTAGTTCACAAACATATAAACTCGCATACACAAGACATCCAACCCAAAACAACTATCTGTATTGTTTTTTTTTTTTTTGTAGGTTGGAAAATCATCCAGTGACAACCCCTAAACCCCAAACCCCACTCCTGTGTACTTCGTTGCCATTCATACCAGGGCCGAGTATTCCTTTCAGAAGCAGACCCTTCGCCCGAGTAGGCTTCGACCCTGCTAGGCCCTACAGTTTGATGACATCTTCTTGAGGCGCGCGTAGAACAGTACGCGCCGTCGACGACTTGAGCTCGGTCCAGACGGTTACCGGACTATCGGCCCGCGAGCTACCCATTGCTCGCCGTCGGGATTCGAACTCGCGACACGCAGTGTAGCAGCCTATCATTCCACTATTGTGCCAACCGTGTCGTCGAACTATATAACATGATTTAGGGATAAAACTCGAAATAATGAGTAAATGACATACGGAAAATTCCTGTGAGTGATTGTCACTAATCCTAGTAGTTTCAAAATTGGCTATCTACGCCCACTTGAAATATTCACCCTGTATACCTTTAGAGACTGAATTTTTCAAGTGGGCGTGGGAGTTAGTAAGCAGAGTACCTATTCTGCTTACTTACTTATTGCCGTTTTTCAGACCAAAATAATTACTTAGCTACCGATCCGAACAAAAAAAACTTATTTTCGACCAAGAAAGATCACGGGGCACCAACCAATATACCTAATTAACAAAATTAGCTGACCTAGAAAGAACCTGAAAACTAATTTGAGGCTCTCAAAACCAACTTCTATTTTTCTTAATTAATTAGGTTCCTCTCAGTTTGCTTATAGAGTTTGTCTTAGACCAAATTCAAGTTAGGGTTCCGCGCGTTGCTTAACCCGCCCTAAGTTTACTTAACGACTTCTAAAAACTTAATAAGTTGAGTCTCTAACTAAAAGTTACAAGCTTGTTAGAATTCTTGTTTGGTAACTAAGGCTTCTTAAAAAATTAAGAAATAAACGATCAAGTTTTGTACGCCAAGTTTTGATGAGACATTTTTTGAAGTGGCGAAAAGAAATTTTCCTCAAAACGGGGAAATGATCATTCGCTAAATAAATAATCTTTTAGTTCGTATGTGTTTTTAATATTTTTTCATCAATTACCTTCAGTTGCGCAATAAATTCATTTGGTACTAATATACTCGTAAAAGGATAATTATTTATTAATTGTTGTAGGATACAAATTTTAGGAGTATCAACAAACTGGGTGCCTCAGGTTAGATGACGACGCCGAGGCTGATTTAGGAAGAGATGACTTCCTAAATCAGCCTCGGCGTCGTCAAAAAACGACGACTACCGCAAGGCGTTCAAGATTTCACGAGAAAAGAATAGAATATAATTAACTTTATTAAACACCAAAAAAGTAACACAACTTATACACGAACTTGGAGGACACATTTACCCAATAGTGGAAAAGTAAATGCTAAATAAAAAAATAGATTTTTACGTGAGCAAAGTCGCTGGTAATTCAAACATAATGATTATAAAAATGAAGTACAAAGATAAATCTACAATCAATACCAAATAAAACAGCCGGCACGTTTCACAAATAATCACAATCCATTTTAATCCCAGTTCCATGACGGACACTTGAAACACTGTTTACGGTTGGTCCGGGATCACTATAGCGGCTATAATAATCGAAAGCGTATAAAACCGGGATCAACATAGCGTTCCTCGAGATACTTTGTATACTCTGTATCGTGTCGAAGGCGAACTTTTAACGAGTTTGAATCTATCTTAAACTACACTACTTTGCATACATGTATTGTACGTGGAAAAGGCTTGAGTTTATGTATCCTGTAGTAATTACACCGAGATTGTTTTCAGTAAGATAGCTGCTTTCATTTCATTACATTACATCTGAACAACTTTTACTGAAACATCCGTAGCGTTTTTTGATTTAGTCGATACTGTCCCAATGATAAAGGCTAGCCCAAATCCTTCACCTTACCAGCATCTTCTCCTCAATGTTACCTTGATCTCACCCTCATGGTATTCTTTCAGACAGTCTCGCCCACTCTATCAAGGTCAACCTCAGTATCGTCATTTATCTTTTTTAAAGAAAGTAATATTTTTTTAAGATCGTTGTGCTAATCTATAACAGAAAACTGTAAAATTAGTAATGGATAACAATTACTAATTTAATGTCTTCTTTTACGATACAATATCTACTTTTGTAGGCTTTAAAGAAACCGGTAATGCTAAAATATACATTGTTATATCAATGAAAGTACACAAAAAATTGGCATTCAATAAAACATAAAATCACCTATGTCAGACCTGTAAACATCGGAATATGGTGACCTCAGTAGGTAGAATTTATTTTGTCCTGTACAATTTCTAACCGCGTGGTTACTGTTTTGGCATAGAAAATGATATAATCTGTATCTATCTTTACATATAAATATAATTGAAGCGCCTGTTTGTAATACCATTATTGTTATTTTTTACTAAATGCATATGAAAGTAGGTACCTATTGTATTTTTTTTTTCATATTTGACTGTACGTTCCTGCTAATCTCTGAAACGGCTCGATCGATTTTGACGGAATTTTCACTATTAGATAACTGATATTGTAAAAAATAACTAAGGCTACTTTTATTCCAGAAAAGAATTAGTTTTCCGTGTAAAACAAAACAAAAACTTGAAATTTTTAATAATGGTATTGTGATGTTTCATGAGTCTAACGCAGACGAAGTCACAGCGTCCAGCATATAAACTAACAATAAAAATACTCTAATAAGCCTGTTAATACTGTTGTTCTAATTTATAGTGCATTTTCTGAAAAGGAAACCTGTGGTCTTGGCAAAGGGCAACTGAAGGACACATGTATGGTTTAAGTCAGTAAAAGTCTGACAAAGAGTGGGAAAAGTCATTGGATAAATTCCCACCTTAAAAAATGAAATCATTGTAAGTAAAAGTTTTTGTAATGTGACATTAATATCTACTAAGGCGAAATCGTTCACATAATAGCTGGCATTTGATTAAAATGTCTATCAATTGGCGCTCAAGGGAATAAAAACCGCGTCGAAAGACTTATTACTTCTACCCATGCAACAACCAAAAATATTTACATATTTTGCAAGGAGCGCAAAGTAAAAGCTTTCCGAGTCGTATTGACAAACCACTCAAAATGAACGTTTATTCGGTGGTAAGATGCCAGGTAACATGTATCTGCAAAACACGCTTTCAATGTGCCCTTGGGATCTTTCCCGACAATTTGTACACCGTTTCAATACACAACCACTTTTGTATTGAAAGTAAAAACATTTCCATCTCCGAAAAACGACCCTGAGGTAACATTTAGGAGAAACATTTGCGAGCTAACGTCTGTACAAGTATTTTTAGGCGATTACTGTAGGAATCAGAGCAAGGTTGGAAGATTACCACCATGTTTTCAGCAAAAGAAAGATATTAAAAAGCAATCTACTTTAATTTCCATGAAACTCGTAACACGAAAAGGAAAAATTAATATTTTGCCCTCGGCCCTAATTGCTTCTGACCGTAGAAAAAGCAGATGGAGTGCACCGCGTGCGATATTAAGCGACTACCAATAGTAACGAGTTTACTCTAAAATTACGTGAAAAAGTTTATATATTTAAAAAATGACATCTTTATAAAAAAAATAAAATTCTCGAGTCACAATGTTTGTAACAAAACTCCATCAAAACGGTTTGACAAATTCTTATGAAAATTTATGTGTATATTCAGTAGGTTTCAGAATAGGACGTAAACTATTTTTTATCCTCCCACCTTCACCCTCATTTTATTATTTAATAATATATATGGCAGAACGACGTTTGCCGAATCAGCTAGTAGGTAATAATATATATACTTTTATAAGTGATTTGTCACCCAATTCCTCCTAAACGGCTTGACCAATTTGGATCAAATTTTGTGTGTATATTTGAGTGAGTTCCTAAATGGTTTGAAAATATAATTAGATCTGGTAGGTAGCGCTGCAATCAGATTCTTAATTTTATTTTCTGAGAAAAAGCCAGCTTTCGAGGAGGACAAAATCTCAAAACTGAATGTTTTGAAATTTAGGTTGCATTTCAAAGACATTACAAAAACATTGTATGATTGCTAGCACAGCCATTTGAAAAGTCAACACTGAAAATTCAAATCATTTACACAGGGAGATGCTGCGTCGCATACCATTTTAATTTAAAATAGATCTGTAATAGACGTCGAGTATAAAACGTGGGGAACCCATTATATTATGGCGGCACCACCCTGCCATATAATAATAGGTTCTTTACAATATCGCCCCACACCGCCTGGAGCTTCTGTGTGCGACCTTTTAATGCTACTGAATGATTTAATAGCCTATTCATAGGACAAATATTTATTGCGTGGTATATTGGTTGAAATTACTTTATTATCACGCTATTTTTCTTTTCTGTTTTATTTAAGGCTCAGTGTAAAACCAGGGGCAAGTACTGGTATGCAAATTGAGACAAGTTCATTGTTCTTTTTTTTTTCAAAAAAGGAAAAAACGGAACCCTTATAGGATCACTTTGTTGTCCGTGCGTCTGTCTATCTGTCGGTCTGTCAAGACCCTTTATCTCGAGAACGCGTGGAGGTATAGAATTGAAATTAAAACCAAATGAAGTCTGCGGTCCTTTGAAGCTGTAAGACAATAATAAAACGGCCCTTTATGCGAATAAAACGTATATTTTGACACTCCTAAGGGAATCAAAATTCATAGGGTACTTCCCGTTGACCTAGAATCCTGAAATTTGGCATGAAGCAAGATCTCATAACACAAATATAGGAAAAAATCTGAAAATTTGTAGTTACGTCACAAAAAAACTTTTTCTGCGATTCGGAAAAATCTTCGTAACTCAATTCGGGAATTGAACTGTTGTCACAGGTAAGTTTGTACGGAACACTCAGTGCCCGGGATTTGTCATAAGTTGATTTTCCCACCTAAAAAAAAAATCTAAAACCCGCCCGTTTTTCTTCCGTTACCTTTTGAAGCTCGTACAAATCTTTTAAACAATTCCGCAGCCCTTCTAAAATGAATCCCAGAATCCTGAACCGCAAGGCAAAGAAGGAACACAGGAGTGGGTTTTAGTCAGCAAAAGTTTGACATGCCCCTGCTCCACCCTAGACCGGGAGAAGTCATTGGATCATTTCCCACCAAAAAAATCCCCTTCTAGAATTATTATCACCTTCCTGCTCCTGGTGTTTTGTCACTTAGGGTTTGCGCAACACGTTTTATTCGTCCATTATATGTTAAATAGCGACCGCGCACCAGAAGACGCAATGTTGGATGGCCTCTCACAAGGTGGACCGATGACCTAGTCGTGAGAATGCGATAGATGTGAATAATGCGCAGGACCGTTCGTTGTGGCGGCACTTGGGGGCGGCCTATGTCGTACTGTCGACGTCCTTCGGTTGAAATGATGAATGAGAATAAACCCAGCCTTTAATTTCCAACCCGAATACATTTCAAGCCATACATTTCAAATCTAGCCATATACCTAATGACTTTTAATCTCCGAATGTAACATTCCAATAGAAATTGCTACTTTTTATTTGCGTTCAGCCATTGTCTTAATCCTTATTTCCACTGAACCAATCCTACGATTGCGGTTCTAATTAGAAAGTCCTCACAAACGGACAGTTTACCTGAATTATCGTCCACTTCCAATGTTCCCTTCCATTTGAACCATTGTGTGAAACACCTTAGATTTTATAATAGAATTCGATGTCTGAAAATAGAAAATATTTTTCGTATGTGTTAGGTTATAAACACAGGTAGTGCAAGAAATATAAGATGAAAAAAATTGGTCTGGAATTATACTTACGTTTTTTTAGTAATATAAGTTATTCACTACCTATAATAGTTTTAAATATACTTCTGCCAGAACTGATAGGATTGGTACCACGGTCGTTCGCCACTCCCCTTTACTGGCCTGATATTCTGGTGCAAGTGCTCACCTACAGTAAATTTACCTTGATCGGTCTAGCTGAGTTTCCTCGCTCTCTAGTACCTTCCACTTTCTCTGCACGAAAAGATCTTAGATAAATCTCACACCTTAAGACGTGTCCAAATAATTTTAATATGTAACTTTGTACTGTTAAGTTCTTGAAGTATAGAGATTTTGGTGCAAAATTCGCTCTACGAGACAATTCACAGACTAACAGGACCCCAAAATCATGAAGTTGTAAAGTTTTCGATATTTCAAAATAAAATTTATTTACTTTAAACAGTATTTTACTTTTAGTAGTATTACACACTATTGAAATCCCTCTTGTGTGAAGAGTGATATGAAAGAAAGGGAAGTTAGTGATAGTATGACGAGTGACAGGGCAGAATGGAAGAATGACGTCTCGAAGATTTTTTAGGATTGCAAAAAAGTTTTTTTTTGTGACGTATGTAATAACAAATTTACTGTTTTCAGATTTATTGCTATACCTGTGCTATGAGACCTTGCTTTATGCCAAATTTCAGGATTCTGGGTCAACGGGAAGTACCCTATGAATTTTGATTCCTTTGAGAGTATCGAAATATACGTTTTTTGCTACATAAACGGCCGTATCTTTTTTATTCATTAACTTAGAAGTATCATGTTTTCGCAGCTTCAAGGGACCACAGACATATACGAAGAATATGGCACGACGCAGACGTATATGGTTTTAATTTCAACTCGATACCTCCTCGCGTTCCCGAGATAAAGGATCTTGACAGACAGACGGACGGACAACAAAATGATCCTATATGGGTTCCTTTTTTCTTTTTGAGGTACGGAACCCTAAAAAAAAGATTGTTAGTCTCTCGGATCTCCAAGTTCTTGGAGACTTGGAGTCGATTTTTTCTCAACAGACAGTGTTATTAATTTCCTGTTTAATGAGTTCATTTTCGCCCTTTTGTCGGTATAACATACGTTTTACTTTATTTAATTTTGATCTTTTTTTTCATTCCATTTTTATATATCATTTGAATAAATGAAAAAAGTTTACAAAATATTTAAAAGTTCTCACATACACTTTAGAAACTTGAAGAAACTTGACAAACATAAATATTTAAATAAAAAATAACTTTAAGCTATTGAACTACGAATACTAACCAACTTATTACTAAGTCAATTTTAAATTCTAGAAATTTCAAAAGTCCAGCCAGAATGACTGAATAACTGAATAAATAATAACACTTCTTTACGAACAGTTTTAAAAGGTAAAAGGAAAAATAATTAGTGAGGACACCAATTGATAAATTATATTTCTTACAATTTATTAATTAACCTACATGTCTATCATATTCTAAAAATCATATTAAGGTTCTGAAATAAAACGTTTCCGAATCTAAAAAATGTTTGCTGCTGCTGGAAGCTGCGCTGGTGTGAGCGCCGTCGCTGCGAAATCGACCAGCGGCCAAGCTGAACGTATGCCAGAGGATCATGGCCATCCAGATAGTGCGGGGATATCGCACGGTTTCCCGCGAAGTGGCGAGCCTCCTTGCGGGCCTGCCACCATGGGATCTGGAGGCAACAGTCCTTGCACGCATGCACGATCTGCGCGTAGAGATGCAACGCTAGGGTGAAACTCCACTGTCGCACTAAGTCGCGGCATGGCGGACAGAGTTCCAGCGAGATCTCATGGTGGAATGGGGACAGCGACTGTCGCAACCCAGTGCTGAACACGCCATAATTATGGTGGTAAGTCCGCTCTTTGAGGAGTGGCTGGAAAGACCTCACGGCGTGCACACCTTCCGCATGACGCAGGTTCTCACTGGACATGGTCAGTTCGGGAGGTTCCTGCACCGGATTCGTGCTGAAGAATTACCCAGGTCACCACTGTGTGGACCGCCCGGAGGACACAATGGAGCATACGGTAGAGGAGTGCCCGATTTGGGGCACACCTTGCCGGGCCTTGGTACAGGCCATGCCATCCGAAGCGAGGAGGAGTGGCAAGCGGTTACCTCCTTTGCGAAGCAGTAATACTAGCAAAGGATGTGGCCGCACGTGAGAGGCAACAGCCCTCACGCCCCAGCCGCCAGGATCCCGATCCCGATTCCAATTTCCAGCCACCATAGGCGCGGGCTTGCGGACGGCTAACAATGGGTAGCTCGCCGTCCGACCATCCGGTAACCGTCCGAACCGAGCCCAAGTCATCGACGGTGCGTAGTGTTCCACGCGCGCCTCAAGGAGATTTTCGCAAGCCGTTGGGGGCCAGCAGGCCTACTGGGGCATGGTTTTGCTTCTAAAAGTAGAACCCGGCCCTGGAATGCAAGGCAACGAAGGAACTAGGAGTGGATTTTAGTAAGTAAAACTCTGACATGCCCTCGTGCTTTGCCCACGGGCAGGAGATATCATTAGATGATTACCCATATAAAAAATAAATGTAAACCTACTAAGCTAACTAATTGCACTTAAAGCTAAAATATTTAAAAAGTCATGCTCGTATGCCATAAAGAACTAACAAAAGCATGCAGAAAAATATGAAAATACTGTTTATAAAGTTACTTATTAGACTCAATAGCATACTAAGCATCGTCCGCAAGTTAAAAGTTCCATATTAACGATGATTGTGAGTTCCGGGGCGGAATGCAGACAAAGGCGAATTTAATCTCATGTATTGATCAAAACTGTAGACAGATGGAGGCGTACATTCCTGCTCAACGTACACCGTGAACGAGCTTCGTTGAAAACATCTAGTGATGCGGTGATGGCATTGTTTAGTCGATGTTTTTAATCGATTGTGTTCTTTGAAGATGCCTGTGTGTTTTTGTGAATATGAATCCAGGCTATAAAGTTATATACAGCATTACTTCTAATCTTGCGGTATAATTACTTTGAAAATTTGGTTCAAAATTTATGCACCCTCTGATGAGTATGAGCCTTTAGTCAATTTCCACGTTCCTGCACCGATTTTATCCATTTAAGCCCATCAATAATAATAATAATAATTATAATAATAATAATAATTAGCCCCCTAAACAACCACACGTCCTGATTGACCATCTAATCACGTAGGGGGCGGACACACGAAGCTGAAATTACTGGCGTGGCTAACGTGGCTCTGGAAACCCACTCAAAATGGAGACTAGATCAATGAGATTACGTATAGGACCGCTACCCGAGGGCAATCGTCGGGGCGCACCTGGGGCCGATGCTGGGTGTCACAGCATACGACCCATCGGCGGTGGGGGACTGAGCAGGCGGGTTCTCCCCGACAAAAATACTACAGCCGAACCGACAGACAGACTAGACAATAGTGACAATAGAGCAGTTACATCCGCCTTGGATGTTTCGCAGGCGGCATCAGCTACTCAGCCTGCGACCACCAAAGCGGGAAAACCCAGAGTACGCATGAAATGGACTGAAGATATGAACATATTCATCATGCGTACTTATTTTCATGTTACAAAACTTGAAGAGGACAAAACTATGTACTGCACACAATTATTTGAAAAATTTAAATTACAATACCCAGAAATGAATGTAACTGAGCAAAGGATAGCAGACCAAAGAAGGGTCATTATCAGAAACAAGTTATTAACGGACGACACTTTAAGTAGGATTAGATTTGAAATAGCAGAACAATTGAAGAAAGAAGAAGAGGAAACAATAAACCTTACACAACACATAAACAGCTATAATAACATCTCCCTGGAACCCGACACGAGTCCCGGGTCTGAATATTTCGTTACAGATTCAAATGTACCTACACCTACACAAAACACCACTCAATCTATTTTAGATAATCCGACATTAATTGAGACACAAAATAGTACTGATTTTGATTCATCATTAGTAAATACATTAAGTAACGAATTAGAAACCAATATGCTAAAATATAATGGAATTCATCCTACTTGTAGGCCGTTACTACCAAAAATGAGACCATCTCGCAAATTATCCGATATAATTAATATTTTTAATCAAAATATTATTCCTTCGAGGCTTACATCTCTAGAAAATCTAAGTGACACACATTCGTTAATTTATTGCGTAGCTATCTCAATTGCAAATTACTTTAAATTAAAAATAAATACGGACAGAAGTTTTAAAAGTAATAGAGTAAAAAATGATCCACCTTGGAAAAAAAGATTAGAATCAGATATAGAGCAATTGAGAAAAGATATAAATAGACTGACACAGTACAAAAACGGTAATACATCGAGTAAACTGGAAAAAAAAGTCAAACAGATTATCAATAATACTAAACAACACAGTACACATGAAACCTTTAACAAACGAATAGAAGATCATTTAGACACATTGAAACAAAAACTTCTGGTTAAGAGCCATAGGCTAGCACGATATAAAAAAGCAAAATTAAGAAAAGATAACAATATATTGTTTAAAGTAAGTGAAAAACAATTTTATAGAAAACTTAAAGGCAATGATACAAGAATCCTAAACCCTCCATCTCAAGAGGCTTTAAAAGAATTCTGGCAAGGAATTTGGTCAGACAGTACGGAACATAATAAAAACGCTAAATGGATACAAGAGGAAGTATGTAGATCAGAAACTATAAACGAAATGCCATTTGAAGATATAGATGCGCTTGAAATAAATACAATTATAAATAAAACACATAATTGGAAAGCAGCAGGTGTCGATGGTATACACAATTTTTGGATAAAAAGACTTCATTCACTTCATAAAACTATAGCAGAACAGATAAGTAATATTCTAAAAGGTAACCAAAATATTCCGGAATTTTTGACTAAAGGAATCACTTATATGCTCCCAAAATCTAATAGAACACAGGATCCTTCACAGTACAGGCCTATTACTTGCTTACCAACTTTATATAAAATCATTACATCTTGTATTACCCATAGAATTATTAAACACACTGAAAAATATAATATCCTAACAGAAGAACAGAAAGGTTGTAGGCGCGGGCATATGGGATGTAAAGAACAATTAGTAATAGACTCCACTATTTTAAAATATGTTCAGAGATCTAGAAAAAACTTATACGTAGCATACATAGATTATAAAAAAGCTTTCGATAGCGTTCCGCACTCATGGTTGATCGAAATATTAAATATTTATAAAATTAATCCTTTAATAATAAATTTTCTCAAGAGTACAATGGGATCCTGGAGAACTACACTTATGTTACAAACTGAAAAAGCAAACATAACCGTGGATGAAGTAGCGATTAAAAAAGGCATTTTTCAAGGTGACTCATTAAGCCCTCTATGGTTCTGTTTAGCCCTAAATCCACTCTCCCGATCACTAATAGATTCTAAGTTAGGTTTTGACATTAAAAATGGTAGGTCAATATTACACCAAATTACACATTTATTATACATGGATGATTTAAAAATTTATGCTAATAAAAATTCAAATTTACACGATTTATTAAATATTACAACAAAATTTTCGAAAGACATAAGAATGGATTTTGGACTAGACAAATGCCGAAAACTAAATATAGAGAGAGGTAAAATTGTAGGAGGAAACTACTCGACAGATACTAATGAAACAATAGAAGCAATTAAAGACGAAGAACTGTACAAATATTTAGGGTATAATCAAGCTCGACTTTTAGAACATAGGGCCATTAAGGATAAATTAAAAAAAGAATACAATAGTAGAATACATACGTTATGCAAAATGCATCTATCTAGTAAAAATTTATTCAAATCCATTAATACTTACGCGGTACCAATACTTACTTATTCTTTCGGGGTAATAAAATGGTCTAACACAGAATTACATAGTCTCGAAGTAAAAACAAGAACTATGCTGACACAACACAGATATCACCACCCGAAATCTGCGATAGAAAGAGTTATATTGCCCAGAAAAGAAGGAGGAAGAGGATTGATCGAAATTTCACATCTCCACAAAAGACAAATAATTAATCTAAAACAATTTTTCGGGCGAAAGAAAAGTACCAGTAATTTACACAAAACAATTATAGAGATAGATAAACAGTATACACCATTGAACCTTAGTGATGATGATAATATTGAGACATTAGATAAAGTGCAACATATAGAAGAGATAAAGAGAAAATGGAAGCAAAAAGAGCTACATGGGAGACATCCCAATGATTTACAACAATCACATATAGATAAAGAAGCTTCTAACAAATGGTTAGAACTAAGTGGGCTGTTCCCTGAAACAGAAGGGTTTATGTTGGCCATTCAGGACCAAGTCATTAATACCAAAAATTATAGAAAATATATAATAAAAGATAGTACATTAAGAAATGATTTATGCAGAAAATGTCACAGCAAACCGGAAACAATTCAACATATTACTGGTGCTTGTATGACATTGACACAGAACGATTATACTCACCGACATAATCAACTTGTTAACATCATACACCAAAAACTCGCAATTAAACTTAAACTCATGCAAGACGCATACACACCATATTATAAATATTCACCAAGACCGGTTTTAGAAAATCAATTTTACAAAATATATTACGACCGCACTATAATTACAGATCACACTATATATAACAATAGACCCGACATAACACTTGTTGATAAAGAAAACAAACATGCTTACATAATTGATATAGCAGTTCCAAACACTAATAACATTCAAAAAACTATCACGGAAAAAATTAGGAAGTACACAGAATTACAAGAGGAAATCACCAGAGTTTGGAAAATGAATAGAGTCACAATAGTCCCAATAATAATATCAGCAACAGGTGTTATTCCAAAACAAATATTCAATAGTTTTAATGTTCTCAATCTATCAAAATACACATACCTAACACTACAAAAAGCCGCTATTTTGAACACTTGTCGTATAGTTAGAAAATTTTTACAACTGGACTTAGATAATAATTTAAATTCAGTTCAAAGTCTTTTACCACCTTAAACCAATAATTAGGATCTCACCTTGGTTCACACCCGTGAGATTCTAAAAGAACACCAGGCACCAGCCTGAGAAAAATTGCCTAAAAAACCATAATAACAATAATAATTATAAAAAAATAAACCAAACTGTTAAGTGAATTTATATTTAAGGCCAGGTTCTACTCATTATGAACTTTTTTAAACCTCTGGAAATCCACAAATATAAAACACCATAAAAAATATTTAATAAAAAAAATACTATATAACCGACCACCAGGCAAAAATATAAATTAGCGGTAAATAATATATGGTATAATTACAAATCTCTAATATCATACAACAGTAACGTTTTTCAATACGCCACGCCAACTTGTAATACTAAAAATGTGTTATACGATACAACTGCGACCAATATATATTTTAAACGAAAGAACTAATGATTTTCGGTGAAATAAACTTCATATCCAATAACGTTATACGAAATAAGTTTTAGAGTATATACATTTTATATGAAAATAAATTTTATCAACAGAGAGTTTATTATATGAATGTTTTTGAAATGAAAATATACCAAATAACTTTATATGATATGAGACATACCCATAAATTTGTTGGCTCGATAAAAATAATTGCGAATCTGACCCTAACTTACGATTTCAAACGTGTATGTCTACGAAATTACGTCACGTGAATATTTGAAATTACAAAAACTTATAAAGCTTGTTTTTTAAAAGACCTCGCAAAAACAATAATCATGAATAGTTACTATGTTTTTTTTTATATCGTCATCATCTTCCTGCCCTTGTCCCGTTTTATTTGGGGTCGGCGCAACACGTTTTTTCATCCTTTCTCTTTTGTCACTCGTCCTGCTATCACTAACTCTAGCTACAACCGGCCCTTAAAATTTAAAAAGAATTTGTTTGTTTGAATGCGCCTTTTTCAAGAACTGATAGTTCGAATTGAAAAAAAAATATTTTAGTATTTGATAAATTATTTATAATTAATTGTAAAATTATGTACAATAAAGAATATTAGAATGACAGGAAGGCTTATAAGCTTATATACCTACATAGAATCACAATACCACCGATAGAAGCAGAGTAGTAGTCAAAGACACGAGTGAAACTGCGGGAGACAACTAGTATTTCATTAAGCAGTATCAAAATAAGTACGAAAACGATCGAATTTATTGCAAAGTTTTGCTAATTAACAATCTAATCCGATTGCAACGACGACCTATTCCGATCATATCGATTTTATTCGATCCCTATGTTACCACATCGCTCGGTGAGAACCTTGTTGCCGCCGTGTAATACGATAAACTGGTCCACGCTTCAGGATTCACAGCACGTTCCGAAGCACATTTTCACATACATTTCTAAACACGATAAGGTAAATAACTAGTTACGATACAAATGACAACCAAATATCACGCCTGCAAGATTAGGCAGAAGTGTACCTAGTACATACTTCGCTTCTTATGTTCAAGTATTACGATATAACTCGATAAACAACTGAGTCTTAATACAGACTGTAGACTGCTACATGCAAATTTTATTACAATTAACATACTTGAATTCAGGGAGAAATTGTAAAATTACGTGGAGATCCTCTTCAAAGTTTTATTCCCATTTTTCATGTTCGTGGAAAATCAATAGATGACTCCACGCGCGCTGGGTGGAGCCAGAGGCAGTGTCAGACTCTTGTTGTTTCAAGGTTTTTTTTTTTCGAGTCTGAAAATCATCTAATGAAAACCCCCGCTGGGGCGCGAGAGCCATTGCCTCGCGCGTGCACGTACGACCCCCTTCTTTACTAGCATTACCGCTTTGCAGAAGGAGGCGACCGCCTGTCACTACTCCTCGCTCCGGACCATGGCCTGTACCAAGGCCCGGTGCGATAGATCGCTGCAGCTGATCGCCTCCACGAGCACACGGCTGTGCTCTGCCCAGGCGGGGCACACCTCTACCGTATAGTCCACCGTGTCCTCCGGGCGGTCCTCCTGAACTTACCACGTCCGGTAAAGACCTGCGTCATGCGAAAGGTAAGGACGCCTTGTTGTTTTTCCAGCCACCCCTCAAAAAGGGGACTTACTGCGATAATTATGGCGTGCCCAGTTGTTTCAAGATTGCGGCAACTCTTTGACGTAACCTTAATGTGATTTCTAGATAGAAAACCTAATAACACTGCCAAATCCAGAAATCAAACCAGGACTCCATGCTTAGAAGTGGCGATTGCGTCCACCCTTCCAGTGAGGCAGACAGAGGGTGTATCTACAAAAGATATACAAGGCAAATAACCTTTTTTGTCAAGGACCATGGAGAAATGTTCTATTATTAATATCCTTTTGTGCTCTCACATGCTTAGAAGATGATACGATAAAATATTATGAGGGTGAAAGTTTTGTACCTACAAAGTTATGAAAATTTAGTTAGATATCCGAGATACTCGTGTCCTTTACTGAAATGCAATGAAAATTTCTTTCGCTAGCATTTTTTATAAATCTTTTTATTGGATTCTAATGCTTAGACTTGAAAATGTTCGATTCATGTGATAGGTACATTAATTTAATACGTTTCATGAAAAATGTTTAATATAATATATATTATTCCACAACTATCACACAACGCCGTCTAGTCCCAAGCTAAGCAGAGCTTGTGTTATGAGTACTAGAAAACTGATAAACATACTCATATATTTCTAAATACATACATATTATAGATAAATTACACCCAGACACTGAACAAATGATCATGCTGATCACAAAAGCATTTGTCCTGGGTGGGAATCAAACCCACGACCTCCAGCATAGCATTCGGGGCCACTAATCACTAGACCAACGGGCCAGTTTGATCCAAATCCATATCAATTACTTGTGATTGATATTTTACAGTGAATTTATTTCGTATTTCATCATTATAATATCTTAATCAACCATTTATAATATCGAATAAAACATTTTGACAACATAAAATCGGCCGATCGGTCATGTCTCACATCAATGTGAAATAAATCTGTCAACTTAAAAAAAGTGTCATATCTCCTCGATTCAGGCGTTCATTATAATTTGAGCTTGATTAATAACAGAAGATAATATAATTATAATTTATCATATTTTTATCCAATCTCATTAATTTATCAGCACTTGTCCATAAAATTGATCAAAATAACTTATGGTAGATCTGAAGGGTATATCTTAAATAATTCCCATCTATATCCCCATTTGGACCGGTCGACTCCGACAAGTTTATTCCCTTGCTGGGTAGCGAATATGGAGCTATCTAATCTGATGTCAGTCATCTTGATGAATGCCGAGTACGGGGTGTATCTCCGGTAGTTATTGCTCGACGTGACAGATGGAGCCTCCTATACTCCTATCTGGTTTGGGTACACCTAGGGTTAGCTCAAGGGGTTGGGGTGACAGGTTAGTTAAAATTTGAGTGGATGAATTAGAATGCTAAGTCTTTCAGAAGCATTTTGTTGTTTGTAAAATACGAAAAAAATATCCTACCTGTGTCCCAACCATAACTGTTTTATTAGAAAGGCAAATACAAAGATAGGTAAGGTTTTTAGAGCATTAAAACTGTGTTTAAAAAATGCAAACTTTCTATTTCCAACAAATAAATATATATTTTATTTTTCTAGCGTAGTCACATACGCTGGGTGTGACACCCATACTCCTAGTTATACATAAATATTGTAATATTTATGGACAATAGTTTGTGAGGAACACGTCATGAAAAAAGTTTTGAGAATAAATGTGTCATCTCCCGCTCTTAGGCAGAACGGGAGGGCTTGTCAATCTTTTATTGGCTAAAACCCACTCCTTTTCCTTCTTTGCCTTCGTTCCAGGTTCCCTAGTGTTCTCGCACAACCCATGACCCCAGTAGGCCTTGACCCTGCTGGGCCACTACGGTTTGCTGCCATCTCCTTGAGGCACGCGTGGAACACTACGCGCCGTCGACGACTTGGACTCTGTCTAAGACACGAGACAAGACGGCGAGCTACCCATTGCCCGCCGTCCGCAAGCCGGCGCCAACGTTCGCTGGAAATCGGGATCGGGATCCCGCCTCCTTTGCTGGCATTACTGTTTCGCAGAAAGAGGTGACCGCCTGCCACTCCTCCTCCCTCCGGACCATGGCCTGTACCAAGGCCCGGTGCGAGTTGCCACCGATCGCCCCCACGAGCGCAAGCGTTTGCGCAGCAATTGCATTATACAGCCGTTGTATCTCCACGCGCAAAACGTGCATGCGTGCAAGGACTGTTGCCTCCAAATCCCATGGTGGCAGGCCAGCAAGGAGGCAAATGTGGATGGTTAAAGAAATACCTAAGAAAAGATAGATGAATTGTGTGAAAGATGATTTATGGTTATTAAGAAGGTGACTGTTGAGATGAGAATAGAAATATATTAAAGAAAACGATAATCATGTTGTGCCTACCCAAAATAAATTGGAGAGGGCAACAGGATGATAAATGACAATATGACATAAATTTTTTGTGATGTATTCTATACTAACCAAAATATGGAGACAATCACTATGGAATTTTCAAGTCGTCGCTATATTTTACAAATCAAATTATATAAATAATTTTCTTTATTTCTTTTACGCGAAAAGCTGTATTTTTACCAATTTACGCTATATTATTCAAAGTAAATATTGAACCACCATTACACCCATTGTCTAATTAATAACAAATTTGCAAGAAAAGTTAAACAGCAGTTTGTAATAAAAATGCCAGACGCTATTACAATAAGAGAACAGACGAAATTATTCCGTTAACTGACCTGTGCCTTGGCATAGCAAACGCAAATTATAGATAGACCATACAGAAGGCCAGCTTCTTACAAATAGTGAAAACACAAACATCTGTTTCGTTAGTCTTTTCTTGTGATGAGAAATCATTAAATAACCTCTCTGAGGGACTGTCAGATTTTTCTGACTTAAACCCACTTGTCCTTTAGTTGCCCTTTGTGTTCCAGGGTAGTGGTGACTCTTTCGAACAATATAGCCGTCCATCTTGTTTGTCTAGTGCAAATACTACTGCTGGGCATGATGTTCGATTCCTGACAAAAACGGGTTTGAGTGCTATTGCGTTATTACATCTGGTCAGCAGTAAGCCTGACAGGATTTGAGCTCAGTTAAAAACAGTAGGCTTCGTCCCCTATCACATGAACTTGCACTTTGTACGCATATGACATTATTTAGCACAGTTGATTCGGTAGTTGAGGGATTGGCTTCTATCGTGGGTTTAATTCCCGCACGGAACAAAAAATTAGTATGGCTTACAGCTCCGGCTCTAAGTGTCTTGTAAAAATGACTTTATATATTTATGAACGCACCTACGATTTTGGAGATATTTCTAGTGTAGGGTAATTTTTAGATAATAAAAATAACCCATCGGGTTACTACTACTATCTTCACCCAGTGCAAGTGCTTTTGTTTTACATTCTCGTACATAGGTAGTTAGTTTTAGATTCATATGTATCTACCTATGCGTATAAAGAGCAGGTAAATTAATCTATTAATCTATATCCATCTATATTATATAAAAATGAATAGCTGTTCGTTAGTCTCGCTAAAACTCGATAACGGCTGGACCAATTTGGCTAATTTTGGTCTTGAAATATTCGTGATAGTCCAGGGAAGGTTTAAACGGTGAGAAAAAATGGAATAAATCAAGAAAAAAAATCCGAATACAACGCCATTTCTAACTAAAATAATAATAAATAAAAAAAAAAAAAATCTTTTATTCTCAGGCATCGAATGCCCATAGGGTACTAAAATGTCATTATAAAATTAATTATGTTGTTCTGGTAATGCCAGTAGATGGCGGTATCCTTACGATTAGGCGGTATGAAGTTCTTCGGGACAGCTATGAATTAACAAAAATAAATATAGTTTATTTCACTATGAGCCGGTCGTTCGTCGAACATTAATCAGATAATGGCTTAATAAAAATTAGATAATTTTTAAACGCTCTGACTCTGAAAGTATATCCGAGTGCCTACTTTCACATGGTTTAAAGCTTGGCCTTCTGTAACTATCTATTCTGTGACAAACGGTGAGCATTCCGAACCTAATTAGAACA
This sequence comes from Mythimna pallens, assembly GCA_961205895.1. Taxonomy (NCBI): domain Eukaryota; kingdom Metazoa; phylum Arthropoda; class Insecta; order Lepidoptera; family Noctuidae; genus Mythimna; species Mythimna pallens. Next base: position 15,096,586 of record OY540835.1, read on the forward strand.
ATTTTCTGACTCACGGAATTATTGATGGAAATATTTCGTTCTGTCTGAATGAATTTGTGAACCGATTTTGCGGTTAAAATATGTAAAGGTATTTTTCGCAATAAAATCTAAGAGACTATTGATTGTTTTACCATTTTTGCCGGTAATGAATTTTATTACTAATTGATTTTTATGTTAGGTCCTTTTATCTGGTTCTAATTTTATATCTTCCATCACTATTTTATTTTGGGTGTCTTCAAGGCTAGAGTGAATAGACCCTTACTAAACTAGTGCGCCTCATCATCTACGATTGCATCACTGCTTACCATCAGGTGGGGTCGCAGTCAAGCACTAGTTTATATCAAATAAAAAAACTAACCAATTGAATGTTTTTTTTTTTATTTTGTTGGTTTTTCCTATGAAATGGAGATACATATAACTTGCTACCAAATATTATGTTATATATATGTGAATATAACATAATATTTGTTAGATTTAGTACAATTAATTATGTATTGTTGTTTATATAGCTTTATATATTTTTTTAATGTAAAATGTAGAGGAAGGGAAACCTGGGGTCCTGGAACGCAAGGCAAAGAAGGAACAAACGAGTCAGTAAAAGTCTGACACGTCCTCTCGCTCCACCCAAGGGCGGGAGATGTCATAAGATGATTATCCAATTTTTAGAGAGTAGTTAGCACTTCAAATTCTTGTTAAGTACTATTTTGGTGTAGCTACAATAAAATTTATGTTCTAATAAAAAAACATTTTTTTTAAGCTGAGAAATCATCCAATATCTTCTCCTGCTCTACGGTGGAGCAGGAGAGCGTGTCAGACTTTTACTGAATATAACCACACCTATGTTCTTTCTTTGCCCTTTGCGTTCCATGGGTTTTCCTTTCGAAAGTAAACCCATGGCCCCAAAAGTAAATATAGCACCTAAAAAATGTAATAACGAGAATGAAACAATTTTCTATAGGTCATTGCTTTGTATTTGTATCGTATATGTAAAGCTTGGTATGGGTTTAATCCTTTGTTTATTCTCTTAAAGTACCTGATAGGTACTTAAAACAGTACTCAACCCTGCCGTGGTAAAATAACAAGCGAAAAGCAGATTAAAGGGAAAAGGAGACCAGCGGTTTTAGCGTCAGCTTTATTAAACAAACTGCCAACAAAAAGTAAACGAGCTACAATAAAATTATCAATTATAAAAAATGCCATATTTGCAGTCTACAATTTAATTAAACCATGTGTAAACATTTTTTTTTTGTACTAATTGCTGCTAGCGTCTTCGCCCGTATGAAAGTCAGAAATAATCCCAACGGAACATACTCCCGGGATTAAAAGGATTCTATGTGTTATTCTAGGACATGGTGCCACACCGTGGTGGTGGTGGTGTGGTGTGCCACATTTCATCCAAATCTGTTCAGCCATTTGAGCGTGAAGAAGAAACAAACATATACTCACGCAGACACATAATAAATTTCTGAGCTAAACATATAGATATATTTTGAAGAGTAAAATGAAGTGAAAGTGAAAGTGTGAGTTCTAAGTTATAAGCCACAAAAACGATGCCGCAGGAAAAAAAGTAGTTGCATATTTTTTCTTAAAAAAAAAACACAGATTACGCTACTAACTAAATTAAAAAATATATATTGGGAGATCATCAAATAACTTTTCCCAATTTGGGTGAATCAAGAAAAAGAATCAGACTTTAACTGACTAGAACCCACCTGTGTTCCTTCAGTTGCCCTTTACGGTCCACGAACACGACCACCCTAAAAAAAAGACATTAACGGTAACTCTATCGAACAATATCGCAGCAAAATAGCAGTATTCCCATTCGAGACGCGTAGACTTGAGTAGACGTGTAACTTGCCTAGCTACGACTAGCTACGCGGCATGCTACGGCGTAGCAATGTGCTACGGCTGCATAGAGACCACACATTCGAAACGTGTCAGCTATTTCAATATAAAAAGACAATAATTTTTTTTTTTGGTTTAACTACCTATATCAATTGCTTTATTAACAACAGAATGTAATTATATTATACTAACAAACAACTAAATTAATAAATAATTTATATAGGTTGATATAAGTTTGTATAGGCAGGATAAATGTTTCAAGTGACCTTTAACCATGAAAGTTTGGGCACGTCACAATTATGGTGGTAAATCCCCCCTTGAGGAGTGGCTGGAAAGACAATATGGCGTCCTTACCTTCCGAATGACGCAGGTCCTCACCGGACACGGTAAGTTCGGGAGGTTCCTGCACCGGATTCGTGCGGTAGAAACGCCTGGGTGTCACCATTGTGTGGGCCGCCCGGAGGACACGGTGTAGCCTGATTTCCAGCCACCGTAGGAGTTGGCTTGCGGATGACGAGCCATGGGTAGCTCGCCGTCCGACCGCCCGGTAACCGTCCGGACCGAGCAAAAGTTGTCGACGGCGCGTAGTATTCCACGGGCGCCTCAAGGAGATGTCAGCAAAATCGTAGGGGCTCGGCAAGGTCGAAGCCTACTGGGGCCATGGGTGATGCGAAAGAGAACCCCCCCGGGGTTCTCTTTCGCATCCTGGAACAAAGGCAAAGAAGGAGTAAAAGTGGGTTTTTAGTCAGTAAAAGTCTGACACTATCTCCCGCTCCGCCCAAGACCGGGGGACGACATTGGATGATTTTCCCAACGACAAAAAAAACGTGAAAAGTTAGGTAGTTAAAAAATAAATGTCAGCCATATTAATTAGTAATTCGATCTGCAGTGCTTACTAATTAAATGACCTTAATTTGTATTTAAATGGTAATAAGTACTCGTATAATCAAAATTTAAACTAATTAAAACTGTTTTTCTTATATTATTTTGATTTTGATTTAATTTTTTTTTGGTTCGTTTCCTACCCAGGACAAATGTTTGTGTGACGATCATTTGTTCTGTGTCTGGGTGTAATTTATCTAAAATGTATATATTTAAAAATATATAAGTATATATATCAGTTGTCTAGAAATAATACAAGCTCTGCTTAGCTTAGGACTAGACGGCGTTGTGTGATAGTTGTAGAATATTATATGGTATATTGTATTATTCTTTGACCAGAAAAAAGCCCAACGTTACACAGTTTTGTTAAATTCTATTTTAATCTAAAACTAGTCTCATTCGCAAATATGTACGACGTACTTGACTTAACATTTCTTTTAATTAACAATTCCAATTAGGCAAGAAAAGTCTCAAGCAATAACACTACAGGACAAACAATAGTCCATTTACAATTTACAATAATTTGTCGTAAACGACCACTTGGGAAAGTTAATCGTTCGTGTAGTTAGACTAATACGTTGTTCCATTACTTTTGCCGAATAATTTCTTTCGTTGCTGTAGCGAATTAGTGCGATTATACCTTTACGGGTAGTTGGCGACTACATTTAGCGTCACATTGACGATGAAGTTGGTAATTTTGGGCTAAAATTAGACTTGCAGGGTCAGTTCACAAAGAGACGCCACGCGATACTGCGCGAAGTGTGACTCAAAATATAACTTTATTTACTACACGAAATGACACACATTTCATTGTGCAAATTCAGAATACGTTGCACCACGCAGCGTTGCGCCACGAGGCATCTCGATCTGAAATATGTATCTTTTCGTTAGTTATATTTTGGGTCGCTCTTCGCGCAGTGTCGCGTCGCATCGCATGTCGGTATGAACTGACCCGCAGGCTATTTTTTATTTTATTTTATATATATACTATATTCCATTACTGTAGATTACGATTCAATTTTCATCATAATTTCAGCTAAAAGACGTCCACTATTGGTCTTAGGACTCCCCAAAATGTCGCCACAACGACCGGTGCCGTGCATCTTGCATCCGTCGAGCAAAAAGGTTGTAATAGAACCCTCGCCAGGACAGCATTCCACGTTGTGGGATCATGGCGGAATGGCGACAGCGACTATCGCAACCCAGTGCTGGGCACGCCGTAATTATGGCGGTAAGTCCTTTCTTTGAAGAGTGGCTGGAAAGGCAACACGGCGTCATTACCTTCCGCATGACGCAGGTCCTCACCGGACACGGTAAGTTCGGGAAGTTCCTGCACCGGATTCGTGCGGAAGCGACGCCCGGGTGTCGCCACTGTGTGGACCGCCCGGAGGACACGGTGGAGCACACGGTGGAGGTGTGCCCCGCTTGGGCAGAGCAACGCCGTGTCCTCGTGGGGGTAATCGGCGGCGGCGATCTCTCGCGCCGGGCCTTGGTACAGGCCATGGTCCGAAGCGAGGAGGAGTGGCAGGCGGTCGCCTCCTTCTGCGAAGCAGTAATGCTTGCAAAGGAGGCGGCCGATCGCGTGAGGCAGCGGTCCTCACGCCCCAACCGCCGCCGGGATTCCGATCCCGATTTCCGGCCACCGTAGGTGCGGGCTTGCGGACGGCGAGCAATGGGTGGCTTGCCGTCCGACCGTCCGGTAACCGTCCGGACAAAGCCCAAGTCGTCAACGGCGCGTGCTGTTCCACGCGCGCCTCAAGGAGATGTCAGCAACTGTAGGGGCCCAGCAGGGTCGAAGCCTACTGGGGCCAAGGGTCTGATTCTGAAAGGAAGACTCGGCCCTGGTACGAAAGGCAACGAAGGAACAGGAGTGGGTTTTTAGTCAGTAAAAGTCTGACACTATCTCCCGCCCCGCCCAAGAGCGGGGGATTCTATAGACTAGGTCGATAACTTTGATTTTCCTTGGTCATTAAAATTTACGCCAACGTAAAATCAGGCAAACTAACAGTTTAACCCTAAATTAAACCTCTTAAATTATCTGAGTGTCACCTTAGGCTTTAAGCACAAGAGGTGAAATTGTTTGAAAAAGTCATCACGGTCCTTCAACGCAAAGAAACACAGCCACAGGTGGATTATAGTCAGTAAAAGTTTGACACTCCCTCTCACTCCACCTAAAGCGTGAGAAGTAACTTGTTGGTTTCCTACCTAAAAAACGGTATGGACAATGATGCAATTAGAATTTTTGACAATCAGTATAGCCGATAGAAAGTCACTCTGTAGAGAGCCTCTTGTAAATTGTATTATGTGTAAGTGACATTCAACGTTACGGTTAAATTATCGTAACTGTTCCTGGCAGGAAATCGCCTATAGCCAGGAACAACGAAAGGATTGGAGGGAGGCCTTTACACAGACCAGATAAAATTTTAAAAAAAATCATAACCTACCTACTATAGTCCTTTTTTCAGATACTGTTTTCTGTAACTCTATTCCTCCCTCGCGCATATTTGTAGATATTTTTTTTTAAATGGGAATTCATCATAATTCTCGAGATGACGTGTCAGATTATTAGTGACTTAAACTGACCTACGTTTCTTCAGTTGCCCTTTGCATTAGTATTTGCGGACATGCGCTAATATAAAGCTTTCTTTAAATATAAAGAGGTAGAACGATTAAATAGCACAAAGCAAAGAAAGTATGTGAACATTGAGAGGCGTAGGCAAATAGGGAGCCATTTGAGCTTAACACAATATTCGGAAATGTGGTCATACTTGTAAGTCAAATATAAATCTGATGCAGAGAGTTTGAAGTCACTCACACTTGTTCAATTCTTATTAGGGCTGCGGGATTGTTTGAAAGAGTCACCTCAGCCCTTGAATGCAAAAGGCAACTGAGAGAACTCGGCTGGGTTTAGTCAGTAGTCTGTGAAATAGGTTCACAGACTCATTAAGTAAACCCAGTAAAACGTTTCACATTTAATCGTATCCCCAAACTCTAAAGGAATATTCCAGTACAGATTATCTCTCTCGCTCTTGGTGCATCTGATAGGTTTATTACATATTGAAGAGTCTTTCATTCACAAAGCTTTTAGCTCTGCTTCAGGGATATCGGAAATTATTATTTTGAATCCTATTAAGGAATCCCTTTATATGAAGCAGAATTCATCACATTTGTGCTCTGCTTAGAATTAATAAATATTTTTTGTATATAAATGTAGAAAATTATTTACCTTTTTTAGATTTAGATATTTTAGAAGAGAACAGAAAAAGCTTTCTTAAACTCAATGAGACGAGGTCACAGTATACCACAAAAGAGAAGGCGAGAAAAAATTGAGTGGAAGAAAGTCATTGCCCAGGAGAGGTACAGAAAAGGCTAGCAAAAAAAAATAATATACGAGACGTTCATTTGGATCAACCTCACAATTATAAATACCATACTGTACCGTAGTGAAGATATATTTTGGTTAACACTGATTATTTTCGGTAAGAATCACAAAAACAAACATTTATGCTTCTTTAATTACAGTTATAACGTTACATTGCTGTCACAATACAATGTTAAATCAGTCAAGACCACACGCCATAATTTTCTTTTTTTTTTACCTTGCTTGCAGTTTTTCAAATTTTTTGGCTTTGTTTCCCACTGATACTATTGCATTAGGGTTTGCACGCTAGAATTACAGCATTTTGCGGTTTCAATCTGCCTTTGTTAGCCAAAAAGTGGTATCTCAATAACTCTAAAATTACATATATTATATATATTTTTGCATTGCATAGCTTAAAACGGGTTTTTCATTAGCCAATCTAGTGCTCAATCATTAGCTATGTGCTGGCAGTTAAACCAGTAACTTTAACAGAAAATGCGAGCCGCCTCGGCTGCAATCTAAGTTCTGGCAGAGTTTCTAAAAAACAAAAACTTTCATATAAGCTTTGTCCAGACGTAATTTACCAACGCAACATAAAATATCGACCTAATCGGTCTAGCTAGATAAATAGGTCACACGTCAAATATGATTTTATTATTTTTATCTATTTTATTTATTTATGAAAACAAGGGTTTTTCTTAGGTTTAGAAAAGGTACACAATTAGACCCCTGGGGTCTGTCTCAACGTGCCACAACCTGACAATTGGTCAACGCGTTATAAACAGTCAAGGTCAAATTAACTGAATATAGTACTCCTTCAACTTACGCTTTATGTTTCTGTCATTAAATGAGCATCTGATGTCTACAGGTATCTCAGGTTTAATAGATTGGGTATTGAGTAAGAAGCTGCGCCTGCCATAAAAGTTATTTTTGCGTGGCACTTGAAGTAGCTTAGATTTAGCCTGCCGAGTGTTCACGTCATATTTTAGTGGTATTTGAATATCACTATTATCAAAATGTTCAATGAGGAATAGATACTCGGCGCGCGCTTGAACAGGTAATACTTTGCAATGTTTAAATAACCCAATGTCTCGGTATTTATTTTTCACATATTTTAATACTACGATTTCCAGTATACGTTTGGCATTTAGTATGGGTTTGTGAGTTGTGAATTTTATCGAGGTAATTTTTAAATGCAAGGTACTTTCAATCACCGTGAAATTGTAGTAAGCCTTGATTAGATAATAAATTTTCTTGATCAATTCTTATTGAACATATTACATTATATATATTTCTCTCCCAAATTCAATAGTTTACGAGAAATCTGTGGGTTATTTCTCCACAGAACCCAGACCTCAAACCTGCGAATTTTTTCCTCTGAGATTATCTGAAGAATAGGGTGTATTTATAACAGTAATCCATCAACCATATCTGAATTGAAGGAAAACATTAGACAAGAAATTAATAATATTCTTACTCAACTTCTGAGGCGCGATTTCATGAATGTTAGAGACCGCTTTGAAGAGTGCCAGGCCCGTGAATTTTGTAATTTAACGCATATATATTAATATATGTGAAATTTTTTATGCTTCCACAATAGTGATTTTTGCTCAGAGACTCTTTACTAGACTAGCGAAACCGAAGCTGTGGGCAAAAACAGGTCTTAAATATAATATGTCATTATGTCGACAGAACATAATTTTTTTCTTATCCTTATTCTAGAATATCAATTTCAATTGCGTTACTTACTGCTTTTTGTCTTCTGAGGGCAGTGACATCGTAATAGTCTTTACTCTGTACACTACCCTTAATTTAGTTTTCCTTTAGTCAATTACTAACGAAGCAAAATGCAACGCGAATATCTGAATAAAACATTTTTAATTAGCCATTCATTTGCAAAGTGACGGTGCCCGTTCTTATTGTTGAATGTTTGTCAAATAACATGGCTTCTTTTTAAAGAATGTTCTTCGTTAGTAATGTAAACTGTATTTTAGTTCTACTGGAGTTTTAAGGAATAATTAAATGATCTGTATCTAGAAGTACCTACTAAAATATTTAATTTACAAACTGAAATTATAATGACGCTAAAATACCGTATCGAATAAATTTATTCTATGTTCTAAGCTAGCTAGTGCTCACTAACAGGAGCAATTTGTGTATCGCTTTGTTCTACATGCCCAAACTATTTCCAGACAAATCCTATAATAGACGAATAACTACTCATTACTATCTGATAAACTGTTTCCCAGTCCCCATTGTTGTAATAATTGCCGGCCGGGAGCCGCACGCAAACAATGCCACCGATTATTATCGCGATACTCGTGAAAATCTCATTATCTTCAGATCTGACGTTATTCTTCGTACTCCCTTTGTCCGTATGGGCCGCAACACAGAGCTTGGAACACGCTGACAGTGCACATGCGTGTAAAGGCAGTGCTACACATACCTGTAACTGGCAAATATTTTACATGGCACTGCACCATACAAAGTTCTGGTTAGTGTAGGTTTGTCACTGTATTATGCAAGTTACGTGCATATTTTTGTGCAAGTTATAGCACGTGTTTTACTGTTTTGTAGATGACATCTTACTATTATTATAAATGTGACGGTAAAAGAGATGTTTGTTAATCATTAAGCTTCATCAACTAAACGTATTTCAACGACACCCAGGAAGACCGTTATAGGATACTTTTATTCCGATAATGTGTAGCAAATATTACAAGATCTTAGCGATACGAGTCTTGAGATTAGACTAAAGATGAACATGTCCAAGACCAAAATCATGAGCAAAAACTCTAACAAGAATTTACACATAGGCTGGAGAATATACAATAAGTTCAAGAATACATCCACTTGGGCCAAATGGTCTTTTTCCAGGAAAAGCAAGGCAAAGAAATAATGTGCCAATTAAAACATGCCCGGAAAAGCTACTGATCCTTGAAGAAACTATTTAAAGGCACTTTGCCCATGTCACTAAAGCGTAATCTGATGGATTTGTGTATTTTGCCCATCCTGACTTATGGTGCACAGACTTGGTATTTGACTAACATGCAAAAGTCCTAACGCAAGGTTTGCCAACGTGCTATAGACCGCAGCTTACTATGTGTACGTGTGTATACAGATCATTCGAAACACCACATTGCGCTCTAAAACCGACGGGTGCAAAGTAAATAAAGTTATCTGCAATTTTGCGATTTTCTGATAGTTGCAGAAACTTGTCAAATATTCATATTCTAAGACACGGAAACTGGTCTTTCAAGTGTCAAAAATGCAGTAATGATAGTGGCTTTTCAACAATATTTTTGAAAAAAAAAATACTAGGTTACTGCTTATTATTCACAATTATCAGAAAATCACAAAATTGCAGATAACTTTATTTACTTTGCACCCGTCGCACAAGTCGTTAATATGGCTCAAAAAGCTACCCAACTGACTGTGCAAGACATGTCTGCCGCATGTCTAAAGAGCTGTGGGCCCGTAAAATACAGGATTGATGCCTAGGCACAGCAACATGTGGCCATGGCAGACCACGAAGGAGATGGCGGGAAGACGTGGATGTCTTCCTTGAGTTCAATTCTCAGAGATTCTCAAGAGTAAGCGAGGTATCGTGATCGTTGGAAGGAATGGAGGGAGCCCTTTACCCAGGAGTGGGACAATACGGGCAAGTAATAATATGTAGGAATCGACACTCGTGGGCAAAATTACAGGCAGCTAAGGCAAGTCCATACTCTGTGGTTTACAATCACGTTCGCATCACAAACAAACCCGGATAAATGGTAAGTGATGTGGTTTTATTACTGTTTGTGAACGATTGTGGTGTCGTTCAGATTCGTCAGCGAAGCGTACACGCAGATGCGTGATAGATACTTAGCTACTTTTTTTTCCTTGTGGAAATCGAAGGGTATCAAAGCGTTGTTTAAGAGGTTCAACGAGGTCGTTAAGGGTTATTTAACCTAACTGGCAAGGAACTGAAGCGACTAATGAGGAGGAAGTCATTATGATTGTGCATAAAATCGATAACTTGCTTTTTGTGGATTAAAATAGCTCCGAGGCAAAGTTGACGTTAGTTCGAGATTACAATAAAAGGTGCATATGATCGCTAACAAGCATTCTGATTTTTTTAATGAGATAAAGAAGTGTTTTATACTTTAAATTATTTACATAAACTCTAAACGGAGCTTAGCGAAGGTGAACATACTGTCTGCAAACGGTATCACAAAACAAAGCAAATATCAATTAACCATTATTTATCAGAAAATTTACCATTTCTTGGTAAATAAAGGCCTACATAATACCAATAATTCCATTATTGATATCTGAGAAACAAGCAACGGATAATATTAAGACCTAAATTGAACTTCACCGACTATTCCTATTCCAATAGTAATTTCTCGTGAAACAAGGTACAACGTCCCCTCAAAGATGGCAATTTGAATTCCTAATGGATCAATAACTATTTCAGTTTTGTCTTTGTCCTACAGAGTAAGTCCCGAAGGATTTTGCTGTATTTGCCTTCATTTCCCGACAAAGAAAATGAGGAGAATTTCTACGGAATTTTCAATTGAAATTGACAATTTAGATAAATGCCTCGCCTTGCTTAATTGCGATTAAAACGGGGCATTTGGGAAATGGAATTAATGGAAGCTAAGTGTCAAGTTTACTGCAAAATTTTAATGAAAGGACGCGCTGCAGGTGTGTTGTAAATTCACATCAAACGAAGGCCAAATTCAATTCAGGTAATAAACAAAATTCTTCGTTAAATTGTTGGTGTTATGGGCAATATTTCACTCACAAAATTCATAACAAGCTGCTACTCGTATCAAACGAAAAGAAAACGAATAAAAAAATGTACCTTTTATTACAAATTGCCACCCGATAGTTCAAAGCCTTTATTCACGTTTCCGATCTCCACCCAAGACTAGCCCAGAACAGTTATCGCATAAAATCCCAACTACCCCCTTACTCAGTGATGCAAAAACGCTTTCAAATCGGGAACTTAGATATGACGAGAGCAATTTCCCTAGTGACATAAAACACAGAATAGCTAGACTCGTTTTTCACGCTAAATTGAACTAAAAGGCTTTCAGTAGCAGACGGAGCAGGATGCGGCCGACGCCGGACTTCCGGCTTTACGTGCTTCAGACTTTACATGCAGAGTTTTTCTCCCTCTCTCTCTTATTTATAGTTCCCTTCAATGTTACATTGGGTGAGAACATGAGTGGCGAATTTGCTGAAATTTCGCCGAGTTTGTGGGTAAATTAGTTGCGCGTTGACTTTTTAGGCTTTTTGGATAATTAATTAGGCACTGCGCATAAAAGTGATTTTAATTAGGAAATATTTCGTAGTTTTCGTTTGAGGGCAACAAAGTTTTAAAATCATTCCGTATATTTAGGATCAGCTCGATTATATAACAATGGTGTTACTTCGAAAATACTGTCATAAGGCCCATGTGGGTTATTTTTTTTTATCGGTGGGAAAATCATCAAATGACATCCCCCGCACTTGGGCGGAGCGCAAGGGTGTGTCCGACTTTTACTGACTAAAAACCCACTCCTGTTCCTTCGTTGCCTTTCATACCAGGGCCGAGTCTTCCTTTCAGCAGCAGACCCTTGGCCCCAGTAAGCTTCGACCCTGCTGGGCCCCTATGGTTTGCTGACATCTCCATGAGGCGCGTGTGGAACAGTACGCGCCGTTGACGGCTTGGGCTCAATCCAAACGGTAACCGGACTATCGGGCGGCGAGCTACCCATTGCTCGCCGTCCGCAAGCCCGTGCCTACGGTGGCCTGAAATCGGGATCGGGATCCCGGCGGTCGGGGCGTGAGGGCTGCGCCCTCGCGCGTACACGTGCAACCACCTCTTTTGCTAACATTGCTGCTTCACAGAAGGAAGCGACCGCCTGCCACTCCTCCTCGCTTTGGACCATGGCCTGTACCAAAAGGCTTATGTGCGGTACTCCTGTTTAAAATATGAGTCACACATTGGAGTCCCCCAAGTACCCATAACACCTGTACTTTTAGGGGTCAATCAATGCCACCGATGCTGCAATTAACGTAGCCACCTACTAATAAACTAAGAACTCAACCATCGACTCGAAAAGAAGTAGTGCTTCAAAAATCATACTTATTGATAAATAGTAACTATAAACAATAATAATAATATTCCACAACTATCACACAATGTCGTCTAGTCCCAAGCTAAGCAGAGTTTGTGTTATGAGTACTAGAGAACTGATAAACATACATATTTCTAAATACGTACAAATTATAGATAAATTACTCAGATACAGAACAAATGTGCGTGCTCATCACAAACACATTTGTCCTGGGAGAGAATCCAACCCACGACCTCCGGCATAGCAGTCAGGGCCGCTAACCACTAGACCAACAAGCCGCCAGTAAAATAATGTTTTATTTCACTTTTACAGATCTAATAACTGTCTGTTTGTCGGAAAATAATTACAATTTCAAAGTGCACTTTAAATAAGAGAAAATGATGACACAACAAAGTCATTTCATTAACTGATTCACAGTTTACCTAAAACTTGTTATCATAAAAAGTTAACCAAACAGCTAAACCGTTAACCCTCGGTTCGAGGCTCCTCGAGCATAAAACTAAACCAAATGTGAAGTTATAATAATGTAGTTTAGATAGAGTTAGTTCAAAAGTTCATATATGAGTGCGGCCATGTTTAAGTCGAATTGATGCCGTTATACAAACGTAGGTAATCTAACTACAGCAATAGCATAAACTCCTAATTGGACAAGGTAATATTGCGGCTCGGAGAAACTATGAATAAATTTTGGTAGTCTTTAGGAGTAGTATTTAGGGCTAGCAATAGGAAATTTCGAAAATTATAACTTACTAAATGCTGTCAGCGGCTTCGCTCACGTGATAATAGAAAATTATCTCAAAGGAACATAGTCGTGGGATAAAACGTATTCTATGTACTATTCCCAGATATGGGCTACCTGTGTACCAAGTTTCGTTGAAATCCGTTCATCTGTCAACCCGAGTCTGGTTCTCATCGAACGGCAAGCTACTCATTGGTCGCCGTCCGCAAGCGCGCGTCTACGGTTCCTGAAAATTGCCTTGCGACGCCCTTTCACTCCAAACCATGGCCCGGACTAGGATCGGATGGGAGAGGTCACTGCCTGAGCGCTCAGCGACATTGTCTTCAGGTGGCGCATTATGCAAATAAATCTTAGAAACTCGAAATTGACGTTTGGCTTGGAGGCAAGCCAAACGTCAATTTACAATTTACAAAATGTGAGTACTTTAATTTTTTTCCTGTAAATTTATTTTATTGTGTAAATAAACGACGACATCGTTATCCAGGTTTAAGTTTTAACACATTTTCAAGAAAATTATTTCCGACTAAAAGTGAAGCTAAACTTCAAAATTTCTTAATTATAACAGATTTCTGTTTCCAAGTTCGGTAAATCAAGTTGAATACACATAAATCACATAACGCGTGATTGGATCTCTGTTTAGTATCTTACCCAACTTTAACACTAATTGTACCGTAAATACACAAATGAACTGTCACTAAGACATTTGGTATCTAGTCTTGACAAAAAACATAACAGTCTAGCTTGACAAGAAATATACATAAATCGATGAAGAAACCTAAACAGGTTTCTTTTTTATTATTAACCAGCTTTTGCCCGTGGCTTAGTTCCCGTCAACTGACTACTCTTTTCTACTCTACCCAACTCTACCTTATCCTACCCTACTCTACCCCACTCCACCCTACTTTCGAAGTTCCGAGACATTCTACTTTTTTAAGAGTATTTCTGAGTATTTGCATTGCACCAAGCTTTAATGTAAGTTCAACCTTTTTGAATAAAATTAAATTGAGTTTTCAAACATGAGTCAAAATAAAATTTAATTTAAATCAAAAGTACTAAGGAGTGTTGATATCAAACTGCAAAGCAAATCACCCCCAAAATAACTTTCTACCCCTTTTTAACTCCGTTAGGGGATGAATTTCAATAAAATACGTAACTCCTCTTCCATTCATTCTGTTAAAGAATGTTCATGCATAATTTGATGTAGATTCGACCAAGGAATTACGTTGTCGCATACAAACTTCGCCCCTCTTTTTCACCCCCTTAGGGGTAGAATTTCAATCAAGGGTCTCAACCCTTACCTCTTTCTGATGATAATAGATGCTCTGATGTTGGACATTCAGGCTCCCTGGTTTATGCTGTTTGCCGATGACATGATGATGTAGTGGAGATGAGAATGTTGAGAAGGTTGTGTGGTGTGACAAGAATGGATAAAGTGAGAAATGTGTATATTAGAGGAAGTTTGAAAGTGGCGCCAGTGACTGAAAAGTTGAAAAGCAATCGTTTGTCTCGGTATGGTCATGTAAAGAGGAGGGATGAAATGCATGTTACTAAAAAAGTTCTGAGTATACATGTAAATGGATGGAGAGGGAGAGGGAGGCCAAAGAAAAGATGGATGGATTGTGTGACAAGTGATGTGAAAGAAATGGGAGTTAGTGATAGCGTGACGTGTGACAGGATAGAATGGAAGAAAAAAACGTGTTGCGCCGACCCCAAGTAATTTGGGATAAGGGCAGAAAGAAGAAGGAGGGGTCGAATTTCGAAAAATCCTTTCTTATCGGATACCTACGTCATACAAAGAACATACTCTCCAAATTTCAGGTTTTACATTCAGCTCAAAACATTTTATATATATATAGAAGATAGATAGGTTTGCGTTTGACCCCTAACTCACCAGTTAGTAAGCGTTTGTCATTTGTTTTTCCAACAATTGTTTCATATTTCTGTGTTTATTCAAATGATCAAATAAGTGAATAAGGCATTTTCAAGTAAAACATTTAACTCTTAAAGATTCTGTATAAATACTAAGCCAGATTTCTACAATAATTGTGCCTGAGATAACACACAGAAGCAGCGATTTAGTATGAACTTTTGAACTTGTGGAATTTTTCCATTCAGTTCAACAAGGCAAAATTATATTACCATACTATTTCGAGATCATAAGGAACAAAACCACATACATTGCTAGCCAGACATTACGCCAGGCTGTCTGACCTCCAAGGACCTAGAGTCGAGAACCTAAGTCACCATTTTCGACGCTGTCATATTTATTCTTTATTTTTTAATTTATAATTTCTATATTTATTTATTACCTCTCTTAGAGAGGAGGCTTGAGTTCCAGCAGTAGGAAAATTATAAGGCTGATTATAATATTATGCATATTTATTCAAATAGACTATTTTATTATTGATAGGTATACGCTTGACCTCTATGTTATCTGATGCAAGGCGTCGATGTGGTCGACAATGGAGCACACTTGTCTAGATGACTCTTGACTTAAAGACCCTCACTTTGTAGCTATCAGGAATTACAGAAGGAATTTCACTTTTTAGCTGTACGCACACTGAACGTATTCACAAAACGTTTTGTAAGGCGGGACAGGGGCGCCAGCTTTTAGAAAACCTCATGGGTAATCATGGCTATTTAATGACTCGAAAAAGTGGCGAAGTGTGAGAAGAGAAATGCACTTGACTGACACACAATTGACTGACAAATAAGTCAGTGTCCTACTTACATATTGAGGAACAACGGAGGTACAACAAACTCCCAGATCCAACACAAATATCAGTTTCATCAACAAACATTTGTTTTGGTGCGGGAATCAAAACCGCAACCCTTGCGTCTCAACCGGCGTATAAACCACTGCGCTAAACGGGTCGTCGGGTAAGGAAAAAACGCCCATACTTGAAAGGCGATGATCTGTTCCTTAATGTATATTCTTAGGGGTGCTCGGTACCCACTGTTTATTTCCTATGGGTTTCCGAGCCTCCGAGCACCCACGGAGTAGGCGCCCATGAGGCGGGATGAGACTATACAAACTTTCCACCTACAACAATAATCGTCACTTAATTCTCTATCAAAAGCTAGACAATTACACATGTATCGATCAGATACATATGTTTTTGTCGGCTTCGTATTTTCGCCCGAATAATTAGTATTCTGTTACTCTCCCGGGGGCTAATTGGATTGTTAGTCAAATTGACGTACAAACACTGACATTGGCGTCAGCGGCTATCATGTTGCTTCGTACACGCTTCGAGAGCACATTCATATTTTGGGTACCGTTAAAATGTGTACAATACTTATTGTATTATTTTATAGAGTTCGAAACTCATTGACCATGTAGGCTGGGGCCTAAGTCTGCTATTTTTATAAATTCTTAGTTCCAACACGATCCCATTTTTTTTTTAGGTGGGAAAATCATCTTATGACAAATCCCGCTCTTGGGCGGGGCGGGAAATAAACACGATCCTATTGTCATTTTGCTAAAAGTTCGTAATCTGCTAATTCATAATGGTCGATCATTGATCGGTCAATGGTCTTGTGGTAGAATGACAATATCGAGCTGTCTCGTAATAAATTAAAAGCAATGACTGCACAATGACGTTCTAATGGCAGGTCATCGTACAAAGGAACTGTCAAAATATTTGCAAATTTTTTTTTTTGTTGCATCTGTTTCTGTGAAAGCTTTATTTTGATAACTAGTTACAGCCAGCGGCTTTGCCCTTATCCCAAGGGAACATACTCCTCTTTTTATCCTATGTGCTATTCTAGGATATGGTGTATCCGTGTGCCAAATCTCATGCTGATCTCTAAAATAGTTTCAGTGTAAAAGAGTAACAAACACCCAAATGATACATTTTAGTCTTTATAATATTAGTGTGATAGTCATCAATACTCTCTACTCAACTCAGGTAATCTTTTACGGCCACCGTAGGTGCAGGCTTGCCGTCCGACCGTCCGGTTACCGTCCGGATCGAGCCTAAGCCGTCGGACGGCGCGTAGTGTTCCAAACGCACCTCAAGGAGATGTCAGCAACCGTAGGGGCCCAGCAGGGGCTGAATGATCGTGCTCATCACAAACACATTTGTCCTGGGAGAAAATCCAACCCACGACCTCCGGCATAGCAGTCAGGGAGGCTAACCACTAGACCAACAAGCCACCAGTAAAATAATGTTGTATTTCACTTTTACAGATCTAATAACTGCCTGTTTGTCGGAAAATAATTACAATTTCAAAGTGCACTTTAAATGAGAGGAAATTATGACACAACAAAGTCATTTCATTAACTGATTCACAGTTTACCTAAAACTGGTTATCATAAAAAGTTAACCAAACAGCTAAACCGAGGGTTAACGAGCATAAAACTAAACCAAATGTGAAGTTATAATAATGTAGTTTAGATAGAGTTAGTTCAAAAGTTCATATATGAGTGCGGCCATGTTTAAGTCGAATTGATGCCGTTATACAAACGTAGGTAATCTAACTACAGCAATAGCATAAACTCCTAATTGGACAAGGTAATATTGCGGCTCGGAGAAACTATGAATAAATTTTGGTAGTCCTATAGGGCTAGCAATAGGAAATTTTGAAAATTATAATTTACTAAATGCTGTCAGCGACTTCGCTCACGTGATAATAGAAAATTATCTCAAAGGAACATAGTCGTGGGATAAAACGTATTCTCTGTACTATTCCCAGATATGGGCTACCTGTGTACCAAGTTTCATTGAAATCCATTCATCTGTCAACCCGAGTCTGGTTCTCATCGAACGGCAAGCTACTCATCGGTCGCCGTCCGCAAGCGCACGTCTATGGTTCCTGAAAATTGCCTTGCGACGCCCTTTCACTCCAAACCATGGCCCGGACTAGGATCGGATGGGAGAGGTCACTGCCTGAACGCTCAGCGACATTGTCTTCAGGTGGCGCATGATGCAAATAAATCTTAGAAACTCGAAATTGACGTTTGGCTTGAGGGCAAGGCAAACGTCAATTTAAAATTTACAAAATGTGAGTACTTTAAATTTTTTCCTGTAAATTTATTTTATTGTGTAAATAAACGACGACATCGTTATCCAGGTTTAAGTTTTAACACATTTTCAAGAAAATTATTTCCGACTAAAAGTGAAGCTAAACTTCAAAATTTCTTAATTATAACAGATTTCTGTTTCCAAGTTCGGTAAATCAAGTTGAATACTCATAAATCACGTAACGTGTGATTGGATCTCTGTTAAGTATCTTACCCAACTTTAACACTAATTTGTACCGTAAATACACAAATGAACTGTCACTACGACATTTGGTATCTAGTCTTGACAAAAAACATAACAGTCTAGCTTGACAAGAAATATACATAAATTCTGGTTTCTTTTTTATTATTAACTAGTTTTTGCCCGTGGCTTAGTTCCCGTCAACTGACTACTCTTTTCTACTCTACCCAACTCTACCTTATCCTACCCTACTCTATCCCACTCCACCCTACTTTCGAAGTTCCGAGACATTCTACTTTTTTAAGAGTATTTCTGAGTATTTGCATTGCACCAAGCTATTAAAGCTTGGTGCAATGCAAATACTCAGAAAGTTAGTAAGTTCAACCTTTTTGAATAAAATTAAATTGTGCTTTCAAACATGAGTCAAAATAAAATTTAATTTAAATCAAAAGTACTAAGGAGTGTTGATATCAAACTGCAAAGCAAATCACCCCCAAAATAACTTTCTACCCCTTTTTAACTCCGTTAGGGGATGAATTTCAATAAAATACGTAACTCCTCTTCCATTCATTCTGTTAAAGAATGTTCATGCATAATTTGATGTAGATTCGACCAAGGAATTACGTTGTCCCATACAAACTTCGCCCCTCTTTTTCACCCCCTTAGGGGTAGAATTTCAATCAAGGGTCTCAACCCTTACCTCTTTCTGATGATAATAGATGCTCTGATGTTGGACGTTCAGGCTCCCTGGTTTATGCTGTTTGCCGATGACATGTAGTGGAGATGAGAATGTTGAGAAGGTTGTGTGGTGTGACAAGAATGGATAAAGTGAGAAATGTGTATATTAGAGGAAGTTTGAAAGTGGCGCCAGTGACTGAAAAGTTGAAAGCAATCGTTTGTCTCGGTATGGTCATGTAAAGAGGAGGGATGAAATGCATGTTACTAAAAAAGTTCTGAGTATACATGTAAATGGATGGAGAGGGAGAGGGAGGCCAAAGAAAAGATGGATGGATTGTGTGACAGAAAGAAATGGGAGTTAGTGATAGCGTGACGTGTGACAGGACAGAATGGAAGAAAAAAACGTGTTGCGCCGACCCCAAGTAATTTGGGATAAGGACAGAAAGAAGAAGGAGGGGTCGAATTTCGAAAAATCCTTTCTTATCAGATACCTACGTCATACAAAGAACATACTCTCCAAATTTCAGGTTTTACATTCAGCTCAAAACATTATATATATATAGAAGATAGATAGGTTCGCGTTTGACCCCTAACTCACCAGTTAGTAAGCGTTTGTCATTTGTTTTTCCAACAATTGTTTCATATTTCTGTGTTTATTCAAATGATCAAATAAGTGAATAAGGCATTTTCAAGTAAAACATTTAACTCTTAAAGATTCTGTATAAATACCAGATTTTTACGATAATTGTGCCTGAGATAACACACAGAAGCAACGATTTAGTATGAACTTTTGAACTCGTGGAATTTTTCCATTCAGTTCAACAAGACAAAATTATATTACCATAATATTTCGAGATCATAAGGAACAAAACCACATACATTACTAGCCAGACATTACGCCAGGCTGTCTGACCTCTAAGGACCTAGAGTCGAGAACCTAAGCCACCATTTTCGACGCTGTCATATTTATTCTTTATTTTTTAATTTATAATTTCTATATTTATTTATTCCCTCTCTTAGAGAGGAGGCTTGAGTCCCAGCAGTAGGAACATTATAAGGCTGATTATAATATTATGCATATTTATTAAATAGACTATTTTATTATTGATAGGTATACGCTTGACCTCTATGTTATCTGATGCAAGGCATCGATGTGGTCGACAATGGAGCACACTTGTCTAGATGACTCTTGACTTAAAGACCCTCACTTTGTAGCTATCAGGAAACACAGAAGGAATTTCACTTCTTAGCTGTACGCACGCTGAACGTATTCACAAAACTTTTTGTAAGGCGGGACAGGGGCGCCAGCTTTTAGAAAACCTCATGGGTGATCATGGCCATTTGATGACTCGAAAAAGTGGCGAAGTGTGAGAAGAGAAATGCACACTGATTGACTGACAAATAAGTCAGTGTCCTACTTATATACTGAGGAACAACGAAGGTACAACAAACTCCCAGACCCAACACAAATATCAGTTTCATCAACAAACATTTGTGTTGGTGCGGGAATCAAAACCGCAACCCTTGCGTCTCAACCGGCGTATAAACCACTGCGCTAAACGGGTCGTCGGGTAAGGAAAAAACGCCCATACTTGAAAGGCGATTACTGATCTGTTCCTTGATGTATATTCTTAGGGGTGCTCGGTACCCACTGTTTATTTCCTATGGGTTCCCGAGCCTCCGAGCACCCACGGAGTCGGCGCCCATGAGGCGGGATGAGACAATACAAACTTACCACCTACAACAATAATCGTCACTTAATTCTCTATCAAAAGCTAGACAATTACACATGTATCGATCAGATACATATGTTTTTGTCGGCTTCGTATTTTCGCCCGAATAATTAGTATTCTGTTACTCTCCCGGGGGCTAATTGGATTGTTAGTCAAATTGACGTACAAACACTGACATTGGCGTCAGCGGCTATCATGTTGCTTCGTACACGCTTCGAGAGCACATTCATATTTTGGGTACTGTTAAAATGTATACAATACTTATTGTATTATTTTATAGAGAACCTCATTCGTTCGAAAATCATTGACCATGTAGGCTGGGGCCTAAGTCTGCTATTTTTATAAATTCTTAATTCCAACACGATCCCATTTTTTTTAGGTGGAAAAATCATCTTATGACAAATCCCGCTCTTGGGTGGGGCGGGAAATAAACACGATCCCATTGTCATTTTGCTAAAAGTTCGTAATCTGCTAATTCACAATGGTCGATCATTGATCGGTCAATGGTCTTGTGGTAGAATGACAATATCGAGCTGTCTCGTAATAAATTAAAAGCAATGACTGCACAATGACGTTCTAATGGCAGGTCATCGTACAAAGGAACTGTCAAAATATTTGCAATTTTTTTTTTGTTGCAGCTGTTTCTGTGAAAGCTTTATGTTAATAACTAGTTACAGCCAGCGGCTTTGCCCTTATCCCAAGGGAACATACTCCTCTTCTTATCCTATGTGCTATTCCAGGATATGGTGTATCCGTGTGCCAACATTCATGCTAATCTCTTAAATAGTTTCAGCATAAAAGAGTAACAAACACCCAAATGATACATTTTAGTCTTTATAATATTAGTGTGATAGTCATCAATACTCTCTACTCAACTCAGGTAATCTTTTACGGCCACCGTAGGTGCAGGCTTGCCGTCCGACCGTCCGGTTACCGTCCGGATCGAGCCTAAGCCGTCGGACGGCGCGTAGTGTTCCAAACGCACCTCAAGGAGATGTCAGCAACCGTAGGGGCCCAGCAGGGGCGAAACCTATTGGGGCCAAGGGTGATGCGAAAAAGATCCTCGGGGCCCTGGAACAATGTCAAATAAGGAACAGGAGTGGGTTTTGAGTCATTAAAATCCCTCTTGCTCCTCCCAAGAGCGAAGGATGTCATCAGATGATATTCCCAACTAAACAAAACAGAAATTAGGTAATCTCTATGTCCAAAAACTATTACAAGAACATAATTTCCACGCTAGGAAAACATCTGCCTCTCGAGTTAATTCAATAAAATTACGATAGTTCGCTATTCCTGAAGAAATAGAGAACAAGCATAGATCATCATCACGGAGTTCATGAAAGTTCACAAAAACCTAAGCCAATAACTTACAAATTCAAACCACCTTTCAGAACAAACTGGAGGCAATTCAGAAACAACGTTAATACAAAACATCCTTCAACAAACTTGTGAACTATAAATTATAATCTTAAATACTAATTTCCTCTGCAAACACATTAAACTGAGTCTCTGTTTATACGAATTTGATGGAGAGGGCTTAATATACGAACAGTTTCAATAATCACACTAATATCATAATGGCAAAAGTTTGTATCATGTATGTGTGTGCGTGTTTGTATGTTTGTTGCTCCTGTATGCATGATTAAATGATTGCTATTATATAATTATGATATCTATCCTCTACTGCCAGGGAGCGGCGGTCACGCCCCAGCTGCCAGGATCCCGATACTGGTTTCCGGCCACCGTAAGCGTGGGCTTGCACTTGGACGGCGAGCAATGGGTAGCTCGCCGTCCGATCGTCCGGTAACCGTCCGGACCATGCCAAAGTCGTTGATGGCACGTACATCCACGCGCGCCTCAAGGAGATGGTAGCAAACCGTAGGGGCCCAGCAGGATGCCTCCTGAGGCCAAGAGTCTGCTTCTGAAAGGAAGACTCGGCCCCAGTATGAAAGGCAACGAAAGGCGGGGGATGACATTGGATGATTTTCCCACCAAAACGAAAATCCTTATGCTACACCTTCTTTCGTAGTTTTATTTTTGTATTCAACTAGAACGACAAAATGCCAGTTACACTGTTTACATTAGATGCAAATTATGTAAAGTACGTTAAAAAAAAACTTACTCAAATATATAACTGAGTCTTCTCGCAAATCACCAGAAATTTTATTAGTAAACAGATCTAGATCAGAACTGGATTTAGGGAGAGCGTTGAGTGCGATTAACATTCGCGGAATGGGTGATATACTACGTCGCGCAACCGTACGGCAACGTGGTACTACAAATAATTTATGCCGCCGTTTATACGTACAATAATTTAAAAAATACGGGTTTATATTATGTTCTTTTGCGTATATGTACCAAGTTTCATCAAAACCGATTCATTGGCTTCCGAGTGTAGGATAAATCAGAAGACTAGTTCATTATACACTGGGTTTTATTGTTTCCAATATTAATAACAAGTTTTTAAAGAACAAATAACATTTCATAAGCAATACGTTACACATTTATTAATAATTATAGTTAATATTCTAATAGTTTTACTCACAATTATTAACATAGAAGCAATATATTATCAAACATCAAATACCCTCAATTTATTATTTAACTTTCTTGCAAATCACAGGTTGTTAACTCCACAAACGTCGCACAGAAACTGAGAACGCAATAATGGCGACATGCCCTTTTGTAGGTGTAGGGAGGGGATGTTGCCATCATTGCGATCTCGGCCGTTACAAACATTTTCTTTAAATTCAAATTATTTTAGTATTGTTTTGCAGCTACTATGTATTATTTAATGGTAACTAATACCCAAATTATTAATCGATAACCAATGTACGACTTAATATAACATAAAAGAGGTATAGAATAACACACGCTTACACGAGTATAAGGAATCATCAAATACCGTGAGATATTACTCAGATTTTGTTGTTGCCGCCTAGCCACAAGTCCCCCTATTCCATTTCAAAAACTTCAACAAACACTGTTATATAAAACAAATATAAGGCGACATTAAATTCAAGCAAATTCAAGGGAACTCGCGTTATTTTGTTTACTAACGCAGCGTAATGTTTGCGTTTCAAATGTATGTACCTAAGCTTGACTCAGACTTGTTTGTATACGTATTGTATCAGTCCCTTTCTTTGGAAACTAAAGAGACCTAACTTAATAGAACATTATCCTTCGTTGTAACAAACTTGGTTGAGATGATAAGCAGAATTCTTAGAACTAAGAGTGTACAACAAGAAACAAAGGTGAATTAAGCAAGAACTCGTTTTGATTGCGTAACACTGAATGAAATGTGGTTGAATGTGGGTGGTTTTCTTTTTTAGGTAAGAAATCACTAACTTCCCCCGCTCTGGGTGTAGCAAAAAGGTGTGTTACACTTTTACTGATTAATACCTACCTGTGATCCTTCAGTTGCCCTTTACATTCCGGGGCCACAGTAACTCTTTCGAACATTCAACAAGCCAGGCATGATTTGCCACAGAGGTTGAGTTGACTGTTGCACTGCGTGTTGCTGGTTCGATTCCCTTACGATACACAGATTCATATAGTTTACAATTAGATGTTACGGGTCTTTTTATTTTTTAGGTGGGAAAATCATCTTATGACAAATCTCGCTCTTGGGCGGAGCGAGAGATAGTATCAGACTTTTACTGACTAAAAACCCACTCCTGTTCCTTCTTTGCCTTCGTCCCAGGGCCCCAGGTTTCGTTTTCACACTACCCATGGCCCCAGTAGGCTTCGACTCTGCTGGGCCCCTACGATTTGCTGACATCTCAATGAGGCGCGCGTGAAATGATGTTACGGGTCTGGATGTCTCGTGTACATGAGTTATATGTTATTTATTTAAACTTCATGTATAGTATAGTTATATACATAGTAGTGTTAGGTGGACTTAAAGCCTCAAGGCATTATCTACCGGACAACCTTTGGGTATAAAAAGACAACACTGTGGTAGATGTGCACAATAAATAAATTACAGATAAAACTTATGTAAAAAAGAATGTAGTATCGTTAAATTATTAAGTTTAATATAATAATAAAATACTTAGATGTGCTAATATAATAAACTAATATATACTATGAGAAAAAAATATTATGTTCATAATATGTTTTTTGAAAACACCCGCGACAGGATACAGGAGTAATTCCTAGTACCAGGCATTGTATTTTAAAATAGAAAAAAAGGAGATAGAATGTGTCCTATCTCCAGTATAAAATCAGATTAAAAAGTAAGAACCAAATTAAAGTCCATTAAAACACTTGTCGTTGTCAGTCACTGTAAAGCAAACTGTACTTTGTTTCCCTAGTCTGAATGACAAGGGTTTTTCTCATTTGTGTAAAAGCAATTTGTTATTTTATTTAAATATCACTTTGTCTGTACTATAATACCAATGACACCTATGCTTTTTTTCGAGGTGGAATATCATTCAATAATTTCTCCCACTCTATGATGGAGCGAGAGGATTTTTTAGACTTTTACTGACTAAAACCACACCTGTGTCCGTCAGTCTCACTTTGCGTTCTAAACCCACGGGTTGCTTTTTCAGGAATTCCAAGCGGCCCTAGTGATTGGCCCTGCTGGACCCCTACAATTTTACCTATATTAAGCTTTTTAGTAAAGAAATGATCATTTACCAACACGACTGTGCAATAAATAAAAGATAAAACAACGCAACAAAAGGCTCCAATAAAGAAACTTCCACAGAAATTGGCACTATAGCAAAATAAATTTCAAACGGGAAGACGGCGGCACTAAACGTTTGAAAGTTTTTCTGTTGCCAACATCGGCGGCTCAGTAACAAAAGCGGATAAATCGGCCGAGAATACCATGCATTGTATTCGTATTAAGTGAGAATAGACGACGCTATCCCTCGACGCGACAAAAGCATCCCACTTTTCAGACATTGATGTAGAAAGTATAGATAGTGCAGTCAATGAGACGATAGACGCCGCTGTGAATATTTTTGCGAGTTTTTATCAGCTAAAAGGGAAATATAAAATGTATCAACTTCTTATCAACGTGGGGGAGTCGTAAAAGTGACTGAGAAAAAGGGTTACGGCTTTTCTAGAGCGTTTTATTTATCTAGTGGCACAACAATGCCTCTTGTCTTCAGTTGGTCTGGCAATGTATCGTCTGTTTACAGTTATCACTTGAGCTCTTATGTAGTTCGCCTTCCAGCTGTTCATTTCGTGTATGATAACATACACAGGTAGCATATTTTCTCTCTAATATGGTTTTATTTTGTCTATTTTATTTTTTATTATCTAAGTTATATTTTGTAGATTTCTTAATTTTTATTAATCTAATCTAAAATCTAAAAATAATGGAATCGAATGATTCCGCTATAGTCGGAATGTATGCAATTTTATGAACTGGTCCAAAAAGTCCTGCGCGGCATATATCTGGTTTTAATATTTTGTTTTATTTTTTAGCTGCCTGTATTTTACTATTGGGTCTTTTATGTGCTGATTTTTAGTATTTGAATTGTACAATTGGCTACAACCATTCTGTTCAAATTAAATAAATAAATAATCGATTGTGGAAAACAATCTACTAAGAACTTTCTCTGTATATTACGTCAAGATCGTCTAACAAAACATTAATCTTATCAAAGCAATTACATAATGAAGAGCTTGTCTTGCTTCACTTCCTCGTTTTATTTTAATTCCCTAAAAGCTTTGCAGTTTTCAATAATCTCTCTTTTTTGCCCGACGTGATTAATCCCGGATTTCCAAGGGCCGCGTTCCGTCCCAATCTTATATACTTTGCAAAGCTTTCAATATCGCAGTTTTAATATGAAAATACCAGCTAGAAATTATTCTATTGTATATTATATATATTCTTCAATGGCTTCTTCTCACACTGATAAGACAAAAGCCACCAAAATTGCACACGCAACGTTTGTTGAGTGATTGGCAAAATTTACTACAGAATTCAAACTATTGGAGTTAAGTAATAAAAGTTGATTTTATAAGTATCAGTCTCATTGGTTTACAAACATTTTTAGTGTAATTTAACAATAACAAGCTTCAGTACAGCAAGCCAATAATAACTCTCCAGCCAATCAGAGCGAAGTGGTTTCCCGATTGCTCATAGACTTAAGTTGTACACTAATAAGACTCCGACTGCCGTTCGTTCGAGTGTTTTGACTCCTGAGTGGATCGAGTCGCAAGACAGACATTTGAAATTGAACGTAAAAGTTTTGCTTTAACTAACTATAAATTCATGTTTAAGAAAATATTATGCATGGTCGTGTTAGCATGAATGTGATTACTGGTTTAAACACTGCATTTATTAACAAATTTCAGGTTATATTGTAAGGGGAAAACTTCGCCAATATCGTTACAAAACGAAGTCTGGCCTGATCAATAAATGTTTATCTATTAAATGAAAACATTAAGACTGGAACGCCATATTGTTATAATCATTACCATAATTTTCCTGCATCGTCCCATGTTATTTGATGTCTACGCAACACAATTATGTCAATCATCTATTTAGTAACAAAAATACACAATCAATAATATCAGTGCCAACTATCTATCTATGTCCAACAGTAGACATCTTTCGGCTGAAATGATGATGATAACCATCCTATACTAAGCCAAATGTGTATATTCGATGAATGGATTCATTTCATTTTTAGGGTTCCGTACCTCAAAAGGAAAAAAAACTGAACCCTTATAGGATCACTTTTTGTCCATCTATCTGTCTGTAGGTCTGTCAAGACCCTTGATCTCGGGAACACGTGAAGTTATCGAGTTGAATATTTAAACCATGTACTCAGACCTGCGGTCCCTTGAAGATGTCCAGTTAGATAGGTCTTCGAGATAGAGGCCAACCGTCGAATCCGACTCGGCTGGGCAGCATTCGGGAAGCTGCGCGGTGTCTTCTGGTCCAAAATGTCACAATGTCGCAAGACGAAAGTCTATGAGCAGTGCGTGTTGCCAGTGATGACAAATGGCTCCGAGGTTGCTTACAATGGGCCAAATAAGAAGACTTTAAGTCACTCAAAGGGCTATGCTCGGAGTTTCCTTGCGTGATCAGATCAGAAATGAATATAACCGGAGGAGAACCAAAGTTACCGACATAGCCCAAAGAATCCCTAAACTTAAGTGGCACCGAGCAGGGAACATTGCTCGCAGAACAGATGATCGAAGGAGATGAATGGTTCTAGAGTGGCGACCACATACCAGAAGACGCAGCGTTGGAAGGCCTCCTACAAGGTGGACCGATGACCTGGTGAGGGTCGTGAAAATCCGAGGAGCGAGACGCACAGGACCGGTAATTATGACGACACTTGGGGGAGGCCTATGTAAAACAGTGGACGTCTTTCGGCAGAAATAATGATTAGGTCTGCGGTCTCTTGAAGCTGTGAAAAAATCAAATTTCAGAGTAAAAGAAAAAAAAGATACAGCCGTTTATGTCGCAAAAAAACGTGTATTTCGATAATCTCAAGGAAATCGAAATTCATAGGGTACTTCCCGTTGACCTAGATTCCTAAAATTTGGCATGAAACAAGATCTCATAGCACAAGTATAGGAAAAAATCTGAAAACTGTAAATTTGTCGTCACGTCACAAAAAAGAAACTTTTTTTGCGATTCGGAAAAATCTTCGTAACTCAATTTGGGAAAAACTGTTTTCATATGTAAGTTTGTGCGGAACCCTTAATGTGAGAGTCCGACTCGCACTTGCGCTGTTTTTGTCAGCATCTACAGCTTTTTAAATCTCTGCTACCCTGCTAATAATATCAGAGAATATATTATTAAGGGCAGCCAATTTCAAAGACCTATCTAGCGTCGCTTTTTCTACGTACTCACAATGCGAGAGAAACTCTGAGACTCTGGAGGATTTGGAACTAATGCAGCCGATGCTGGGCAGTGGGATAGATCTAACAGGACAAAATCACCCGTTCTCAGGGCAAGTGGGGATCTCTGTAAATCTTTAGGAGTGTGCAGGAATGTTTTGACGGATTTGTTAGTCCGTCGAAGTAGTATATCTTTGGTTTAGCCAGTAAGAGGTTTATTTCGTATGTTCTTATTTAATTTTATTTTTTTTAAACAATTTTTATATATATTGACAGTTTCGTCCCAAAATATAACATTATTATTTATTTAACTTTTTTAAATTAACTATTTATGTACACACAAAAAATAAAAGATAAGAAGAAGGAAAACAGAATAATAGATACAAATGTGATGCTTATTTCTATAGAAATCTCTTTCCTGCAAAAGAAAAAAATATCTTCAGATTCAACCACTATATTATTGATATTGCTAGATTTCCATTAGTACTAATGATTAATAGAATTTCATTCACGCATTATTATGTTTTTCCCACTCGAGTGACTCGTATTTCATCCGTCCAATGTGGCTTGTTTATAGCTCCAGTATCCCTTTGAGTGAACTGGCACAGACTCACTTTGAATCACTTGAGTGGTCACTGGTCAAACACGGTTTGAATGTTCGTTTGTCCATAAGAAATAGATGGTTTAGAATAGTTCCATGTTAATACGCAGAACTGTAACTTTAATCGATGATAGAGATTTCTCTCTATTAATTTTGACTCAAATAGTTGTTTTGTATCTTTAAGCTAGATTTATTAAACTACATACGGCTAAAAATTGTAGAGAATGTTTTATTCTTAGACTCAATCGCTTCTAAATAGTAAACGTAATTTAAGTTTTATGTTACTTTTTAAATGACCTTCAAAAATATACAATAATCAATACAAGTATTGAAACACTAAGAACTTAGCTACAATTATTAAGCACTGACCAGAAATACTGACTGAAAATGAGATAGAGAGATAGTTAGAGAAGGACAGAGCCAACATCAGGCACAACACAGCAACAAGCCACATAACTCTATCAAACTGTAATAATACCGCCACAGTGGCAATAAACAAAACAATAATTCCAAAAGCGATTAATAATAGCTGGCATGTTACCAACTTGCAAAACGGTCGATGCGAACCACTTTAGGTCCGAAGTCTCGCTCTAGTTTGTCGTCTTAAAGCCGTAAGACAACTTAAGACATTTCGAGCGCACTCCAAGTGAGAGCTGGAACTTAAGATTGCAATTCTAGTTAGATAGTCATTGGGTAGTGGACGAAATACATTTATTAAGAGGGTTCTTCTCCACTCGCCTATCGTCAAAGTCGACCATGGTTTAAAAGCTATCCAATCCAACGCGATGTTTGATGAAAAAGCAATGTGAAAAAAAAAAGAAATAACGCCTGAACAAAATCGGTAATTCGGTAATTCCGTGATTTACTCAAATATTTCACAAAACTTGATCCAGGTTTTTTTATACGTGTTTTTTAACCGTTAAAGGTTTTTCAGAAAAATTGTCGTCATTCAGAATCTCAATTAAACGTGCGAGGCTTCTATGGATGTACTTTTTTTATATTTTTAATATTTGATTACATTATGAAAGGCCAAAATTCACGTAAAATAGCAGATTTTCAGAGGTCTTTACTAGATTAGTTTTAAATAAATTTATGTTTTGATTTCCAAAGGAGCCTAGATAATATCCACAAGATAGCTGTGTATCCAAAATATCTGGAGAAAGATGTGTAATAACATCATAATCACGTAAGAGCAGTTTTATGGAAATGTACCTCGAGTTGCCCGCTCTTAAGGCGGTGCTGAACGATTTTTCTGGATATCTATGTTAACTTTACTATTTATTACGAAATGTACAAAATATGGACTCAACTTAAATAATTTATTTCTGTTACTAATAACTTCTGCCAGCCGCTTCAATAATTACAATTTTTTAACCCGAGAATCACGTTTCTCGGGATAAAATGTATCTTATATGTTGTTTTCTAGACATGTTCTATCGTGACAAATTTCGTCTAAATCCCTTCAGTCATTTAAATGTGAAGGAGTAACAAACATACAAACTTATATGTACAAACCTTTCGCTTTCTTATAATATTGATACAACTTGCAGAAAACTTGATCAGGATAGGAGTCGGTCAGTTATTAAAAAAGTTAAATTATATCACCACGTTTTATCACCTGCTATGGGGATGACTTAATGACATAAGTAAACAAAAAAAAAGGGTGTAGCGTAATGTAAGTAGCTATAGATAGTGTCTTTAATAATGTTAAACAGTAACTTCTACTTAAATAAAACTCTTGGGAGGCTGTCACGTTTTACTTATACTTTACGTCAGGATTCGATATCAGCTCATTTCGCTACAATGGTTATGTCCGAACTGCCAAAACTAGACACAATTTTTAAACCTATTCTAGAACATCAAAATCCTTAAAAGTATATTTTACAAGCCAGTTCGTTTGCTATAAAAAATATAACTCATGAGATCTTCTTTCGATATCAAAGTTCTAATCAGTACCTAATCTATGAAAGAAATTAATCATCACTATTTCAGCTACACGACATAGACCAACATACCAAACATTGTCACATTAAAAGGTTTTAGTACTTCTTGTATCCAGTGGATTCTCTTAGGATTCAAATGGTCAAAAAACTAATAAAGAACCAAAATGTCCAAAGCCGAGATTATATGATTTAAATACAGAAAATAATACGCTAAAGTTTTATTAGAAAAAAGGTTATTATTTTAGTAAAAGAATTTCAAATAATATTTTTCGAAACTTTTCTCCGAAGATCCCACGCAGCAACAAAAACATTGAAGTTTTCCAATACCAAACTCTATTACCGAAGTAATAACAGGTTATACTACTTTTTGTTTGTGGATATGTTCAGGTGGAATAATTAAATTGAAAAGAAACTTGGCAGGGTTAGCGTCTTTTTAACCAACTTTTAAAAAAAGGAGGAGGTTCTCAATTCGGTTGTACTTTTTATAATCATTTTTTTATGTTTGTTACTTCAGAACTCCGTCGTTTATGGACCTTTGGAGGTATGCGGAACAGAGTGTAAAGTCCCACAAACGTCCGTTGAAAAGGGTGGATCCTCCGGCCAGACGGGTGTTACGTCTGGTGGGAAACTGTCTGCAGATGATTTCGGGCTGTTCTATATGTTCTAATCGCGTGGAGAACTTTAATTGCGCGATGTAGGATCAGTTCCTATGTGATAGATTTGCGAATTTTTTCTTCCTCTAAAAGTATATTTTATGCTTCCAGATTGGCCCCATTTTTTTCAAAATCCAGTTCTGATGAGTCCATGACGAATCGATGGAACTTCTCAAATATTATACATAATATTATAGGCAACTATATGGTAATTTTGGTATTTTCATCGAGAATTCAAGTATTTTCACTCAAAAAGTAACATTTGATGAAGTGAAACTGGTGAAGAAGACTAGGAATGGCCAACGGAACTTCACACTCACATAGATATCACAAATCATGTATTAAGATAGTTAAGCAACTATAAGAATACAAGTAAATAAATGGTTCTAAATAGTATTGTTAAAAGTGGTATCATCAAAGTTATCTGATGGCGATGATGGAGCCGGAAGGTATGCACCGGAACTCCGTAATTAATCAATGTATCCTAGCCGTGTTTGGGTTTATTAGAATTGTCATGAGATACACTTTAGCTATAAGGTACTATCGAACTGATCTGATGATAGAGCCGGAAGGTGGAAGGTAGACACGGGAATTTCTTAATAAAACAATGTATCCTAGCAGTGTTTGGGTTAGTTGGAATTGTCATGTGAAATAGGTTCTCTAGCTATGTGTATCACAACTAAAAAGTGTGAAATAAAAACTTTTTACAAGAAAAAAACATATAACCGACTTCACGACAAAAAAAAATACAAAAACGTCCAAAATAATTTTGGAAGTCGGTGTTTCTGGTATGCTTTTTTGTTATTTAACACCGACTTCCGTTCCGTTACTTTTTTTTTTCAAGCCACTGGCAGTAGCTTAATAGTTTATAAATATTTAATTCATACTTTTAAAAAGTAATTTAGTGATCAGTACCGGTTATAGAGCAATGAAAACAGAGTTGACTGTTTTCACACCCAAGGCTATTCAATTTGGGAAATAAAAAAAGCGTAAGATACTCGTACTTTTTACTTATCATTCCGAATAGTTAGTATTGGTTATACCGCATTATTTAAACATAATAAATGAACATTTTTAGCAGTCGTAGATAAATATTTTCCCTTTGTATTATATAATAATATTGCCATGTTGAATGGCAATGCTAATTCTTCAGGCGAAGAACGAGCCAGCCCTCTGGTCACGTAAAGTGTCGATCAGACGACGTGAAATTTCCTTGATAAGGAGACGCGCACTCGAACCATGGGGTTCGAGTGCGCGTCTCCTTATCCTTCGGTCATGGGACCCAAGCGTTTCGTATTATATTTTTACTGCTTTATCAATACTGCACAAAATAAAACTGCACCAATTTCAACGAAACTCAATGTTGGGCAATGAAGCCTTAAAATTAAATAAAGAAATGAATCAAACCGATATTCCTATGTACGGAATATCGAGATAATATTTGTAAATTTATAATAACATTGGAAAATTATCTCGTATGTTTTTATTATCGCTGAACTTTACAACGGACAGTCTGTGTAGACAACTAGTAGGAGATGAATAGAAAGAATTATACTTAATCTGCATCAAACTTATAAGTATAAATTTGTGTCCCTAGGAAGTTATTAGGATAAAATTTAAGGCCTCTACCTCTTTATTTACAAACCTACTAAAGTAATTAAATTTTGAAAGTTTTTTCTGAAGCTTAGTTTTTTTTTTTATATAGACTAGCGCTTGACTGCAAGCTCACTTAAAGGTAAGTAGTGATGCAATCGTTAATGGTAATGTGCACTAGTGTATTAAGAGCCTTTTCACCCTAACCTAAATTACAATCGGACGAGAAGACCACAGCAGGCAAATTGTTCTAGTCCTTATATGTATGCACGTGTAGTTTACTGTACACACATATAAACAAGTACTCTGTTTGCAGCGCATAACTGCTACTGTTTAAACGCAATTATAAATTAATTTACTCTCTCAATAAATTAATAAATCCAAACGTGCCTCATGAGACCACACTTTATTTATTTTAGACCAAACGAGGTTTCCGAAATTATTTAAATCAGTGTTCATGAGCATGGCAATAGATGTATGTTTATTATAATTTGTAAAACCCAGTGTTAATTACTTAATAACTACATCTAAAGCAAACGTTAGGTATTACAATTAGCGCATACATCAAGTTAAAAGCTGAATCCCGTTACGGCTGAGTAAATTACATACTGAGTGAACACTCTGTCGAGCTCGCACATTTGTTTCAAATTGGAATCCCATCAAGTGCTCAAATTCATGTTATTACAACGTAATACCGTATTTTAATGTTAATGGAACTGTGGGAAAGGTATTATTCTAAACACTAAAACTGACGTATATTAATGAAGATGAATAAATTGTTTGTTAATTTCCAGTAAATTATTAGTGGCACACGCATTTTAGTGGTGCACCCACACCAGTTTTGGATGATAGATAGCTGTGGTAGATAGGGAACTACCAAACTTAGTAGAGCTGCAATTCTCACGAAGAACTTATGTTTCATAAACGTTCACACATCACGGCATTCATGAAGTGTTCATCCTTAAATTCCGCCACGACGTGCTGGGTTTTTAGCCAGTAAAAGTCTGACACTATCTCTTGCTCCACCCAAGAGCGCGATTTGTCATTAAATGATTTTCCCACCTAAAAAAAAACGTGTTATGGCAGAATTATCGTAAAAACAGCCTGACATTCTGAATGCCCATTTTTTGTAACATACTACATAATATATCCTTAGACTAGACTAAGTATCAACCCTTCTTGGTAGTAGAATTATTTATTTAATTTTCATGCAACACAAATGTACAAAGGTGGACTTAACGCCTTAGGCATTCTTTACCAGTCAACCTAGGGTAGTAAAAAGACAATAAGGGCATAAAAAGAAAATGCTATGTATAAAACAATGCAAAAACGTACACGTATAGTTAAATAACACTTAAAGCAGAGGTAAAAAACAGGTTTAACCACTTGGTAATGCCACCTGCTTTTCCGGAACAGTCCAACCATCTACTGACTAATTATCACAAAAAACACTATCCATGCCGTACTCAAAACATACCTAAAGAATATAAAACGCATTAACAAAAAGCAACAGTACTTTCGTAATAAAATCTCTTAATCTCGCAAAAAGGAGTCAGAACATTCACCTTTTTTAATTACAAGCGCTTTAACGTATGCGCTCCAGCGATGCAGCGCTGAGCGAAATTCACAATGCGTTTTAGAGCTTAAACAGCACAGAACTTCCACGAATACGAATCTCTCGTAAAATACATTTAGAAGATAATAGCTGTGATAGTACCTATCTAAGTTATAGTCTCCTGATTTAAATGTCTAGATTTAATTTTCTTTACACTCATGGAAAAAGGTTTTTGAGAGATTCAACTTAGTTTTGCGAAGAGTCTTGCTTTACTCGGAAAATCTGTGTTCTCGCAATGTTTATACAAGTTTTATCAGATGGCCTCGTTTTTACTTTTGAGAATTATACTCGTTAATAGAAGAAAGATTTTCTTTTCTATAAAACTGGTACAATATTTTTTAAGAATGTATCTTATTTTACGGGACTTTATGAAAGTTTTTGGCTAGTGGAGTGTGGGTAGCGTACCCCAGAATACTGATAACATGTATCACTAATCCAGCTGCCATGTGGTGATTATAGTATTATCCCTCTACGATCAGTTTGTTGTAGCGGTAC
The DNA here is from genome assembly GCA_961205895.1 of Mythimna pallens. Classification (NCBI taxonomy): domain Eukaryota; kingdom Metazoa; phylum Arthropoda; class Insecta; order Lepidoptera; family Noctuidae; genus Mythimna; species Mythimna pallens. The sequence goes on from OY540835.1 coordinate 15,131,862, forward strand.
CTCGAGAGGCTTAAAAGGGATTGAAATCCGTTCCCACTCTCCATGAACGTATACCGAAAACATTCCTTCCCTGAATCTGTGCATAACACATATTTTATATGGAATGTCGAAAGCATTCCACAATCCGTCAATTGGAATCTTTTATTTTAACGTCTGTTGTCTCATAAATTCAGAGCGCAATATTTAGCGCTCATAAAATATATTGAGCGAATCCAATACTACGGCTTTTTTAGTATATTAAACTAAATGGAATGTTTACATTGGTAAAGAGTTAGTATTATTAATTAACCAGTACGTTATAAAAAAAACTGGTTAAGTGCGAGTCGGACTAGCACATGAAAGGATTCGTATCATTCATTTATCTATACAACATTAGACACTAAATTATAACTTTTTTTTTAGTTTTTTTTGTTATAATGGCAATAGAAATACATCATCTGTGAAAATTTCAACTGCCTAGCTATCATGGTTCATGAGATACACCCTGGTGACAGACAGACAGTCGGACAGTGGAGTCTTAGTAATAGGGTCCCGTTTTTACCCTTTGGGTACAAAACCCAAAAAAATGTTCTTATCAACACATAAAACATGACATTAGGTGCTTCAGACATTGGACACAAAAAAATCCTTTAAACTTTTACCAAATGAAGACAATATTTATTGTACAACATAGAATTGTCATTCATTTGTTAAAAGCATTCACAAAATGAATTGCCGAATACCTATTGGTGAAAAACAATTCATTTCTGTTAGAGAAAAACCAGAAATTTCACTAATGTAAACGCGCCCTTCGGCTAGGAGCGTGGTAGGGTGGCCATTAGAAGATTAAAACAGGAACACACCTGTAACGCGGTGCAGTGAAACCGCAGCACGACTACGCCTGTATCCTGCCGTAAAATATGGATAACCTACCGCTTACATTTGGATGGTAGGCTCTAATGCGCCATATTATTTTGTGTTAAGCAACTTACATAATTGATCTCTTTTTTTTTTGAGCTGGTTTATAATAAATAATGCTCTTAGAAAACGTTATTTCGTTTGAGGATTATTTACCTATTCTTGAAAAATATTATTTACCATTCACTTCACAAATCATTTTTTTTAACTGTCAAAGCAATATTTGCGTTAAGTGTTTATTTATTTTTCTTTGCACAAAAATACACTCACAAAGTAAGAAAAAATTTTACACCTGTACCTAATACAAAACGTAAGTAAAACTAGCTAAGACGACGTGAATAGAAATGTATTGAAAAAAGCAGTTTCTTTTTGATAAAAGCGTTTGTCTAGCAAGAGTCTACGTGACTCAAAAGAAAGCAAGCATGCAACGTAGTTCCTACAGTACCTAGTCATTATGTCTAGATACCGTAAGAAAGTTCAATACAGCTTCTTACAAAAGCGTTGCATAATTTAGGCAACAAAAATTGCCATTTAAATGTTTTTTTTTTTTATTACGTTGTCTGTCTCGGGTTACTTACCTTAACATAAGAGATATTGTGGCAGGCCGTATAAAAAAAATTGTTCAACAATTAAAGAATAATTGTTGAACAATTTTTTTATACGGTCTTTTAGTACTCAAGATCAATCTGGTAACATACCCAAAAAATAAATATTGGTAATGACCGTTTTTCAACTTAAATTGGAATTTTAACAATTGCTGAAGTTAATACAGTGTTTATGGACTTAAAAATTATTCATAGCATAATGATTGCAACTATTGAACAAAAACCGATATCAAACATCGGTTTTTGTTTAATAGTTGCAAAAGTGCAAAAATTTGCCCCAAATTAAAATTTTAAGCACCGATTTGGCTACCCAATAGTACCTGCCTGTCAAGTTATCACAAACATGGTTTATAATAATTTAACACTGCCTATAAAATCAAATCTAATACGAAAGCTATAATGAAACCACAAATTGGGTCGTAAATGAGATAACTTCGTAGGCGTATAACTGAACAAGACCACAGTACATATTTAACAAAGTCGTAAAGTTAACTGCTTCAATAAAATACGTTATCTGTCGCGGGTAAAATTGAGTGCTACTCGAATAATATATTGAGTAACCATAGATTACATATACACCTGCAAAAAAAAAATTTTTCGGGTATAGACATTATTGGGATGAAAAAACCCTTTTACCTATATTAGTACACATGTGTGATACTTGCGTTTGCCCAGTCCTATCTTATGTTAAGCGTTGATGTCGTCAACGATTAAGCACGCTTGCCTCTACTCACACCTATTCACTCTTGATTTTAAGACTCCTAGGTTGTCTATCAGGGAACACAAACTCCGGCACAGAATTCCACTCCTTGGCTGTACGGTCAATTAATTGGAGCTTTTTTTTAAGGGTGAAAATCATCCAATGCCTTCTCCCGCTCTGGGTGGAGCAAACGGGCGTGTCAGACTTTTACTGATTAAAGCACAACTGTGTCCTTTTCGGAAATTCCCCGCGGTCCTAGCTAACAGGCCTCGACCCTGCTGGGCCCCTACGGTTTGTTGACATCTCTTAGAGAAACATGCGGATCATTACGGTCCGGTCAATTACCGGACGGCCGGATGGCGAGCTACCCATTGCTCGACGTCCGTAAGCCCGCGTCTACAGTGGCTGGTAGTCGGGGTCGGAATCTCAGTGGCTGGGGCGTGAGGACATTCGTTCCATCACGCGTGCGGCCTCCGCCTTCGCTAGCATTACTGCTTTACAGAAGGAGGCAACCGCATCCCATACCCTTTCGCTCAAAGCCAAGGCCTAGCATGCATGCGTGCATTACCACGTACAACCCCACGCCCCAGCCGCCACAACAGAAGACGTTTTGGGTGTTGGGAATCGCAGAGCGATCTCCGGGCACTGTAGGCGCAGGCTCGCGGACTCAATGGGTAGCTCGCCATCCACTCGTCTTGAAGGACCGAGCACGAGTCGACACGCTCTCTTGCTCCACCCTAGGGCGAGAGAAGTCATTAGATGATTAACAACCTTAAAAACAAAAGCACAATTAATGTGTTCCCGAAATGTATTATGCATATGGATAGAATGTTCAGTATATACACGGGTCATATGCTGGTACACTGGTACATCACCGGGTGTATCGTATGTACAATTTTCAGACCGAAAGTTTTTTGAAAAGTTTGCTGTATTTATAAAATGAAAGCACACATTTTCCAATTAAATAACTCCTGCCTTCCAGGCAAAATCCAGAAATGATTATTACTTTGTTTACAAAAGATATCACTTTTCCGAGAGATAGGATACAATACAATGTAGGTAGGTAAGTGTAAAGAACAAAATAAAGATTTTTTTATAAAATAAATATCTATATTAAAAAAAAATATAGGTATATCTACAATTCTACATCTTAAAAGGAGAAACTACGGGGACTAGGAATGTTAAATTTTGCTTATATGACGTAAGCGAGTAGGTATTAAGAGAAGATTTTCCAAAATTCATACCCTAAGGGGATGAAATGGGTGTTCGAAGTTTTGGAAAAACCTACTTTCAGGCAGGCGAAGTCGCGGGCAAAAGATAGTTTTCATAATACGTAACAATTCCAATACAGCATTCATAAGGGTGTTTATAACATCATGCGGATTTCATCACACATGCGGGTTTACTCCGAATGCAGAAAGTTTCAAAGTGCAAAAAAACGCGTTCAGCGTGCGTATTCCGAGCATTAAAATAAATACTTGTATGAAATGAACATTTGCGGGGGATACGCGTGCGGGGGATACGCGTGCGGAGCAAACCCGCATGCGTGATAAAATCCACATAATATTAAAAACATCCTCACACGTACCTATTTTATATGACACTTATTACAAACGAACTCAAAATGGCGGTCACATAGTCACATCATGGTTGACCATTAACATTGATAGTGGCATTTACCACAAAATACAAAAGGAAAATTGGAACGCATTGCATTTAGATTGGTTGTATTTTGAAATCGGTTGACCTTTTAATTCGAAGCTGTCGAATTATAATAAATAAAGTGAAACGTTATGTCAGTGGAAAACGACATTAGTATCTTAATTCCTACTCCTATAATTGGCCTGTTGGTCTAGTGGTTAGTGACGTGGTTTCAATTCCCACCCAAGACAAATGTTTGTGTGATGAGCACGATCTTTTGTCCTGTGTCTGGGTGTAATTTATCTATAATATTGAATATTATATATATATTGTATTTAGAACTATATGTTTATCAGTTATCTCGTGCTCATCTAGTACAAGCTCTGCTTAGTTTGGGACTAGATGGCGTTGTGAGATAGTTGTGGAATAATCCATCTACTACCAATACAATAAATGTGCAATTCAAGATGTTTTTTTTTATCCTGATATTAAACGTACATCCCTTGGGATGATTTGTAACATTCACGGAAGCGTAACCACTGGCAAAAGTTATTGCTATTATATACCTACTTAATATTATTGCTTACCTTGTATTATATAAAGTAATCAAGATTAAATTACCCACGAGATCATTTTATTTTTGTTCTCCTTATTTGCTATGATATTATAATAAATAAATCATCCTCTCAATTGCTTTTCGATAACGGTGGCCAGTCGCAACAGTGATCAGCCACACACGCAGATGACAGTATTGTGCACAAGTGTGTGTGCATAAACAGGTGCACTTTCTGTTCCATTACTCTCATAGTCCTATTGAATGGCAATCCGACAGGACCGCAGTATAAAATAGATAGGTACAGAAGTCAATTTCATGTATGTACTTCAATTTTTATACATACGCTCGGTGGTCGCGCTAGGGTTGCCGTCCTGTCGCAAAATTCGTTGCGGTGGCGGCGCCTACGGCTGCGCAGGCGGCTGGCCCGCTAAACAGTTCCCATCTTACTGTTTACATACGGGCAGGGCACTTACCTATCTACCTAACTGTCCTGTGTTACATTAAAACGAACCATCGAAATACAAGCAAATTACCTACTTAGATACCTTTCTGACACAACTGGTAGCTTAAAAAACGATAATTCACCATTTAATATTGAATTTAAAAACTGCCTAATGATCATTTAAAATAACTTTTTTTTGCTCAAAAATTGCACTATAAAGTTCAAAGATGCGAGTCTCAAGCGGATGCACTAGCGCTTGCACTCTGAGATATCGTGTTCGTGAACGGTGTATATGTGTGCGTTGCTAGAGCGCGCTTTGTATATAGATTGACTTCTGTAATTAGTGTTCTGTGACCGCAGAGAGATCATTCGCAGGATTAACTTTAAGAGAACTAAAGGACCTAAAGCACGGTTACTCTCGGACTGCATACAAAAGAAAGAGATGCACAAAAACACAATTAACAAACAAAGCATTAAATGCTGTAACGGTAAAACGCTGCATAAGAATAAATTGATAAACAATCAGAATGATTGCTTGTATTAGTCCGGTTTTTAATAGACAAAAGTAATTTTTAGAGGCATATTCGTTTTTTTTTTTCTATCGTATTAAATTAGCTGTATTATATTTTGTTACCGCAGTAGATGCTGTACTTTCGCGTATTATAAACCTCGCGATCAACTTCTGTAGTAAAAGCTTTACGTTCTATCCGAAGTACGGGGGTATCGCACCACCAACTCCCAAACTCCAATCTTCTACAGAGTAATTCTTAATAAAAAAACCCAATAACCCTTTTTGTCCGACTCAGGATCATCGATCAGTCATCGTCGTAACTGCTGAGCGTCGGGTGACATGCTCAACACGGTCACTCTTATGACCACGAGACAGAAAAACAAAAATTGGTGTCTAACCAGGGAAACCGCACGTTCTTAAGTCCCCATCGTTACAAGCGAAAGCTGTTTTAATCCCCTTTCTCTGGGGAAAAAAGTGGCATTAATAAAAAAGGATCATGGAAAAAATACCCTTCCTTTCTCTCACGAGGAAAATATGTTTCAAAATAGAAGTTACCTACCGAGACAACTTAAATACCAGTTACTTCCTGAGGCAATAGCAGTCGCAACATATTTCTTTCAACCCCAGATTGTACCAAAAATACACATTTTCAATACACAACACGTCTCTACACAAAAAATATTGAGGTCCAAAATCTATACGGCCGTTTCTTCAGGTTTATGTAGTCACAAAACGTTAGATTTTATTTTTTCTGACTTTCGCAGTAACTTACAATCTGGAAGTAGGTTTCGTGTAAGCCTCCAATTTGGGTAAAAGTTTTTGCCTTGAACTATTTCGTGGTCTTTTGTCCTTCTCTCTAAATTTAAGCACTTGGGGATTATTGCTGTCCAGATGGTTATAACTGCCATACAAATTAAACGTATCTTCTTGGCAGCTGGCACAAAAAAGTATAAATGTTTTGTCTGGTTTAGCCAAATGAGTTGTATTTATTATGCTCAAACAAAAACACTCACTGAGCAAAATAAAATGTTCCTGTGCTGTGTCTTTTAAAATTATGATATTTCTTTCACAAAATTTCAGGTTGTTGCGTTAGTTAAAAACATTGGGAACACAGAAATTGAAAAAGCCATATTCCAGCCTTATTTTTTCGCTGATTTTAAGGAATCAAAGGTTCGTTTTTCTTTATATTAATACGCTTTCGATTGACTACTATCTCTACTGATGGTAAGCGATGATGTGGTCGACGATGGAGCACGCTTGCCTGGACGGAAGTAACCTATTCACACTTTTTTTTTTTTTTTTTTCGGTGGGAAAATCATCTTATGACATCCCCCGCCCTTGGGCGGGGCGGGAGATAGTGTCAGACTTTTACTGACTAAAAACCCACTCCTGTTCCTTCGTTGCCTTTCGTATCAGGGCCGAGTCTTCCTTTCAGAATCAGACCCTTGGCCCCAGTAGGCTTCGACCCTGCTAGGCCCCTACAGTTGCTGACATCTCCTTGAGGCACGCGTGGAACAGCACGCGCCGACGACGACTTGGGCTCGGTCCGGACGGTTACTGGACGGTCGGACGGCGAGCCACTCATTGCTCGCCGTCCGCAAGCCTGCGCCTACGATGGCCGGAAATCGGGATCGGAATCCCGGCGGCGATTGGGGCGTGTGGACCGTTGCCTCACGCGATCGGCCGCCTCCTTTGCTAGCATTACTGCTTCGCAGAAGGAGGCGACCGCCTGCCACTCCTCCTCACTCCGGACCATGGCCTGTACCAAGGCCCGGCGCGAGAGATCGCCGCCGGCAATCGCCCACACGAGGACACGGCGTTGCTCTGCCCAAGCGGGGCACACCTCCACCGTGTGCTCCACCGTGTCCTCCAGGCGGTCCGCACAATGGTGGCACCCGGGCGTTTCTTCCGCACGAATCCGGTGCAGGAACCTCCCGAACTTACCATGTCCGGTGAGGACCTGCGTCATGCGGAAGGTAAGGACGCCGTGTTGCCTTTCCAGCCACTCCTCAAAGAGGGGACTTATCGCCATAATAATGGCTTGCCCAGCACTGGGTTGCGATAGTCGCTGTCGCCATTCCGCCATGAGACCCCGCCGGAGCTCTGCCCGCCATGCCGCGACTTGTCGCGGCAGCGGAGTTTCACCCCGACGTTGCATCTCCACGCGCAGATCGTGCATGCGTGCAAGGCCTGCTGCTACCAGGTCCCATGGTTGCTGGCCAGCAAGGAGGCTCGCCGCTTCGCGGGATACCGTGCGGTATCCCCTCACCATACGTATGGCCATGACCCTCTGGCACGCGTTCAGCTGGGCCGCCGGTCGCTTTCGCAGTGACGGCGCCCACACCGGCGCCCCATAAAGGGCCATGGACCGGACGATGCCTGCGTAGAGCCTCCGGCAGGAGGCGTCTGGACCCCCGAGGTTGGGCAGGAGCCGCTTGAGGGCAGCCCCAGTCCGATTCAGTTTGGGAGCCAGACGTCGGAAGTGCTCCAGGACACGTTAGACACTACTGGTGGCGGAGCCATGAGCGGGGGAGAGTGTTCCGAAGGATGCGGCGACTGCAGTGTCTGGCGTACCGGCGCCGCGCGGCATTGCATGCATTCCGCAGTGCCGCAATCTCCGGCGACCACCAGTACACCTGGCGCCGGGCACGTCCTGGCCGGACTCGGGGCATTGCCACGTCGCAGATTTGCGACATGGCCTCCCGGAACCACTCTGCCTCGACGTCGATGTCGACAGGCCTGTCCGGTGCTTGTACCCAGGCCTGTACCATCGCGGCTTCCAGGAGGAGCTCCCGATCCAGCTGCTTGAGCGCCCAACGTGGACCACACGGGGTCCGTGGGACCGGCGCGATCGAGGTCTGGGCGGAGACGTCAAACCGAATGTACTGGTGGTCCGAGTACGTCTCCACCCTCTCCATGACGCGCCAGTCGACGACACGCGGTGACAGAGCAGGGCTGGCGAACGATATGTCCACCACTGACTCGCCCTGCATCCGCACACACGTGGGGACGGAACCCCGGTTTAGGATGACCAGGCCTGTCTCCAGAGCCCAGTCCTCCACCATCCGACCCCGCTGGTTCGTGAACCGGGAACCCCAAGCCAAGTTCTTGGCATTGAAGTCCCCGCAAACGACCACGGGGAGGGAACCAAACCCAGCGACGACGGCATTCAGCTCCATAAGGGAGATGTGGAGATCGGCGAGAGTTCTGTTCGGGGACAGGTAAACGCCCACCACTGCAATGTCCCCGAACCGTGCTGCCACGCAACCCCGTCCCCTCGTGACAGCCTCGAGGGTCGGGGTACCGGCGGCGGCCGACGAAATTAGGGTCACCGAGCCGTTCAGGTCCTGCACCCAGTCTCCCCTGGGCAGGACATAGTACGGCTCGGAGACCACGGCAATATTGATCGACCACTGCGCCATGCTCTGGAGCAACAGATCCTGAGCGGGGGCGCAGTGGTTGATGTTCGCCTGGAGGAGACGTAATGGAGCCGTTATTGGCATTCCATCACAATCTCCTCCCGAGCCCCACGTGAGGGCCCTGCCGCGGTGGTTGCGGCGGCGACAGCAGCAGCAGCCAAAGAGGAGGCTGCGGTGGTGAAGACATCGGCGGGGATAGACCTCCCGACCTTGCTCTTGGCCTTGGCGGGGGGGTCGCAGGATCTGCTCCCAGCCCGGTGGTCGGCTGGCTTGCCTGCCGCCGCACATGCGTAACAGTGCGGCGTAGCACGGCATTCAACTGCCCTGTGACCGGGCTTACCCCACTGGAAGCAGCGGTCACTGCGGTCCACCTCCGCGGAACAACAGGCCCCCACGTGGTGCCCCACGTGGCAGCGATAGCACCGCAGAGGTCTGGGCTCCAGCAGTTTCACCTGCGCGGAGACCCAGCCCACCAAAAGCCGTCGGCCCTCCCCGGTGATAGTCTTGGCCGCCAACACGGGGCAGCTAACCGTCATGGCTCGCATGCCCGTGCTGTCAGCGCGGATGGTGCCCGTCCGAACCTGCTCGGCAGTGCATCCTCCCGCCCTGACGATGGCGGCCACCACCTCGTCCACCTTGACGGAGTCGTCCAAGCCCATGATGCGCATATCAATGCACTTGGTGGGCCTGGACACTCGGGCTTCTTCCGCATCCAGGGATACCCTGATTTTTGCGGCCAGGGCATCCGCGGCGGGGCCACTGGCCGCACCGGGGACCTCCAGCATTCGGGCCCCGGTTACAGTACGCCTCATACGGAAGCCCCCAGAAGCTCCGAGCTCCTCAAGGTGGGGCAACACCGCCTGCTTCGCCTTCGCCATGACGGCATCATATGTCACGCCCCTTTTTATCGCATCTGGCTGTAGTGTTATAACTACAGCCTCGGAGTTCGGGGCGCGAAGTCTGGCCGCCATGGCCCGCTTTTTGCGCTGCTGTCGCCTCACGCTCTTTTTTGCTGCCTTGCCCGCCTTACTTTTGGCGCCGACAACCGTCCATTCGGCGCCAGCCGAGGGTTCTTCAGGCAGGGGAGGCCTGGTCACCGCCGCGGCAGGAGGTCCCGCCGATTTAGCGGCAGGCGCCGCCCTGCCCTTCCGCTGCTGCTGCTGCTTGGCCGGCGGGGCCGGCCTCGCAGGCTCCGACGCCACGGCCTCGCGGCTGGTTAGTCCCGACGGGCCCGCCGTGGCCGCGGCGGCAGCATAAGACGCCGCTTTTTTCTGGCCAGAGGCCGCCAGCGGAGGACGCAGCACGATGCCCTCTAGCACGGAAAGCTGCTGCTGCATCCTTTGCTGGAACTGCTCCTGTTGTTGCTGCTGCTGCTGCCGGAAGGCAGCCAGCTCTTGTCGCACTAGCACCAGAAGCTGATTCTCCGGCTCGGGCTGAGGCTTGGGCTGACTCGGCCCTTGCCCCTGCTTGCGTCCCCCTGCCTGTCCATAAGAGTCGCCCTTTGGCAACTCTTGCTGGACTGAGACCTTTCGGAGCCGAGCATTGTCGGCCCGAAGTTTGGTGAGCCCCCTGCGGATTGGGTCCACCACCTTCTGGAGAGAGGTCCTGGCCTGGGAGATAGCGCTCCTCTTGGAGGACCTCTCCCTTTTTTTGGCCACGCCATTCAGAGCGGATGCCAGGACCGACTCAAGCCTATCGAGGGCCTCGTCGATGGCGGTGTCTGGCTCACTACCGGATGGCCCCGAGAGGTCCATCCCAGCACTGGCCGCTCCAGGGTGACGCCCCTCCGCGGCGAGCCTATCAGCTCACTGAGCGGACTCTTGAGCGGTGAGCCCTCTCCCCTTGCCTCGCGCCCGACCCGCACCCCGCCCATTGGTGGGGATTTTTCGAGCCGAGCCCATCTCTGCATCGGAGGACGATGCGTCCCCCGATTTGGAGCGCTTCTAGTAGGGGCGCAAGTCCCCACCAGAGTCGCCTACCACCTCCTCTACCTCCGAGCCCTCCGAGCTCCTTCCGGATGCCGCGTCGGACTCCGACCGCGCATCACTCTCAATTGGGTTTTTAAAAAATTTTGAGTTCATTATTGTTCCCACGAGTATTTTTCATGTTTTACTGGCTCAAGTACTATGGTTCGCACTAGAGACTAATTAAGCTACCCATTAGTCAAGCTAACAACCTCCCTCACGGTGCGCCGCCGCTTGGAGGTTTGGAGTGATTTTTTATAGAGGTTGTTTTCCTCGCGGCCCGGGCGGTTAAGCCAAGACCCTTGACCCCCATCAAAAGTCAGAAACATGACCATGGACAATCTCTGGGGCTACGAGACTAACGGTAGCAGAAGGAGAAGCAAATCTTCCTCCTGCCTGCCCAGTGGCAGGGTAAGTGCACACCGAGCCCGCTCTTACTTCGCCACTGTGCCCTCTGCTATAGCAGAGGGACACGCGTTGAAGCGATCCTTCGGACAGAATATTCGCAGGCGGACATCGAGACCCCTTAGGCAGAAGTACCCAAGGGGAGTCGTTAGCCGCCTCCCAGGGTGCACCGTCCCGCAGACTGGCCTTCACCTCGGACGTATCCGCAAGGGAACTACAGCCTGCGGGCACTCGTGGAGGTTTTCTGTCGTAGCACCCCAACCTATTCACACTTGACTTAAAGATTGCATGAGGTTGATTAAATAGTTCCATTTTTAAAGAGATTATTCTAGTAATTCAAATATCACAACAGTATACAAAAAAGGACTGCCAAGTTAACCGTTTCAGAATTAGTAATGGTTATGTCAATCTCTAAAGCTGAAAAGGATTTGAATGCCGAACTTACAAAGGGTTCAACCCTTTGGCTGCCTTTTTTTAAATAATTCCGAAGCCTATTTTCCTAACGTAAATTAAAAAAGAAATACTGGTTGCTATCAATATCCATAAATAACATTCTCAGAGGAAAGTGACAGAGGTTTTCCATTGTGCCCTATTCAGTGCCAACTACCACTTCACTTCAACCTTTTTGGTTTATTTTTTATTTATCGCTGAGCTAATGGCAGTTCGCCTAAAAATACATTCAAAAGAACGAAGGGAGATTTTGAAGGTCCAAACTAAAGTTGGCACGAGACCAATTGACTACTGAGCGACGAGTAAGACGTACATACTTAAAGTCTTCGATTCCAAGATGTTTTCTTTGCATCAATAGAAAACTGTTTACATACATACCTACATACCTACCTACTAGCATTTAGTTTTCTGACTATAATACTTCCATGAACAACTATGCAGTAATACTGCGAGGACAAAATTTTGTAATCAACCATTAATTGTTCACACTATATAGTGTGAAAATTTATGTATAAGTTTATTACACTATCACACTATTATATAATTGTTTACGGCTTCAATGGAGGATGTCTGGGACGCTTCACGGTATCTCCTCGTCCAACATACCACAGTGACTCAAGACAAAAGTCTATGATCAGCGCGTGTGGCCAGTGATGACACATGGCACTGAAACACAGTCGCTTACAATGGGCCTCATTAAAAGGCTTACAGTCACCTAAAGGGCTATGCTCGGAGTTTCCTGGCGTGATCGCATAAGGAATGAAGACCCGCAGGGTAACCAAGGTCACCGACATAGCCCAAAGAATCGCCAAACTGAAGTGGCAGTGGGCAGGGTACATTTCTTGTAGAGCGGATGGTCGAAGGGGCCGAAAGGTTATAGAGTGGCGACTGCGCATCGAAAAACGCAGCGTTGGAAGGCCTCCCATAAGGTGAACCAACGACCTGGTGAGAGTCGCGGGAATGCAAGACGCACAGGATCGGTCGTTGTGGAGACACTTGGGGGAGGCGTATGTCCAACAGTGGACGTCTATCGGCTGAAATACGATGACTATTATATAAAGGTGAAAGTTTGTGAGTATATGCGTATCTTTATTATTTGTTCATGCTCGTAAGGCTGAAAGGATTTCGATTAAAATTTGGTACACGGATAGACCATATCCTGGAATTGCTTTGACAATCCTTTTCTCTTTGCTCAACTCTCCTACCCCTCCTTATCTCATATCTCACTTTCAATATCTCTGTTCTTCACACGCTAAGAATGTGCTTTCTTCTAACAATCTCTTACTGCTTTGTCTTTCTCTTACCTCTGATTTTATTCAATACTATGTACAGTCCATCCTTCTGTGGAATTTGCTACCTCTTGATATCAGGACGGCCACGAGTCAGAATGCATTTAAGTGAAAGTTGCGTAAATACTTTCTACACAAAACTCCTTTACTGTGTATATATATATTTATATATATGTATAGGTATATATTTTTATTAAATATGTATGTATGTTTATTTTAAGCTTTATATATTATTTTGTAATAATAATTGTTGTTTAAATAATATTTTCTTTTCTTTTTAATGCTCCTGCTATATTGTCTCTCCACTATCCTAGGTTGACGGGTAGAGAATGCCTAAGGCATTAAGTCCGCCTTGTACCTTTTGTTGCATGAAGATTAAATAAATAAGTAGAATAGAATTTTTCTATCGGGAGGAAGTTTCCTTGGGATATTTTTTTACTATGACGCGGGTGAAGCCGCAGGTAGCAGCTAGTTTTAACATAGGTGAGAGTAGTAGAGTGTCTATCCTCAAAACTACAAAAGTTCGTCGTGAAAATGCCAAAAGATCATTAACACCACATCACTCTAATACAGGTATTCACCGACTCTCAAGATCACTAATAAGTACTACTGCCACAATTTAATACAGGTACATACTATACACAGACTCTCAGCTCTCAACACCTCAAAGCGTCGATGTTCGTAGCAAATGAACGATATCACCTTCGTACGTACAAACACAATTAGTAATTAGGCACAAGACTGCTGCCTGCTAACGACCAATACACACTGTAGTTGTTTACGTGATCAGTGCACTATCGCGTCTGATAGACGGTTGTGGAAAACGTCTAGCTGGCAATAATAGATCGTGTCAATGCGTCGCCAGCGGATGATCAAGGGGGGGCTAGTAAAAGTAGGTATAGGGGAAAGGAAAAGTATGTACAGTCGAGAGCTTATAAAGCAAGTAAAAACATCAACGTAAAACATAATCTACGGGAGTTTCTTGAAAAATTGACGTGCTTTTATTTGTGACAAGTTAAAAGTGGTTTACGAATGCAGCGTCAGAGATCATTTAGAGTCAAATGAACGGACGGCCTACTATTATAACCATATAGTTTTGATTACGTGGCAAAAAAAGTCTCCAAGGTAACATAAATATAACAAGTTCGGGGGAGTAGAAATGGAATGGCATTTGTAAATTACAGCCTATCACTTAAATAGTACTTAATGTATATATATATAGGTTAACCTTTGGATGACATAGGTCATCCAAAGGTTAACCGATAGAAAATGCCTAAGGCATTAAGTCCACCTCTATGTTTCTGTGTCCATAAAGAATAAAATAAAATAACAATACACTAACGTCATGATATAAATTTACACTAAATAGGGATCAACTAGACACAATACTTCACAACATTAGCCTATTATCTAATTTTTCTTAATGTTTTACACTAAACAGCACACAATATTAAGCTAAAAGAAATAAAATTAATTGTTTGTGGCTCACATAAAGACAAAAACAAGAAAAACCGTCCCAAGATAACACAGCAGCTTAACAAATTACATTTACAAGAATAAAATATTGTGGGCTTCATTAATCTTCGTGTAAGTGATCTTCGGGTTCGTGACTCTATTGTCTAAACTTGAGGACAATATGTCACCAAATGAGAACGTTAGGGATTAGGACCCAGTGTCAATCACTGGTGGCTTTGGTAATCTTGCTTCGTAATTGTGCCAGAAATCCAATTACGGTGCGATTCAGGATTAATCAGGGCCTGACATTAATATGGCTGACACTCTGACTGCTAGTGTGCTGTCAGTCCTCAGCCGCTGCTGGTTTGGTTGCAATGGTTAATGGAAACCATGTTGGACGTTGGTATTTCAATTATTGTCGACAGGTAAATTAATAGCTAACCGCTTTTGACACGCGTTTGGTGTGTAAATGGGAACATTTCTGTGGAATATAGGGACTTTATTAATGTTCAAATTTCACAAAAGCTGTACGAGTAAGTAAATAATTGCTTAACAATCTGCTAGTTTTTCTGTATATTACACTAATATTATTGTTTAGGGTTAAAAGTTTGAGTGTATATTTGTTACTCCGCCACTCTCAAACGGCAGCTCAGTTTGGGATTTTTTGTATACGAGTGAATCATTTCCTGGAGTAGGATATAGGATAGTATTTTTATTCTAGGAGTTGGTTCCAATGGAATAATTTTTTAGTTTCGCGCAGGCAAAGGGGCAAGCAAAAGCTAGATAGTAACCCATAAATACATCACTACCTTCAGTATCTTTCGACTCCCAAGTGCGTCTAGCTTAAGAAAAGCCACTTATTCCGCTTGAATGCCTCTCAAGATCGCTTTAGTTTGATGCTCTCTGAACTAAACAAACACAAGTACCTTCAGCAAATGTTGTTTCGTTTCTAAGTATACTTCTCGTTACATTTTATCACAAGAGTCTTAGAATGAAAAAAACATTTTAATATTACACTCGAAATCCTTAATGATCTCGTTCTTAATCCTCCAACATTATTTCAAGGGTACAATAAAAGTATTCTAATTTTTTTTTTTTCTTTCGTGTCATCTAAAAAGGAGCTTGTTCGAATTCTTCAGAGAGCTTAGCAGTCATCAACGTTTGTGAGTGGCAAATGAGAGCGAATTCAACGTGGATGTCAAACAAGCCGAACTCAAAGACGCTCTAATGAGTCCCCAATTCAAGTGTTTCGGTATTCAACGTCTTTGTTGGCTCGGCGAGTACCTGCAAGGCTCTCCAATCAGTCGCTATCGTTACCTAATTAGTGCCCTCGGCTAGAAATGAGGTACTTAAGGTATACAATTTCTTTGAATGTAAAATATCTGTATGTATAGGATTTGAAACTGTGAAATTTACGTTTATATAGTACTAGCTGTTACCCGCAACTTCGTCTGCGTCAAGTTAGTAAAAATGCACAAACGTAATTAATAATTATGTGCGGAATGCTCCAAACAAACTTCCACCCCCATTTTAGAGGAGTGGGGGGTTAGAAGAGACAAAAAATAGCCTCCATCCCTTCAACTATCTCCACTTAAAAAATCACGTCAATTCGTCACTCCGTTTTGCCGTCAAAGACGGACAATCAAACAGACACACACACTTTCACATTTATAATATTAGTATAAATAATAGGAAAAACAGATTAATTAAAACTGTTGAGATTCGTCATGTTTTTAATTCTTCAATATATAAAAAAATGAGTAGCTGTTTGGTAGTCTCGCTAAAACTTGAGAACGGCTGGACCGATTTGGCTAATTATAGTCTTGAAATATTCGTGATAGTCCAGGGAAGGTTTAAACGGTGGGCAAATATAATAATATTTTATTTTTCTCACTACAATATACAGTTATCATCAAACATTTAAATGAGTATAAAAAAAAACAAATCAGTTATAACAATATATGGTAGGAGACTGGCGCCTAAGCTAGGCTCTAGGCCTGTGTTTCAGGACACCATGTTCCCACCCCTTAACTTTTACATAACCTAGATTGTGTACTAACGCGCTGGCAATGTAGTAAAAAAAATATGGAAAAATCAAGATCTGAATACAAAGCCATCTCTAATTAAAATGTCATTCTACAATGAATGATGCCGGTTCTGGTAATTCCAGTAGATGGCGTTATCCTTTGACAGTTTAGCTAACACAATACTCATTGACTATTAGCCGAAGGAAATTCGCCGGGTCAGCTAGTATATTATAACTCATACTAATATTATAAAGGTGAGAGTAACTCTGTCTGTCTGTTACGCTTTCGTAATTAAAGTACTGAACCGATTTTGATAAAATTTGGTTTAAAAAAAGAAGGGCATAGGTTACTTTTTTTTTATTTGGTTTCTACTTCCATCTCGCGTCCGCAACAACCGACATTCATGCTATTGAAGTCATTGGAAGAAACTGGACAAGTGCGAGTCGGACTCGCACCCTGCGAGTTCCGTACAAACTTACCTATGTAAACAGTTCAATTTCCGAATGGAGTTTTGAATATTTTTCCAAATCATTTTTTTTTTTTGTTGTGGCGTAACAATAAATTTGTAGTTTTCAGATTTATTCCTATACCTGTGCAATAAAAACTTGCTTTATGCAAAATTCCAGGATTCTGAATCAACGGGAAGTACCCTATAAATGTTGATTTTCTCGAGAGTGTCGAAATAAACGTTTTTTTTTTTCAAATAAACGGCCTTTTTTTTCTTTAATTTAGAAATTTAATTTTTTCACAGCTTCAAGAGAACGCAGACTTGAGTATTTGGTTTTAATTTTAATTCGATAGCTCCACGCGTTCCCGAGATAAAGGGTATTTGACAGACAGACTGACAGACAGACGGACGAACAACAAATCCTATAAGGGTTCCGTTTTTTCCTTTTGAGGTTCGGGACCCTAAAAACTAGTATTTTTAGATATTAGAGTTATTTATGTAGGTGTATGTTGTACACTGCCTTCTGCCAGCGATTTCGTTTGCGTGAAAAGTAGGTTTATTTATACAAACTTTGGATCCCCGTTTCATCCCCTAAGGGGGTGGATTTTGGAAAATCCTTTCTTAATTTCTTTACACATCATAAAAGGCACCTCTGTGCAAAATTTCAGTGTTCTAGGCCCAAGGGTTTGGTTTGGGCGTTGATAAGTCAGTGAGTGAATCAGAACTTTGCCTTTTATACATCACTAATTTTTATCATGTAGAAAATGCTGAAAATGATGATGAAGAGCATTACCTCACTTTGATTTTTTCTTCTCCTGGCTCAATTATATATTTAATATTTATTAGTATATATTTTTTTATATATTGTACGTATTGTTTTTTTTCTTATATTGTATTTGTGTTATTATGTCTTATTAGTATTTTTCTGATGTTGTACACTGACAGCCCTAAATCTATCTCCTTTCTTTCAGTCCATCCGAAGGTTGTCTGTAAGAAATTTCCCTGTGTGATAAGACCGCCTATTGTACACTTATTTTTAATTATGTTTGTCCTATATTTTTATTTATGTAGTGTATAATAAAGAATATAATAAATAAATAAAATGAAAAATAATGTCCTGTGATTGAACTGCTGGATATATTTGATTTTTTTTTTTGGTATGCAGACTGGGAACATCATAAAGTATATGCAGTTTAATTTAATATCGTATTAACAGTGCCACCCCGTATACAGATTGGATCATACCCTCCAATATGATATCTTTATAACACTCATAGGTCTGCCAAAAACTCATTGGTAAGTTAATGCCTTGGTACACGAATTGTTAAATATTTGTGTACTATGATAAGTATTGGTGTACAATTAGAGAAATGATCATCTCTACAACGTTAACGTTACAAAAGCCTTATTACATTTTTTTTTTCAACAAAATAATAAAGAAAAAATATTACACAACAAAATTATCCAATCTCCCATAATTTATGACTGAAAAGAGACATTTTATTATAGTAATAATTCAACGAACCTCACGTAAGTACTTTAATCTAAACAATAAGGACCGCCTGTCGTCCTATTAAATAGAATTTGATGAAAAGCCGAGAATAAACAGGACACAAGTGCAACCGGAAATTAAAGGGACCCGACGGTATCCGTTGTTCGGGTAAATACCCGTATATTCTGTCGCTATAGAAAAACAACAATATCCCGACAGGCACAAACAAACGCTCCTGATTAATGTTTTTGTTGGCTGTACAGTGAAAATATCAAGAAAATAATAAATTAATAAAAAAAAAAAACTATTGCCCTCGAGATTATAACGAAGGCCGTGTTTGTTCGGGTTTTTGGGCACGATACACTTAAGGGATGTTACGGACATGAAATTTCTGAATATGGCTATAGGAATAATATTATACCGGTTTCGGATATAAAATTATTCCGGAGTATCAGCTAGTTTCGATTACGGTTATTAGAGTTTTTAGAAAATAAAAATACAAATACCAAGATTTGACTTTTATTTTCAGTTTAGATACTCGTATCATTTGTTTTTGTAATCTGTCGTATAAATAAAAAATATTATAGTCGCTAAAGTATCGCCGCACATGGGCCACATGCCACAGCCACAAACGCCGCCGCGAGAAGCTAGAAGCGGTCACAAAGGAAGCTGAAGCGTGCGACAGCCACTTGTGGCCAGTGGCTGCTACTTTTTTTTAACCTATGCGCGCAGTATCATTATGGACTCTGTCGAAGAAGGTTTAAATGGGCAAATGGCATGTGAAGGTGTTTTGTATCGCTTTTTTAATTGGCCAGTGCGGGCCACAAGAAGCGAGTAGCGGCAATTTGTAGCGTGGTTGTGGCCGGTGGCCCGTGTGCGGCGACCCTACGTCTCGATATTGGTTTTTAGTTCAATACTTTTGGTTCAGTTATGGAGCTCTGTAACATCTCTGATACACATGTTTGAATTCCAGTTTTTGTTGGCATGTGTAGATATTGTCTTTTTTATGAGTGGCCTTTTATAGATTAACCTACACATGAGGTTGTCGTCTACCTAACCGGAACAGCTTATGACGACCTTAATAAAATTGAAGCACCCAGCTAGAACTGTATGTATTGTCGACTTCACAATACTTAAATACCTACACAATAAACAACCTTTCATTACTTACAACATTTTTTTGAGGCACGTGTACCGATGAAGCAAATCTAATTCGTGTCATTTTCTTTTTTGATTGACCTTCTTTAGGGTCTTTGATGTAGAGATTTTGTACCAATTTTTTCAATAGCAAGATCGTTATCAGATTTTTTTGATCTTAGACTTTTGATATTAAGACATCGAATTTGCCTTTATCTTTAGATCAGTATTATATATATCGACGTCTCCGGGCAATAAGTCGATAATAGCAAACATTAGTTTTTCGATTACCGACTTATGATCCGGGAAATAAAGTTGGTAATCGAAAAACAATTTTTTGCGAATACGGAGGGAACCGATCACTTTCCGATTTTTTTTTGTTCGAATTTCATTTTACCGAAAACTGTTGATCGACGGCTTTTTTGATGTATGCATCATTTGACATATTTTTAGATCATCGAAGTATCATGTGTCATAGGTATTATTTTACCGAACTATATTTCGCCGATTTGCAAATTAACTATTTGCTATTGGCCAAAGTCTCTTTTGAACTTTTATCATTACTCGTCTATTTCTGAACGTTAATAATAGGACGAAAGCAGACCAGAATCCCTATGGGCACGCCATAATTATGGCGGTAAGTCCCCTCTTTGAGGAGTGACTGGTAAGACCTCACGGCGTCCTCAACCTCCGCATGACACAGGTTCTCACCGAGCATGGTGAGTTCGGGAAGTTCCTGCATCGGATTCGTGCGGAAGTAACGCCCGGCTGTCACCACTGTGTGGACCACCCGGAGGACATGGTGGAGCACACGGTGGAGGTGTGCCCCGCTTGGGCAGAGCACCACCGTGTCTTCGCGGGCGCGATCGGTGGCAGCGATCTCTCGCACCGGGCCTTGGTATTATAGGCCATGCCATCCGAAGCGAGGAGGAGTAGCAAGTGGTCGCCTCCTTCTGCAAAGCAGTAATTTTAGCAAAGGAGAAATTCGCACGTGCACGCGCAAGAGAGCGGCCCTCACGTCTCAGCCGCTGAGATCCCGATCCCGATTTTCGGCCACCGTAGGCGCAGGTGTTGCGAACGGCGGACAATGGGTAGCTCGCAGTCCAGCCATCCGGTAGCCTTCCGGACCGAACCCTAGTCGTCGACGGCGCGTACTTTTCCACGCGCGTCTCAAGGAAATTTTCAGCAAACTTTGCTAAACAAAGTAAGTTTGTTTGGGCCCCTGCCTAGCAGGGTCAAAGCCTACTAAGGCAGGCCTGGTGCACTATAGGTATAGAAATGTCCTTACGCCGCGCAGCATTTCTTGCAAGGCTAAATTCGATAGAGGGTCACACGCGTTTGATTTGCAGCTTGACCCGCACTAACAAAAATTATTTTTTAATTCTTTATCGAATATTCTATCGAGTTTTTATTTCAAGTATTTGCGACATTTTTCACGTCAATGACCTTAAAGATCATTCAATATAAGTATTTATTTATTTATTTAAACTTCATGTACAGTGGTGGTACATAGGCGGACTTAATACCACAAGGCCTTCTCTACCAGTCAACCATTGGGTTAAAAAAGACAACACTGTGTTAGGTGTGCACAATAAATAAATAACAGATATTTGAAATATAATGTAGTATCGTTAAATTAAGTTACTTATAATAATAAAATACGTATATATGCTAATATAAAAAACTAATAAATACTTTGATAGATATGAAATCATTGTAATTAAGAGAACTTAAAATATAACATTTATGACGAAGATCGAACTAAGGTTGAGAGGACTTCAAGTAGTAGTTCCGAATTTTACGCTTGAAGGAAAATTTGCTTTCAGCTTTTTTGATGTCAAGGGGAAGCACATTCCAGAGTTTTATGGTAGAGACAGTGAAAGAATTAGCCATAAACCCAGTACGATGAGAAGAAATATGAAGAAGTATTTTTTTGGATACTCGAAGGTTGAGATTATGAGAAGGTTGATATTTCTTTCTGTCTACTTCTGTAATACTTTGAAGGCTATTTTTCTAACTGGTACTTTTTACCTTTCACACGTATGTTCGAGGATGACCTAAATATATATACTCAATTAATTAATTCAGAGCTCCGTCTACGTATATTTCATAAATATATAATAATAAGTACCTATAAAACTGATGGAACTTTGGGTGTTACGGGAGTGCGTTGGAAGCTTTAAAAGGCACTTAATCAAAGGAACGGAAAGTACCACTAATCACATAAAATTAATTACCTTTTGAGTAGAAAGATTATAATATCGTATGATGTTGAGGTACCCAGTAGGAGGGGCGCCAAAGTGGCGATTTTGCGCGTTACTTGAGTGCGTCAGAAAATAATATGGGGAGAAACCTGGCACCTTGTAATGTACCCCTACCATATATGAACCCTTAATATAGTGGGGATCGTTGAGAGCAGCCCGTCAGATTAGTAAAAAGAAATAGATCCGCAAAAAAACTCGAGCGTGTCAGATTAAGACAAGGTAAGTTAAGTACATGCAGAAATGTGTATATTTCAATAATTTGACAATTTGAGCGTGACTTAAGCAAATAGGCGAGTCTTTGTACGTGATAATATTAATAAAATAAACTAAACCTAATCTATAACTACCAGACTAATCAGAAAGTTTTGCGTAAACAAGCATACATATAAACCTTTTTTACCTCAACATCATAAGATACTCGTATTATAATCTTTCTACTCAAAAGGTAATTAATTTTATGTGATCATTGGTACTTTCCGTTCCTTTAATTAAGTACCTTTAAAAGCTTCCAACACACTCTCGTAACACACACAGTTCCATCAGTTTTATAGGTACTATTATTATATATTTATGAAAGCAAAGCATGCAAGCCAGAAGGTCATGCCCATCCGAATGGTACGGGGATACCGCATGATTTCCCGTGAAGCGACGAGCCTCCTTGCTTACCTACCACCGTGGGATTTGGAAGCAACAGTCCTTGCACGCATGCACGATCTGCGCGTGGAGATGCAATACCGGGGCGAAACTATGCTGCCCCGCCAAGTCACGGTATGGTGGACAGAGTTCCGGCGGGATCTCATGGTGGAATGGCGACAGCGACTGTCGCAACCCAGTGCTGGGCACGCCACGCCACAATTATGGCGGTAAGTCCCCTCTTTGAGGAGTGGCTGGAAAGACAACACGGCGTCCTAACCTTCCGTATAACGCTGGTTCTCACCGGACATCGTCAGTTCGGGAGATTCCTGCACCGGATTCATGCGGAAGAAACGCCCGGGTGTCACCATTGTGTGGACCACCCGGAGGACATGTTGGAGCATACGGTAGAGGGGTGCCTGGGCACCGCCGTGTCAGCGTGCACTCGGTGGCAGCGATCTCTCGCGCCGGGCTTTGGTACAGGCCCTAGTCCGGAGCGAGAAGGAGTGGCAGGCGGTCGCCTCCTTCTGCGAAGCAGTAATGTTAGCAAAAGAGGCGGCCGCACGCGCGAGGCAATGGCCCTCGCACCCCAGCCGGGATTCTGATCCCGATTTCCGGCCATCGTAGGCGCGGGCTTACGGACGGCAAGCAATGGGTAGCTCGCCGTCCGATCATCCGGTATCCATCCGGGCCGAGTCCAAGCCGTCGACGGCGCGTAGGTAATGTTCCACGCGCGCCTCAGGAAGATGTCAGCAACCGTAGGGGCCCAGCAGGGTTTCTCGTCGAAGTCTACTGGGGCCATGGGTGATGTGAAAGAGAACCCCGGGGCTCTGGAACATGGGCAAAGAAGGAACAGGTGTTGGTTTTAGTCAGTAAAGGTCTGGCACGCCCTTCCTCCCCGCCCAAGGGCGGGAGATGTCATTGTATGGTTTCCCATCTTAAAAAAAGGTCTGTGTGTCATGTGTATGTGAGTTTACATGTTTGTGAACGCACCCATGATATAGGAGTAATTCCTGGAGTTGGGAATTTTTTTAGTTTAAAAAATCACACTAGACTCGCCTTTTTAGAGTTCCATACCTCAAAAGGAAAAACGGAACATTTATAGGAGTTATATTGTTGTCCATCTGCCTGTCTGTCAAGACCCTTTATCTCGGGAACACGTAGAGGTATCGAGTTGAAATTAAAACCATATACTTAAGTCTGCAGTTCCTTGAAGCTGTGTACATATAAGAAACAATCTGAAAACTATAAATTTGTAATGTCACAAAAAAAAACTTTTTTACGATTGGGAAAAATCTTCGTAACTCAATTCAGGAATCGAACTGTTTTTATAGGTAAGTTTGTACGGAACTCTCAGTGCGCGAGTTTGACTCGCACTTGCCCTGTATTTTTTTCATAAAGTCAATGTCAACATTTTTAGGAAACATATGGGCATTGAACTCGGTATATCTGTTACGATTAAAAAGGACAAAATTACGATTCTCACGCAATGGAATAGTGCCAAAAGTCATTCAGAGCTCACCAACACTACTTAATAGTTCAACTTAAATGTTTTAAACTTTTTATGTAGAGTAGCTTCTACTAGTGGCTTTGCGATTGTGAAAGTAGAAGATTATTCCAATAAAACATACCTATGGTATAAATAGTATTCTATTTGCTTTTCCAGGACAAATTTCCTCAAAATCCGTTCAGACGTTTGAGTGTGAAGGAGTAACAAACACACATACAAACTTTTATCTTTATAATGTAAGTGTATATGTGTTATAATACACATGACGGACGAAATTAAGTCTTTGATATATCTTTTAAAATAAGGTTAGAGCACGCGCTACTTTTTAAACGATGTCTTAAGACTACGACGTAATCATGTTCATAATAAGAGTCGTTTGTACTTAAACTTGGTTTACTTTCAAATCAATATATATAGGTAAAAGGAGAAACTGACTGACTGGCATACTGCGAACAGCCAAAACTACTGCGACTGTGCTGTAATTTTGCACAAGGCTTACTTTATGACTTAAACGAGCGCTAATAACGGGTTTTCGGAAATTCAACCCTTAAGGGGGTGAAAAATGGGATTTATTTGTCTGCAAAATCGGATTACGTGCACCAATGTAATTAAATAATAAAATTTATCATTATTCGTCTTCAGAACTACCCCTAACCCAATTTAAGGGGTTTTGAAAATTATATGGAGTGTTAGTTTTTCGTGGATTAATAAACATGAAACTTAGCACAAATTTTAATCAAAATAATAAGGGCTTTTTTCAAGGATGGAAATCATCCAATGACTTCTCTCGCTCTGGGAGGAGCGTGAGGGCGTGTCCTTTTACTGACTAATACCACACCTGTGTCCTTCAGTTGCCCTTTGTGTTCAAGGACTACGGGTTTCCTTTTCAGAAATTCCCCGTGGTCCTAGCCAGCGGGCATCGGCCCTGCTGAGCCCCTACGGTTTGCGGAGCGCGTAAACCGTAGGGGCGCACTACGCGGTGTTGATGACTGGGCTCGGTCCGGTTAATTACTGGACGGCCGGACGGCAACCTACTCATTGCTCGTCGTCCGCAAGCCTGTGTCTACCGTGACTGGTAATCGGGGTCGGAATCTTGGCGGCTGGGGCGTGAGGACGTTCGTTCCCTCACATGTGCGGCCTCCTCCTTCGCTAGCATTACTGCTTCGCAGAAGGAGGCGACCGCCTGCCATTTCTCCTAACTTCGGACCACAGCTTGAACCAGGGCTCAGTGCGGGTACCGGGTACCCGCGAATGTCACACATCTTCGAATTTTTGATTCTAGGACATGCTGGTTTTTTTACGATGTTTTCCTTCACCGTTTTGAGAGAGGTGGTAATGAAATAAATTACACAAAGTAATGTATATATGTAAAACCAGCATTTCAAGAAGGACCGACGAGGTGAGGGTTGCGGAAATTCTATGGATCAAATACGCACTGTACTGGTCTTTGCGGCGACACTTGAGGGAGGTCTATGTATGACAGTGGACTTCTAAAATTAAGATGATGATGAAGCTGAATGTAGTCTTGACTAGGCACTAATTTGTTTAGTCCCAATCAAACATTAAAAAGTTACTAATAACAATTTATCTATAAATCTACACATACCTACATATAAATAAAATTAAAGTGTCTGTTTGTAATATCAAAGTAATATTTTTCACTAAATGTATATCCGATACCAGCGTATAACAAAATACAATCTTTAACACTTTTATCCTGCCAATCTCCGAAACGGCACGACGAATTTAGATGAGACTTTTACTGAAAGATAGTTGCTGTTATAAAGAGTAACTTCCATATAGTTTTATTTAAGACAAATAAAGGAATCACGCAAAAAAAAAGACTTCTATTTGTGACTAAATGACATTGTCCTATTTTCAGAATCTGACGCGGTCAGTATCGCGTGCACCTGCTAGTTTAAAATAAAATTGCCGATATAGGTAAGCTCACTGCACACTATTCAACATGCAAAAAAAATGCACTAGGCTGCATTGCGTACAGCTGTAGAGACAAAAAACTACCGACACCTCTCGCCCAATTTCGAACGACTCTTGACTTTTTTATCACAGGCCAGACACATCACTCGACTATCATACCCAGCAAAATTGAGCTGACGTTAAAAAAACTGCAAAGCCAGTGCTATAGGCAATATTTTTTTCTGCTGCGGTTGGTATCCCGGGAATTATTCGTATGTCACTAAAAAACCGACCGAGATTAGCCATGAAAATAGGTGATTTTAAAGCTTTTTTCAAAGGATTGCGTGCGACTGCATAGCGTATTTCCTAATCAAATAAAGAGGCAAGAGTTTCTTTTGATTTGGAAGATTTATAGCGTTCTTATTTCTTTTTTTTAGGGAATTATAACGTAGTGTGAAAGCGAAACCACGGGTAGTGTGAAAGCGAAACCCGGGGACCCGGGATGAGACAAAGAAGGAACAGGAGTGGGTTTTCATTCAGTAAAAGTCTGACACTATCTCTCGCTCCACCCAAGGTCGGGATTTGTCATTAGATGATTTTCTTACCTAAAAAAAAAGTGCATGGTTAATAGATTACCTCCATTGTTATCCATTGCCATGGGTAAAACGAAAAATAATCACACTAAATTATAAGGTGAAAGTTTGTATACGAGTTAATGTGTTTTGTTACTCCTTCACGCTCAAAAAATTGAACGGATTCGGATAAAAGTCACCCGGGTTGACCATACCCTGGAATAGCACAAAGTATCATCATCATCATCATCATTTTCAGCCGATAGACGTCCACTGCTGGACATAGGCCTCCCCCAAATATCGCCACAATGAACGGTCTTGTGCGTCTCGCATCCATCGGACAAAGTCACACCTTTTATCAGAGGAGTATGTCACGAGGGTGAAGCTCGAATGATGAAGGCAGGAATCAGTACTAAAATATTGCCTAATTAGGTATTAGCTAATTTAGCACAGCATAGTCAGTCTTATAAGGTTCCCAATGTCAGGATTCAGGCCTCCCCTCTAGAAGAGGGAATAGACCATAATCCAACACGCGGGCCCAGTGCGGGTTGGTGGATGTCACATGTCATCGAATTTTTGGTTCTAGGACATGCCGGTTTCGTCACGATGTTTTCCTTCACCGTTTTGAGAACAGTAGTGATGAAATAAATTACACAAAGTAATGCGCTTGGCTAGATTTGAACCCGCAACCTACAACTCGTAAGCCGGGTTTTGAATTTTCAATACATTGTATGTAAAATTTGTGCCACTTTTAAAAATCGGTTATTAAATTAACTTCATCATGACTACCTCTGCGATATTTCAACGTAAATAAGATGAAGATTTTACTAATTACTGTCAACTCGATCACTCGTAATTTTCATATCGACATTAGGGACGTAACTACCCTAATAGCAGCAGGTCTTATCTATTGTTATTCTATAAGCGATATTTAAATATCTCAATGTATTCGTCGATCGGCTGCTTCATATTCAACGGCGGGGCTCCTTGCAATCACGGCCACTCGTAAAACCTAACGGTATCAGATTTTATCCCTCCACAGAGCTTTAATAATAATCTCCAAAAATTTAGGGTAAACGCCTCTGATCTTGTCAAGACTCAGCTTAACGCCCTATTGAGAGGGATCCCCGGATTTTGTGGTAATTTTCTGGTAACTCGATTTTTGTAAGGTTTTTCGTGTGTCTGTAACGTTTATGTCGTTTTATAAGGTTGGCAAGTCAATGTATCGTTAAGAATTTCGAATTTTGATCTGAAACTAAAAACAAGGTACAAATAAAATTATATAAAAACTGGTCAAGTGCAAGTCGGAGTCGCACACGAAGGGTCTCGTATTATAAAATAAAAATTGAGCATAAAAAAACGCCAATAAAAAAACGGTCCTTTAATTTTTTATTTTACTTTATTTTTATTATTTGTTGTTGTAGCGAAATACACTTTCTATAAAAATTGCAACTCTCTACCTCTTACGATACAACAACTCACGAATTAACTCTTCTTACGTTTTATGGTATACAGCCTACTGACAGACGGACGGATAGACAGATAGTCAAACGGACAGATGGACGGATAGCAGAGGTTTAGTAATAAAAGGTCCCGTGTGCACCCTTTGGGTACGGAACCCTAAAAAGAAAACGTATATACATAAGTAATAAACTTAATTATTCGGAAAAAAACTGGGCAAGTGCGAGTATGACTCGCGCACTGAGTGTTCTGTACAAACTTACCTATGAAAACAGTTCAATTTCCGAATTGAGTTACGAAGATTTTTCCGAATCGCAAAAAAAGTTTTTTTTTTTGTGACATAACTACAAATTTACAATTTCAGATTTTTTCCTATACTTGTATTATGAGATCTTGCTTCATGCTAAAGGAGATTGGGCAAGTTACTATGGCACTAGTTTGCGCAACTTTTGACACAGTATAGCAGTGAAAATTAGACACAAAAAAGGGATAGTGCCATGCTTTAAAACAAGGTTAAATTCAAAATGATATATTTTGATTTGGCGGTTAGGCAGTGGGTGTGCTAATAAAGAGAACAATCACACAGCGCCACATATTGTTTTAAATCTAGATTAAATCACCATGGACGTAAAAACGTTCTAACAATTCACTTCAAAGGGACACACAAAAAGAGTCAAATCACTCGATGTAGTAAATGAACGTGGAAGAATCCTAAATCTCAACTCGACACAAATTTACTTTTGTTAGCAGGGAAAAGCTAAAAACAATATTTTCGGCAGTTAACACGGTAAACGATATTTTGTTTGACATTAATTCATCGAATAGTGTTGTGACACATCAATTGACTACGGTGTTATAACACTATCGATTATATCTTGTTTTATTTTTTTTTTAATGAAAGGAATATTAACATAATTAAAGAAAAATAATAATTACAACTCTTAATATTTTTAGTTGCGAATGTAGATATTTTTTGTTTACCCACGATTTACGTTAATATTGAATCGATCGATTATAACTGAGAAAGGAGTCGCTTCACTATAATAGAGCAAATTATGTATTTATTGTGTTAAATACTAATTAAAATGAAAATAGAAACCCCACAAATGATTTCAATGAATTTAAGTAAAAAATCAATAAAAATAATAGTTATCAATTATACAATAACTCAAATGGCCATACGCGTCAGAATGTGAATCTATAAGTGCCCAATCGCCTTTCAAAATTCTAGGTCAACGGGAAGTACCCTATGAATTTTTGATTCCATTGAGAGTGTCGAAATACACGTGTTTTGCGGCATAAACGGCCGTATCTATTTTTTCCGGTACCTAACTCAGATGTTTGATTTTTTTTCACAGCTTCAAGGGACCGCAGACCTGAGTATATGGTTTTAATCTGAACTCGATACCTTCATGCGTTCCCAAGATAAAGGGTTCTGACAGACTGACAGACAGATGGACGGACGCACGACAAAGTGATCTAAGGATTCCGTTTTTTCCTTTTGAGGTACAGAGCAAAAGTGTTTATTTTTTTGTTTTTTTATTTTTTTATAGCAATGTGATACCGTGTTACATTGTAAATTCAGATACAGTAAAATAATCCGAACAGACGTTATCAATAATAGTATAGCCACTATTAATGGACATCCGTTAAAATCCTTTCAATCCAGGTACACAATAATTCAGCCTAGTTTCCATCCATTTTCAACCAAGCTGCGGGTAAAAGCTTGTTCATAACCTAAATTTGAAAATCCTCTGAATCAAGATTAATCGTGTTTTCACTTTACATGTAAATACTTTCAGTGATTCAACCTTTTTCAGGGCTTAATTTATAAATGTCTGAACCGGAGGCTTTAAGATGTCAATTTTTAAAGCTATTCAGATTCTTGACCGTAAATAGCACAGGTTTATCATTCGCTTTAAGAACATGTGATTTTGATCCTCTGGAAATGAAAATTGGTTACAACGTAGAAAATAAAATCGTAGGAGAGCTCATTGCTCTAGATTCCACATTTCATTCAGGATTCTCACTGAAGGGTCTATCCGGATCTCTCTTGCCTGAAATAACTGTCGCATAATGTTGATATAAAGTGGGGCTCGGCTTGGTGGCAACTGACTGAAATTGTGTGACGCCTCCGCTTTGATTTAACTAGTAGCTCTGACACCTTGCAAGCCTTTGCTGGAGGATTTAAGAGCACTGTTTATTTAAGCTCTCTCGTTCTGAGATCCTTTTACGGTTGGGTGGCGGTGAGATATTGCAAGCACTGAAAATGAAGTACTTACTCGGGTATATACTCAGTATATACCCGATAGGATACGGTTTGCAAAAAATATGAAATTTTTAGGGCCAAATGGCAAAAAACGGAACCTTTATAGATTCGTCACGTCTGTCTGTCTGTCCGTCCGTATGTCACAGCCACTTTTCGAAACTATAAGAACTATACTGTTGAAAATTGGTAAGTAGATGTATTCTGTGAACCGCATTAAGATTTTCACGCAAAATAAAAATAAAAACAATAAATTTTGGGGTTCCCCATACTTAGAACTAAAACTCAAATATTTATTTTTTTCATCAAACCCATACGTGTGGGGTATCTATGGATAGGGCTTCAATAATGATATTGAGTTTTCTAATATATTTTTTTTCTATACTGGATAGTTTGCGCGAGACACATCCAGAGTGGTAAAATGTGTCCCTCCCCCCATGTAACTTCTAAAATAAGAGAATGATAGAAATGAGCTATTAAAGCTTGAAAGAGCTCAAAGGGCTGTGCTTAAAGTAATAAACTTCAAACCACGTGACTATCCCACATCTATGCTATATACAGAATGCAATGTCCTATCTGTTAGAAAATTGTATATCCTAAGAACCATCCTCTACAAACACTCTATGTTCTCTTACAATAAGCAGCTTTTGAGTCAGCGGCGCTGTGGTTTTCCGTTATGTCCTACCGTCTCTTGCAGGACTGCCTTCATAAGACGACAGTTTAATGGTTTATGTGCTAGGCTATATAATAAAGCCCACAAACTACTCAATATATATGTCTTAACTAAGTGTGAGGTAAAGAAGAAACTAAATTCCTGGCTTCAGACACTAACATATAATGACACCGAGGAGCTTCTAACTACTATACATTAAATGAGATAGGCTTAAACATACAATACGCTTAAAAACTAACATACACATACTCACTCTCATACACACACAAACGCACACACACTACACATATTTAACTAAGTACTTTGTCCACCCACTGCACGTACCAATGTTTTTATTTTTTCTTTTTTTGTAACCCTAATACGACCCTCTAAAATTGGAAACTCTTTTCTAAGATACAGACAGAATTTCTGCCTAGTTTAGGAAAGGGAGTCCTAGAACCCACTGTATACTGAGTGTACTGTTTGTCTCTAATGTTTAAGACTACTCTGTATGCCTTGTACAAACTACTTATTGAATAAAAAAAAAAAAAAAAAATTTAAATAAAAAGAAAACTTCTTCCTTTTAAAAACGTAACGGTTTTTGTATTTGCTATTTATTCTGAAAAAAGAGGATACTCCTTAACAAAACACGAGTATCGTAATATTTAATTACTTCCAACGATTTAAATTTATCGTGGTGCACTTAGTACAACCGATACACGCAAAAGCACTCATGTTCCTATTTTTACAACAGGGCTACATAAACTTGAGAAAATGCTCGAATTTATTTACCAGTTACAATAAATATATTGAAACAGGTGTAGAATTGTACACTAGGTGGCCATTCACGAAATTACTTTCCTCCAATTTAGTCTAGTCGAATAGTCCCGTGTCTCATTAGGGAAAATGGGAATATTGTACCTCCCTTTAAACGGTTGTTTAGTATTGCCAGAGGAAAATTTTGTAGATAGTGAATTGTTTTTCCGTGACAAAAATGTTTTAGTTAAAGTGTCTAGCGTGTGTGATGAAACAAATGCGGAATTTTTCGACGCCCTGAACCGCAAAGGGAAACTGAAGGTATGTTTCAGTTAGTAAGAATCTGACAGTTTTAAATATTTTATTTATTTTTATTATCACTACATCGTCATTTACTCTATCTTTTCAAAGGAAACATAATTTATTTAATACATTGTATTTAGATTAGGATAGATACGATGTCCGCCTTGCTGTTTGTAAAATTTATTGTTATTATTATAAATTTATCTCGCTTCATCCAAATCGAGAGGAGATACTCGTATGTCATACCTGGGCATTTAGGTATCTCCTCATTTAAAAAAAATAAATATAATGAATATTTTTTGAAGACCTACGTAGTTATGCACATAGACATAGACTTACGCCTTTTCACTATAGGGTGGACAGAAAGTCACCAAACGTGCCATGATTTTACATGCTCCCTTTGTTTTATTTATGTTCACACATCAGAAAGAGATGGAGTTACACGGGCCGTACAGCGCTATCCATTTCTTAAACCAGATTCATGATTACTATTATATATAATATATTAAGATTACTAATATATTAAGATGTCATATTATGACCCCAAATCATAGACATACGCTGGTTGTAAGTTCTACGTACCTGACCTCTAAGAAGAACATCATTACTAAGATCTGATGATATCTGTGTAAGTCATTTTAGGGCATTCCCTTGCAGTGAATTAATGGACAAAAAGAAATCTCAAGTAAAAGTACACCCTAATACATTTTATTTTATTTTCCTCATTTTAGGAAAACTGTAATGAGAGCTGAAAATTACCCCCCTGGCGCTCGAGGGGTTAACTTGAAACCTGCATGAATATTTGCGTTGTTATTGTGATTAACTCCCATGCCAATCTACCAAATGACCATATCTTATTATACCAACATCATCATCGCCATCATCCTTGTTGGTATATACAGTATCGGCGCAACACTTTTTTTTCTCCCATTCTGCCCTGTCCGCCGTCATGCTGACTCCATTCTCTTTCATATCACTCCTCACACAATCCTATAATCTAAATTTTCTTTGACCTCTCTTTACATCTATATATATATATATTTAAAAATCTCTTTTAGTAATATGCGTTTCATCAACATACCAAAATAAACGAATCCCTTTCAATATTTTTGTCACTGGCGCCATTTTTTTGTTATACCTACATTTTCCATAGATCATTTTTCTGAAAGGTAACTACGATTACTTTGTTTTATGACAAAAGACTCTTTTCTTTGTAATAATTACTAAATTGAATTTTTACGGGATGTCACAAGAGAAATAAACATTATTTTTATTTAAAGATAAATATTTTACTTACGAGGAAGTAGAAAAAAAATAACACCGAAGGAAGATGTTCAAGTGGATCACTAATTAGATATCCGGAGGAAACAACTAATAAGAACATAAAGTAGCAATTTCAAGAAAACAAGCGGATGTTTACAAGTTGTCTAGGAAAAATAATACGAAATAACAAATTGTTAACTGCGTAGAACAACATAAATAGAATCAACCTTAATTACGAAACGTCTCGATGACTCCTATTTAAAATCATAACGTATCTTCTGCGCGAAAACATACGATCTTTTGAAGCTATTTGAATTGCTTCAAAAACATGAAACACTATAAATAATTTCAAAAGTCACGTGCTGAAAAATCGTCAGACATCCACGCACGAAACATACACGGAATTTAATACCAATTTTAGAATGGAATTTTTAATTTCACCGGCAATCCTCCGGGCCACGGTTAACAACGGTTAGCACATTTCTTACCAGTTAATATACATAGCGTTTTTTGAACTATTATGGTCTTCCATCGAATTGGATGCAATCGAACACCATTAATTTATTTCACATGGAGTGATTACCTGCCTGAACTCCACAGTCCATTTAGATCACTAATTAAAATAAATTCACAGTGACATTATTATGAATAATAAATTTATTTCAACGTACAGTAGTTACACTTCTACTTGTAAATATGCTAACAATAAGGGCTACTTCGACCTTTCAACACAATGACATGAACAGTAATGGCCGTTGGCTTAAAAATCCACTACATTTATATTCATCATATTTTTGTATTAAAAAACAATGGTAGTTAATAAAAATTATCAGTTCGAAATCCAACTTTTTGCAACGATAAGTAATATACTACTTTTCTGTTTTTAAAAAAATGCTATACTAAACTAAACTAAGTACGTTCGTAAATGATATCAGTTTAATATTTATTAGCTGACCCGGTGAACTT
The DNA here is from genome assembly GCA_961205895.1 of Mythimna pallens. NCBI lineage: Eukaryota > Metazoa > Arthropoda > Insecta > Lepidoptera > Noctuidae > Mythimna > Mythimna pallens. Next base: position 15,165,863 of record OY540835.1, read on the forward strand.
CGTACCGCCTAACAGTCAATGAATGTAGTATATCTTTCGATATAGTCAACCGATTGCGATTAAATAAAGCCTAAGTAATATATCAAGCTACACACAATTTTATTGTATAAAAGTTATCTACATCGATTTCGTATATTTTACGTGATGCGCACACAACTAAAAACTTCTACAAATTTATGGTATGAATAGATTTTCAACTATTTGACAGTTAGCGTTTTAACACCAGTAACAAGATAACATGATACTCCTTGATAAGATTGTTGTCAGATTTTATGGTTTCTGACTATAGTTGGGTACGACTGAAAATTATCTACAAATGATAGCCGAGACTAACGGGTTACCGTGCTTTACGGGACACAGAGGAATCTCGGTAAGTAATGATCACCTATTCACAGACTGACCTCACCAAGCACTGCTTTACCTTGAAGATCAACGCGTGCAACTGTTATTATAAGCCATATATTTCTTACCAGAGTAAATAAATCGAAGTTGTAAAGTTAAGGTGAACGCTCCGAACGATAATGAAGTCATCTATCTATTGGTAAATGACACGGAAAAACGAGATTAGGATTCGCTTTCGATAGCAATAAAAAATAAAGCTTTTCCTTCTGCGTTAGATCGCTCCCATTGCAATTTAAATTCAGAGTAAAAATTCTTTTAACTTTATGTCTGGTTAAACTGTTGGAATAAATTAAAATGTATTTCTAGTGTCACACACAGTCATAAGTAATTTTATGCAAATAAGGATTATGGACACAAAGGTTTGAAAGGTACTTATAGATAGATAGACCCTTTTGTATCTCAAATTCCTAACAAATACATAACTGACCAAAACCGCTTAGCATAACTTAAACGCAACAAAGCTTCAGATCAGTTTTGTGGAAGCAAAGCTAACAGGTCAGACTACATTCTCTCAGGAATTACACCTGACAGAACTATTCACAACTGGCCCCCGACATGCATAGTTTAGGGCACAACTTGTTCCAGCGAATGTCTGAATTTTGAAGTGCTAACTATCTGGCGTGAATAGTGGAAGCGGTTATCCGCTTTTAGTTAACCCATTCTTATGGATCATGTGGTCGCTCGTAAAGTTGTGAGCCACTTTATTGCGGTAAACATTGAACACGCAATCCCAAGAGGAGCAATGAGCAGGTAACTACGGTAGCCAACTTTAAAGCTAATATTAGTTCAGCCACGGCACCGGAAAATGGGGAGCACAGTGATTGGCTGCGGCACAGACCGGACTTTCAAATGTCCAATCAGAGTGCGACGCCAACGACTCCAATTAAATTCGATTGAATGGGAAAATTCTAGCGCCGTCAGGCATTCTGTTATTTGTAAACTTATTGAATGATGCAATCAAAAGCTTGTTCGGTTCGAATCCAAAACAAATCTGACAACAGTTGTACAGCTGGTTATTTATGTTTATTTATTTTAGCAGCGTTTGCGTTTCCCTAAAATAGCGTATCAAATTTTGATTAACAGAAATTACAAAGCTCTGCTTTTACTGCCTTAATGCTATCTACAGTTAATGATAAACTATAACCTACGTTCATTTATTTTAGAATGATATAAAATGCGTCTTTTTTGTGTATTTCAAATACACTTTATTCCGAACATGTCTCACCGATAAAATTACATTATTCCCAATTCTAAAAACAAATTCAACCACTCCAACTTAGCGACAATTAAGAATATAAAAGCGACAAAAAGTAACCGTTTTTCAGCGTACAGTAATCGTTACATTTATAACTGTGTGTGTCGGGGCTCCGGTATAATTACGCGACCACAATTGGGAGGGGGGCGACGCAATTAGCCATTTCACAGGAGCCGAGCCGTTGTCACATCGACTCTAATGACTTCAACTAGTTCCATTGCGGGCGTGCAAAGGCCGGAACGAGGTTTTCAAGCTGTTCTTTAGTCTGGCTACAGAAATGTAATTTAAAACCTAGAGAGAGGATTTTAACTCCATAAACTACGGAAGTCTCAACTGTTAATTATAACAATTAACTTTTGCGACTTTCGTTGCTGAGTTGTGAATCATTTGACTTTTTTAATAGCTACAGTTGTAAATAATTTTCAGTTGTTGCAGTTACTTGATATTTCTTTCTTTATAAAACGTTGCCTACGCGCTATTAATTATCTCTGTTAATTTTTTGAAAAACCATCCTATAACTTTTCCCACTTTATCGTAAAGAGAGAGGGAGGGTCAGACTTTTACTGACTAAAATCCACCTGTGTCCTTCCTTATGCGTTCCAGGACCACAGTAACCTTTTCGAAAATTTCCCGTGGCTCTAGCGGGCATCAGCCCTGCTGGGCTCTTACGGTTGTGCTGACATCTCTTTGAAGCGCGCGTGGAACACTACGTCGTTGACGATTCGTGCTTGGTTCTTACCTTCACCCAGCATGTAAGCTCACATACACAAGAAAAATCTGAAAAAAACTATCTGTGGGCCATACAAATATTTGTTCTGTGCAGGAATCGAACCCTCGATACTCAGTACAGCAGGCAATCGATTTACCACTGCACCAACAGCCCCGTTAAAGGTCTCAATAATGGCTACGTGATTAAGTTTTTAAAAAGAACTTAATAATATTATGCATTTTGGCCGCCATGGCCCACACACAATGGGACCATTGTGTGTGGGCCATGGCGTAGGACTAAGTGCGAAAACCATACTCAAACTGAACATAACTAATAATATAGTACATACATACATTTGCAATGCGCAATGTATGTCACACGAGTTAAAAAAACGTATTGTATTTATGGTTACCTTTGGCAGGCAGTATAATACGACCAATTTATGTTGATTTAAAATCAACCCACCGCACCTGATTCAATTTAAGGTTATTGTGTAGGTATAAAATCGCTGTGATAACAACCGGGCGGATGAAATGAACATAAACAGAGCAGGCACGGAGAAATATAAATAAAAACAACCGATATCAGACTCCCTTTGTGGGTTTTAATATAAAAATTCAATATTATGACCAAACCCAAAAAAGATCGATACCGTTTCTAAATTTTTAAATTGTTTTTTTTTTTCTTTCAGTAATTTAACTCGTTAAAAGCTTCGTGGCCGATCATTAGTCTTTATGATTGTGTTTGAGTTCGTTCGTGAAAAAAAATCACCGTACATTGTCCCCACTGAAACTGCCTCTGGTAATTCAACGAACGAGTTTGAAACCTTCACGGATATTGGTGAACAGAAATTAAGCAACATTTTAGATGCCATTTTTGATGAAAGTGCAAACTAGGGGTGAGGCAACGTTTTGAACTTAGTTTACGAGTGTTGGAAACAATTTTAAAGTTTGCTATATATTGCTATCGCGATTGTACAGTGGTTTTCACTTTTGTTATCGATTCTGTTTTCACATACGCAGACTGGAGTTGTATACCACAACTGGAAGTAATTTTAACTTAAAATATAAATTCATTTTATAGGTTTTCGTACAATGATTTTATTCTCATGTTTAGAACTGCTATTAAGAGAGGTCTAAACAAAGGATGCGGAAAGAATAATTTTGTCATCATCATGATTTTTGCCGAAAAACGTCCAACTGCTACCCCAAGTGTTTCCGCAATGACCGGTCCTGTGCGTCTCTCATGCATCTCATTCCTGCAACCCTCATCGGATCGTTGGTCCACCTTGTGTGAGGCCTTCCAAAGCTGCGTCTTTAGGTACGTGGTCGCGACTCCAGAACATTTCGGCCTCATCAACCATCTGTTCTGAGAGCAATATGCTTAAGTTTGGCGATTTTTCGGGTTATGTTTAAGCGTTGGTTCTCCTGAAACAATTTTGTAGACTGTAATAAAATGTGAAGCTTAATTTTCTACTGTAAATCAGAAGCAGATTCGCAGACAACTAATTGAATGCCACACGATGTAAAATCAGGACCATTCAAATACATTGTTCTAGATTCTAAATTGGTCCAGGTGAAGGTTATTTATCTAATACCTCGAGTAAACAAAACTTGAACAACACAAACTACGTCGCCACTTGAAGCTTCATACAACCATAAAGTTTTGGGTCGCACAATAACCTACTTCAGAGACACAGGGTAAGTACCGTAAGTAGTGACAAATTGCTACCCATCGTCTACTATCACCAGAACATGACTCCCTTATCCCTAGTTGATTACTACAACTTGTGAAATATGTTAAGTCTTCTCTAAATTAAAGTTTCTGGAACCATGTTGTAAGTCATTTCAGCTACTCCTAGTACTATATCATATTGTGAACCAACATCTATCTATATATATAAAATGAGAAACTGACTAACTGACATATCAACGCACAGCCAAAACCACTGGGACTAAAAGCGAAAAAAAAAAATTTTGCACAAGGCTTCCTTTCATAATGTAGGCGAGCACTAAGAGAGGATTTTCCAAAATTCACCCCCTAAGTGGAGGAGACGTGTGAAGCCGCGGGCAGAAGCTAGTTATTTTATCATTCCTACGCTTTTAACCTAATACCTAAATTCACGCACTTTACCAAATACATTCAAAAGAAAAACCGCTTTTATCAATAAATCACCTTAAAAATGGTAAAAACTCACAGCAAACATAAAAACAGAGTGTTTGCAATATCAGTAAAAGCTCACAGTGCAAAAAAAAACACAAAGAGAAAATATTCGTTCGAACAATTTTTGAGAATAATTGTAGCACCAACACACTCTCACACACCTGCGGTATTTTCAGATGTAAATATTTATGGGTATATCGTGGACAATCAATGATATGGGCAGTTTATCTGTTTAAACCCAATTCAATTCTCCACTGAGCCTTTTGCACATGTTGCCACGCAATCCCCTTAGCATTCGATTCGGGGAGTCTGGCCTGATTGCCAATTTATCGACTGGCTATCTCCTACATCTTAGATGTCCACAACGTGGATCAAGTTGACACAAAGACAAATCGTGAGCATTCGGTAATCCGAGCTTATGGACCACTGATGGCCGTTGTTAATGTTGCTGAAAAAGTGGGTTGCGTGGAATTGGATCTGGTAAAAGAATTGATTGTCCTTAAAGAACGATTATTGTTTCTTTTTGGGCAGTTAACTGTGTAATATAAGATGTTGTGACGCTTGTCATAAACTTTGTGTATTTTCTTTATTTGTCCATTAATTTATTTGCACACACACAGTTAAAAAAAAAAGAACAATTACAGATATAAAAGCACAAAGGTATTGCTTATTTCAAAAGTAATTTCTTCCATCTGACCCAAGACAAGATATAACATACATAAGTAATCAAATAATTAATTCATTAAAAATACATATCTATACCATAATACTCACCTATACTTTAATACTCTATACATATTTAATTTGTATTATACACTTTGTCGCACACCATGACAATCATACAAATGGAAAATAAATCACATATACACAATAGCCAGCAATATCGCACTCCGCGATCTGTTCCAGGTAACTTGAAATGGACAGTAATTGCCTAGACATGAAATGGGGCTGTCATTGGTGTGACAATATCACTATTATCTAAATATAACATATCACAATAGATAAAGAGGTACATATGCTCTACAATAGATACATACATACACCCTAGAACTAAAAGCAAAAATATAAGTGACGATTACCAATAAACGTAGACAACAACAATACCTACATTATTATGTACCAAGGCTTATTGTTTTAAGTGTGCCTAGCATGTTTAATATTAAAAATTGTACTCGCATTAAATCACAAAACAAAATTAATATTCGCATTTGCTTCTAAATATTCTTATTCCTCTCATCCATATCTTAGTTGACTCTTCACCATTGTAATACTGGAAATGAAAACAACAACAAAATTATCATAAGGATTATCTACTTCCCCTTGATATTGCCTTCATAATCTGATAAACTATCAGCAGAAATAAACAGGAAGTCTGCTCCTATACAAATCGTTAGTGTAGTCGAGTCTAAGATTAGCGATAAGCGATGGACTCGGCGATAGGCTAACAACCTCGTTACTTATGCACTAGTATAACCTTTAGACTCGTATCGCTAATGGCTAAACTGTTGCTAAGTCAGACCGCGTTAGTGTAATTTCCTTGAGCTTAAAATATGGTTGGTAATGCGCTGAACGGGTGTTGGTTGAGTATGTCTTTAAAAAAATGTGGTTAGTGTGGACTGGTGTCTCTATGAGTAATTTCATATGGTTTTCTTACGGGGAAAAATAAGATATAATAATAATTAATTAATTATTACACTAATTTGCATGGTTTTCATATGGTTTGATCATTGCATATGTGTATGGAATTTAACTCTTTAAGTATTTTTGTATCTTAATATGCAAAAACCACTTAAAGGCATATTACTCAAAATTAAAATGTCACGCGAACTTATGCCTTTTTCCGTTAGAGTTATTAAGGAACAATAGAACAAGATCCGCACCGAATCTGAATAATGGTGGAAGCTTATTGAAATTTGGTTCAAAATAATAGTAAAAGTGAATAGACTGTAAATGTTTTAATGTAATGTTATTTAAAAGGCATCTAAAACATTATATATTACAAAATTCTGTTACTTTACGAATAATAAAGGAATAAAATATTTGTATCTAAATAGAAACTTTGCGACTTATCTCGACAAGTCGAGTTTCTCATTTAAGTATCTAAAAAGATACTAAGCGTCTTTCCCAGTGATAGGTAATTAATTTTTTTTGTGCATAAAAAATACACAATACTTGACGTTTATTGCAGAAAATTAACCAAAATTCGAGGATTTCAAGAATTTAGGCCCTAGTTCCACCAGCTGACTCAGAGTTGGTGGCATATATAATCATTGCACACACGCACGAGTGGTGCGTGGAGGTGTAACGCCGGGATGAAACTCTGCAGCCGCGACAAATCGCGACACTATGGACAAAGCTCCAGTGGAATCTCTTGCCAGTACAGGGATACTGACTATCGCAACCTAGCGATGGGCATATCACAATCGCGGCAGTATACACTTACTGCCACGATTCTGTGAGGAGTCTGAAGCCTGGCTACGGAGGCACCAGGTATCTGCGCTTTCCACCTTCTCACCGCTCATGGGTATTTTGGGAGGTAACCGTTTCTAATTCTGCGAGAAGAAACGCCCAGGTGACCATGAACCATTAATGTCACCATAGTGCGGACTGTGTGCCATACTTTGGTGGAGCACCGCCGTGTCCTCGTAAAAGCAATCGGCGGTGGTGATCTCTCACGCCCTGGTTCAGGCCATGGTCTGGGGACAGAGAAAATGGGATGCAGTTGCCACCGCCTGGAAGCAGTAATTCTAGCGTAGAAGATGGCCTCATACGTGAGTGGAATATCCTCACGCCCCAGCAGCCACCCGAGGGGACGCCCTGGGCGTCAAGAGTCGCTGGACAATTTCCGGCCAAGGTAGTTGTGGGCTTGTGGACAACAAGCAATGGGAAGTACACTGTCCGCTCGTCCTGTAAGAACAAAGCCAGAGTCATCAACGGCACCTGAAGATTTCCTTTCTCAAAGAGATATCAGCAAAACCGTAGGGGCCCAGGCCGATGCCGGCTAGGGCCACGGGGAATTACTGAAAAGGTAACCCGTGAAAAACCCTAGACTCGTTTTATGTACGAGTATTTTTTAGATACAAAGATCGTAATAACGTATTTTGTATAATTGTATTTTGGTATCTAAAAAGCTACAAACTGAAAACTCAGTCAAATGTTCCTGATTTATTTTTTATTTTAATTTTATTTACAGTAGTTAAAAACCCTAATTTGGACTAGTTTCCTTTTTATTTAAGAGACTTTGAACCTTGAGTTTGTTTCGATGTTTCTTCTCAGAGTAGTCAGCTAGGAAACACCGACCTCATCTAGTTAAAACTTACGAAAAATTGAAGTGTAAAAGTGTTTTTTTTTTTAATTTATTTATAAAATAAATATCAATTATCAATAGACCTAGGTTGTCCCATTCCTCTTATTATGTCCGGCTCTGGGCCAGTTCTTGCCAACTCCTAAAGAAGGCATCTATGTCGTTCCGCCGTCTCCTCCATGCACCTCCATTAATTTCGTGAGGCCCACCATTGCATCGGCATGCTGCAGATCTATCCCGTCCAATCTATTTAAGCTAGACAGCCTTCTGAGCCATTGCATCGCGGCGGCGTAGTATAATATTTCATCATCATGTCTATTGCGCTGCATATCACGATGGAAAACTTTGAATTGGAACTTTTGGATGTAATTCAAACACCAATTCTGTGCGACATGGGTCAAAATGAAGAGATTACACAGTTCATTAACTTTTGCTTAAGTGACATAGGCGAAATGTCTTTAAATAGTTTTTTCACTTTAAACAGAAAATGTCTGGAAGAACTATTGGTCTCTTCCAGACATTTTCTGTTTAACGTGTTTTTTACAAATCTTAGCAATTTATATTAACAAAGGACAAAAAACAGCGCTCGTCGCTTCAATAAAATTCCTTTTAAGATGCCACGCTTTACTCCAAAAAAAAACGTCCGTTCGTCGTAAAATTTTAAAATACCCACAGGGAGAAATCTTGAGGGCATCATAAAATGCAACTAAAGACTGAAATTTATTTCAGGTAGGCGGAAAAAAGGGTTCGTTTGAGGGTGCGGTGCTGTGAGGCAGTCACGTCCCGGTCTCTCGTAAATGGATTAAGAACTAGTAGTATTCTTGGTTGAATGTTAAAATTCTGTAAACTGGTAAAAATAATGTTTTGGTAAGTACTAAGGCAGATCTACTACTATCACTAGGTGATACAACTTCGATCCACGATGTAGACTACTACACTTTTAGAACAACGCTAAGGCGTAGCAAGAGCTCTATGCCGTAGCAACCGCTCTATTTCGTAGCAACCGCTCTGTGCCGTAGCAACCGCTCTATACCGTAGCAACCGCTCTATACCGTAGCAACCCCTCTGTGCCGTAGCAACTGCTCTATGCCGTAGCAACTGCTCTATGCCGTAGCAACCGCTCTATGCCATAGCAACCGCTCTATACCGTAGCAACCGCTCTATACCGTAGCAACCCCTCTGTGCCGTAGCAACTGCTCTATGCCGTAGCAACCGCTCTATACCGTAGCAACCGCTCTATACCGTAGCAACCCCTCTGTGCCGTAGCAACTGCTCTATGCCGTAGCAACTGCTCTATGCCGTAGCAACCGCTCTATGCCATAGCAACCGCTCTATACCGTAGCAACCGCTCTATACCGTAGCAACCCCTCTGTGCCGTAGCAACTGCTCTATGCCGTAGCAACCGCTCTATACCGTAGCAACCGCTCTATACCGTAGCAACCCCTCTGTGCCGTAGCAACTGCTCTATGCCGTAGCAACCGCTCTATACCGTAGCAACCGCTCTATACCGTAGCAACCCCTCTGTGCCGTAGCAACTGCTCTATGCCGTAGCAACCGCTCTATGCCATAGCAACCGCTCTATACCGTAGCAACCGCTCTATACCGTAGCAACCCCTCTGTGCCGTAGCAACTGCTCTATGCCGTAGCAACCGCTCTATACCGTAGCAACCGCTCTATACCGTAGCAACCCCTCTGTGCCGTAGCAACTGCTCTATGCCGTAGCAACCGCTCTATACCGTAGCAACCGCTCTATACCGTAGCAACCCCTCTGTGCCGTAGCAACTGCTCTATGCCGTAGCAACCGCTCTATGCCATAGCAACCGCTCTATACCGTAGCAACCGCTCTATACCGTAGCAACCCCTCTGTGCCGTAGCAACTGCTCTATGCCGTAGCAACCGCTCTATGCCATAGCAACCGCTCTATACCGTAGCAACCGCTCTATACCGTAGCAACCCCTCTGTGCCGTAGCAACTGCTCTATGCCATAGCAACCGCTCTAAGCCGTAGCAACCGCTCTATGCCGTAGAAACCGCTCTATTCCATAGTAAATGTGCTACGGTGCATCGTAGTGAAGATACTGCTAACGCATAAAGATTTACTGGCCTGTAAGTCTAGTGGTTATGACCCTGACTGATATGCCGGAGGTTGTGAGTTCGATTCCTACACAAGGTAAATATTTGTGTGATAAGCACGAACATTTGTTCTATGTCAGGGTGTATTTAGAAATACATAAGACAGTATCAGTTATCTAATACCCATCGCACATGCTTTGCTTAGTTTGGGACTAGATGGCGTTGTGTGAAAGTTGTGGAATATTATTATTATCGTTACAATGATATAGCCAACAAAGAACCATGATCGTCTACTATAATGACCCTTGATGAAGGGTGAATTTGCGAATGGCTACTATCATGCAATACGGTAGAGGCCTACAGTACATAGTGCATGATAATAGCCATTCATAAATTCCTCTAATATTTTATGTTGGCCCGTGCGTGTCATTTTAACGCTGAAAACAATCTTTGATTTCGCTAACGCAACAAATTTTATTATTCACAACAAAAGCAAAATAATGCTTATTATTTAGACTAATAAACAGTCAGTAAGGTACGGTAATCTCAGCCTTAAAGCGTTCAACAAAACACAATATTATGTTTTCAACGTTTGACTTAAAACAACAAAACTAAAGGTGCGTTGATTTTGACTACGTTACTATGTGTTTATATTCGCTAACATATGCCTCGGGAATTAGTATTATTGCATTTAAATCATGAATAAATAAAGTACGTAGCGTAATATCTTCCAGGAAACCTGTACCCTTGTTCCAAGGGTAGAAGTATGTTAGGGTGCATATAATTTTGACAGGATATATACTTATAACCTTCGTTAGGGACTCAACAATGTTGTTACTGTGACTAAGGGTGTATTATTCTGCGCAAAGTTATTTAAGTTTTGGTTTATAGGCTGGGGAAGGTATAATTTGTTTAGCCGGTGTTTTACATAAACCGGTTTATAGTATAATGTATTGTAACTTAGTGGAACACGAATGCAACAGATTAAGAGTTATAATGATTTGATTAAAAAAATGTTTACTGTTAAGGATAATCTCTAAGGGTGTTTTAATATCGTGCGGATTTCATCACGCATGTGGGATTGCTCGGCTAGGTCAACTTTTGGACATAGGCTTTCCCCAAGCATTGCCACCCAACAATAGTGACACAAACCAATACAACACGCCTTATAACAATACACCTTACAGCAACGTGCCTTATTGCATAATGTAAAATGATAAAAATGAATATAAATCTACTACTCCCCTTTGTAGGACGCCGTCCGGCCGTCAGGTAACAGTCCGAAACGAGCCCAAATCATTGACGGCGCGTAGTGTTCCAAGCGCGCCTCAAGGAGATGTCAGCAAATCGTAGGGGCCCAGCAGGGTCGAAGCCTCTGGGGCCATGGGTGAAGTGAAAATGAACACCCGGGGCTCTGTGACGCAAGGCAAAGAAGGAAAAGTCAGACATCAAAGAAGCCCTCCCACTCCGCCCAAGAGTGAAAGAAGTCATTGGATGATTACCCACCTTAAAAAGGAGTAATAAACAGAAATTAAAAAACCACTTGCCCCATAAAGCACTAGTATCTAACTTATTTAATCTCTAGTAGCCCCTATCCTGTATTTATTATTTACTAGCTTCACCCGCATACATAAAATATAGCCTATGTCACTCAGGAATAAAGCGGCATTCTATCGGTGAAAATATTTTAGCAATCGGGCCAGCACTTACAGAGATCCTCCCATAAACAAAAAAAAAAACCTTTACGTCTTTAGAATATTAGTGTAGATTTTGCCTCCAGACACTCTAAGCCTGGATCTGGTTACATTGGTTACATACATACTCTGCCATCATTGACCGCATTGTCGCTTTCCATCAGGTGAGATAGCAGTCAAGCGCGAACCTAGCAAGAATAAAAAAAAATTGCTATTACGATCACAGTCAAATAAACTACCATGAAAATACATTATCATAGTTTTGATTTTTTTAATCCTACATAAAAAATAAAGTTTATTAAATTGTATGTAATATTCCCTGTTCATTTGTAAAACATACAATTTGATCGAAAAATATCACTCTTTATGAATATTTTATACTATCTGACCCGGTGAACTTCGTACCGCCTAACAGTCAATGAATGTAGAGTGTGTCTTTCGATATAGTCAACCGATTGCGATAAAACAAAGCCTAAGTAATATATCAAGTTATACACAATTTTTATGTATAAAAGCTATCTACGTCGATTTCGTACATTTTACGTGATACGCGCACAATTAAAAACTTCTACAAATTTATTATAATATAATAAATTTTTTAAAGTTTCCAACAGGTGCAAAGTAAAAAAAGTTATTTGCAAGTTTGTGAATTTGTGATAGTTGCAGTAACTTACTAAGAATATTTTAAGACATGGCAAATCGTCTTTCAAGTGTCAAAAATGAAGAAATAATAGTTCTTTTTTTCAATAATGTTTTTGAAAAAACTATTAGAAAACCTCAAAATTGCAAATAACTCTTTTAACTTCGCACCCGTCGATATGTACAGATAAGATAGCTTGTTTTGGTACAAATGCCAAACGCGTGACTTATTTTTTAAATTACAAGCTACTCGATAGTAACGTTCAGGGGAGCGTGAATCGACTAAACAGAACCGTTATTGCGTATTGCTGCTAAATCCCGGGAAGCGACATAAAAAAGGGAGGTTTATATTTAGCGGTGGGCGAAACCAGGTCGTGTGATAATGATCGTTTTTCGCACCAAGCTTTTGTTATAACTCAGCAAAATGCGACTAAAATATCTTCTACTTTCCGTTAGTCAATTATAAATTACTATCTTGATTTTATCACCTTTTCACACATTCATAATATATTACTTAATTAATGTTTGAATAGGTACTTTGTAATTTATAAATAAATGAAGATTACTGTGTTTATTTTTTCCACTCTCTCTTGCTTTCCACTCCGTCTGAAACAGAATAAACAAACATCAAATAAAACAACATCCATTAATTACTCCCCTAAACTCTCACAATAAAAATAAAAATTAAAACTCCAGACCGTAACCTCCCAATAAACAGAAACACGTTTTAAGACCCCGTCTTAGTTAATAGACGAACTCAATTAACAAAATGGCAGCCGAACCAAACAAACAACCAACGAAGTAAGAATCAAATGAGCTCTCAAACAACGTCTGTAGGTAATTAAAACGTAATAATTGAAGCGTCTGGATCCTCCATATCATTATAATGAGAACTAGTGTTGTACCCGTTTCAAACGACCTTCGTTAGCGCTATCGTGAACAAAATTAATGATGTAATGTGGTTGTTCGTACTACATTTGGTATGTTGCGGTCTAATTATGCTGCTGTCACTGGTTTTGACTCGAAATGCTTGCACTTGTAATCTTTGTTTGCTCATCACTGGTTATTGTGGCGCGGGTAATAATTTTGTATCGCGCACGTAATATTTTGATGAAGGTTGTAATGGTGAAAAGGTTCAACCTCCATGGCGTCGATTAAGAATATTAAGGTAACTTATTCATGTTGCATTAGCTTAGACACCGAGCGTTTTAATGCATTTTAATTAGTAATATTAGCCTCTACAGTTTACTTGTCTTAATTTTACTTGTTTTGAGTCAAATTAAGTTTAAAGTCGCGCCATAATACTGCAAGAAAATATACTAAATAACTCCAAAAGTGACAGCCAAATGTTGTCCAATGTAGAAAAGTAACATCTAATTTCGTCACTGCGCCCAAGCTACGGAATTGATAAACTTTTTCTGTTTCTGCGTTGGCAATAAATCTCATTATGTAAGTAGAAGGAAACGTATTAAAACTCATTTCAAAAACAATTTTTGTTTTACTGAATAGTTTTACTCAACATTATAAAATATCTGGTTCTGTCGGACACCTGCAGAATATAAACGAAAATGTTTATTGAAAAAGTTATTTTCTGTGTGCAGAGCTCAGCATATATCCTATTGGAAAAGTTATGATACATCAAAACATCGAATTTCTTCGTGGGATGTCAGACGGAGTTTTATTATTTGAAATTTTGGCTCAGATGTTTCAGTTTAAAAGATGATGTCGATGTTTTACGTGAGTGTCATAAACCTAGAAACTTTAACACATGTGAAGTGAACATAAGCTTTGTTGCAGAATAAAAAATAGGCTTAGTAACATATATAGGAATTGGGTTACTCAACATACGAAATATAAATCTGTAGGTAACTCTTCGAGAAAAACATACCATAGCGTGACCAAAATTATTTGTGACCATTCTAGTCCTACTTCCCTTGACACAAATAAACGTTGCGATTGATCACAAATCGTTACTTTTTATCATTCCAGAAACATCTGCCCCTTGATCTCCTCAATTTCCGGCCGAAGCGCCTTCTTATTCCAAACTTTGACCAACTTTTGGAGAACGTTCAATATTATTACGATTTTTATGGTGGCTTCAGTATTTACATAATGATTAGGTGTTCTGTTGTGGCCTATATGATTTATTCTGTGTTTGTAACGTGTAGAAGGTTCTTGATTGGTTTTTTTTTAAACTAGAATTTCCCATAAGCAGCTCAGAATCCAATTTTATACCAAGTTGATGGCAACGGACAATTGTTATGTCATTAATAATTCTAGTTAGGTCTCATACCATTAATAATAATTTGATGATGAATTAGATTAATTCGCAGAAACAGAGAAACAATTACAAATGTCTCGTATATTCTATATTCAATAAAGCGCAATCATGTAATACAATATTATTATATAAAAGGACATCAAAGGACCACGCAATGGACATCTGTTGTGTGTCGATGGATTGCACAAGTACGGATGTAAAAAGTTATGGGGAAATTAATGTTAATGTCTCAATGTATACGTTATTGTGTGTGCTTGTTGTTAGTTTTCATTGTTTTGTTGTTTTTATTTATAATAAATTATTGTAATGTTGTCTAGAGGTTTTTGTATAGCATTTTTGTTACAAGGACAACCAAATATAGGGCTCATAGTTTGTTCAAGTACCGCCCTAAAAATCTAAATTAAATGTTATGAGAGAGTGAATATCTAGACTAGGTTAAAATATGTTGATAAAGAAAATAAATAACGACCTAATAAGTAACAAAGCCATGAAACAGGACAACGAAAACATTCAATGTTATTCAAACACAGAGCAGAGAAAAAACTGGCTCATTACCTCGTAACAGTGACAAAAGATTCAGTGATGAGAAAGACAGCATTCTCGATCCCATTATTGCGAACCAACGCACCAAGCTACGCGTGCTAGTACTTCCAATGAATCTATCTTATTGGTTCAACGAGATTGTATCCGAGCTTAGGATCTTATTAGGGATTAGGGGCGTATTCGCAAGACCTAGTTTATTTATTTATTTTTCCTTTTCGTCATATCTGTTCGTCTGTCAATAAGGAAAAAGTACAGTATTGGCTTGATACGAAATTATTTTCTTGGAAAAGTCCGTCACGAAAAAAGGATAAAATATAATTTCACTAGGAGATTATTCTCACTATATGTATATTTGGTTGGATCATTTAAAGAATGTAATAAAAAGGTAAAGTTTAGGAGGCGAAAGCACTTATGGAAATGTTATAGCTCTTTCCAAAAGTATTATAATTTCGTTAAATAGACATCGACGTTTTATGGAACAAGTATTATTATTTATCGGTGTCGTTTATGATTTATTGAAATTATTCTAGGAAATGATTTCCCTGTAAATGTAATGCTGAGTTGGAGGTTAATGAACCAGTAACTAACCTAAGAGATATTATACATATAAAATTCATTAGTTTTCAACATAGCCGTGTCTTATTTAGAAAAAATTGTTTACAATTTCTAGCGATATTTTAAAATTTTACGGTATTTTTAATTTTCCAGTGACATATAAATATTCTAATGCTAGGCTATTGACTAGCTAACTCATTAACGCACATCTGAACCTTTAAACATCGAAAACTGTTTTTTTTTTACAGATATTGCTTTTAAGACGTATACGGGGAAAGAGTTTTGAAACCTTAAGTAGTGAAAAGTGCTTTTATACGAGCGAAGCTGTTATATATCATATTTGTGACTAGCTCTTAAGCTAGTCACAAATATGATATAAGATACAAGTGCCTAAGGTCATAAGGAGTTTTTTTTTTTTTTTTTTCGGTGGGAAAATCATCTTATGACATCCCCCGCCCTTGGGCGGGGCGGGAACCCACTCCTGTTCCTTCGTTGCCTTTCGTACCAGGGCCGAGTCTTCCTTTCAGAATCAGACCCTTGGCCCCAGTAGGCTTCGACCCTGCTAGGCCCCTACAGTTGCTGATATCTCCTTGAGGCACGCGTGGAACAGCACGCGCCGTCGACGACTTGGGCTCGGTCTGGACGGTTACCGGACGGTCGGACGGCGAGCCACCCATTGCTCGCCGTCCGCAAGCCTGCGCCTACGATGGCCGGAAATCGGGATCGGAATCCCGGCGGCGATTGGGGCGTGAGGACCGTTGCCTCACGCGATCGGCCGCCTCCTTTGCTAGCATTACTGCTTCGCAGAAGGAGGCGACCGCCTGCCACTCCTCTTCACTCCGGACCATGGCCTGTACCAAGGCCCGGCGCGAGAGATCGCCGCCGCCAATCGCCCCCACGAGGACACGGCGTTGCTCTGCCCAAGCGGGGCACACCTCCACCGTGTGCTCCACCGTGTCCTCCGGGCGGTCCGCACAATGGTGGCACCCGGGCGTTTCTTCCGCACGAATCCGGTGCAGGAACCTCCCGAACTTACCATGTCCGGTGAGGACCTGCGTCATGCGGAAGGTAAGGACGCCGTGTTGCCTTTCCAGCCACTCCTCAAAGAGGGGACTTATCGCCATAATTATGGCGTGCCCAGCACTGGGTTGCGATAGTCGCTGTCGCCATTCCGCCATGAGACCCCGCCGGAGCTCTGCCCGCCATGCCGCGACTTGTCGCGGCAGCGGAGTTTCACCCCGACGTTGCATCTCCACGCGCAGATCGTGCCTGCGTGCAAGGCCTGCTGCCACCAGGTCCCATGGTTGCTGGCCAGCAAGGAGGCTCGCCGCTTCGCGGGATACCGTGCGGTATCCCCTCACCATCCGTATGGCCATGACCCTCTGGCACGCGTTCAGCTGGGCCGCCGGTCGCTTTCGCAGTGACGGCGCCCACACCGGCGCCCCATAAAGGGCCATGGACCGGACGATGCCTGCGTAGAGCCTCCGGCAGGAGGCGTCTGGACCCCCGAGGTTGGGCAGGAGCCGCTTGAGGGCAGCCCCAGTCCGATTCAGTTTGGGAGCCAGACGTCGGAAGTGCTCCTCGAAATTCCACCGGCTGTCGAGGACGAGTCCCAGGTACTTCATCGTCGACCCGACGCCAATGTGAACTCCTCCTACCGTTAATTGGGAATTCCGAGGTGGCGCGCTCCGAGGGCCGTGAAAACACATGGCCTCGGACTTGTGTAGCGCCACCTCGAGTCCCAATTGCTGAAGGTCATAAGGAGTAGATTATTTCAAAGCGTTAAGCTTCTGCCACTTTATTTAATTTAATAACAGAATAAGAAAGTCTACTTCAATTATAGTCTGAATATATATTACAAAACAGAAATAAAAATAATATAAATTATTAAGTCTTATCAAGAAAAGTAAGAAATATTGAAGTAGTTTTATTGTTTTAAAACTACGTTCACCTACTTAATAAGAAAAATGGTTGAAGTTTCCTCTGTTAAATTAGTCTTGTGTTGGTAACTATTTATTTATTTGTAACAGGTAAAACGTCTTTGTTTGGACATAATAATAACTATAATTGTATCTAAACATGTTATTTATAAAGGTATAACTTCCGATAACAATAATAAGGAATTAAACGAATGCTCAGGTTGTATGATAAGAACCTCAAAATGAATTAGCGACGATTATAATTAAATTGCGTCCAAAGAATATCACCATCCCATCTCTTCCTGTTGGTGTCGTAAGAGGCGACTAACAGACCAGGGAATGGGCAGTAGCATCCCCTATGCATTTCAACAACCACACTGCGATCGCCAACCCGCCTGCCAAGCGTGGCGATTAAGAAAAGTCATGGTAAACAGCCATGTAGCACTCACTCCTATCAAGATCAGAGACTTTACACTCGAAGTTGTGGACGACTACGTTTACCTGGGACAGATGGTCCAGTTGGGAAGGTCCAACTTCTAGAAAGAGATCAATCGTTGAATCCGACTCAGCATGGGCAGCGTTTAGCAAGCAGCGCGGTAACTTTTCGTCCAATATACCACTGTGGTATACCGTCTCAAGACGAAAGTCTATGACCAGTGCGTATTGCCAGTAATGACATATGGCTCCGAAACGTGGTTGCTTACAATGGGCCTCATCAGAAGACTTAAAGTCACCCAAATGGCTATGCTTGGAGTTTCCTTGCGTGATCGAATCCGGAATGAGGATATCCGTACGAGAACCAAGGTTACCGACAGCTCGCAGAACTGATGGACGTTGGGGCTGAAAGGTTCTGGAATGGCAACCACGTACCGGAAGACGTAGCGTTGGAAGGCCTCCTACAAGGAGGACCGATGACCTGGTAAGGGTCGCGGGAATCCGATGGATGCGAGACGCACTGGTCTGTTCATTATGGCGACACTTGGGGGAGGCCTATGTCCAACTATGAATAAAAACAGATAATTAAGAATAAAAATAAGTTTTTTTATATGTGTGTATGGCACTGGTTAAATCCATGAAGCATAGAAGAGCACACAATAGTAACATTTAAAATCAATACGAATAAAAACCATAATATATATGTACCTACAATTAATTTAATTTTAAAAAAGAGGAGAATTTGATAATTGTCCCATATTCCTTTAAAACAATACAATCTTTGAATGGGCAAAGCATAGCATAATTATGCATTTAATGGTTCCACTACTGGGACTTAGACGAAGGTCTAGGTCTCTTCTAGAGAGAAGTCTCTAGAAGAGAACAGGCCTTTGAATTTTTGGTTCTAGGACCTAGTTGACACTTCATGTGACACAGGAACTGACTTTTACTTCGACCAGAGATAAGGCATTGCTATACAACGTGGGAATGCTGCTAGCCTTTAGTGCACACTTCGAGTTGACAGCGACTCAGAGAGATTTTTTTAATATCCTATTTTCATATTTAAAGAGCAGTTACTTAAGTTAGCTACTTACTGTACGGAAGCTTAAAAACGAATGAACGAGTCAAAGCGATGCTGACGTCACATCGTTTTAACAGAACCTAGACTGGCGTTCGAACGAGCCGTACAGATAAAGTTCCAAACGCAGAGACCTCGTTCTCTTTTCTCTGTTGGCAGCCGTGTGAACAACAACTAGTCTAGGGACTGTCTAGCAATTCGTTGTGTAGTGAACACCTAAAGCTTATATCAGAATAAATCAGTTGCGTGATCTGGAATGGTTTCTTTATTGCTTGTTACCCACTCATTACTCTCAAAACAGCTCTGGAAAGGATTACCACTGTAATTGGCTTCCTGAGCTGGCTATATTTCATTAAATTATCTACCTCTGCTCCTATCTCCCTTGTCCCCAAGCTTACACTTAGAATTTTTCAAACTAGCAACTTCGACTTACCGTGACAAGTACTTCATAATGTTTCTAATAGCATTATTTATGTGGAAGCCTTTGCAACACGTACCTACCTCCTTGTATAAACAACTTGGAAACTTACTGAGATAATGCGACTAAGTTAAGAGTGTCTTCGCTAGTTCTCATATTTCCTGAGCCGCTTAAAAACTTCGTGTTTTATCTTTTATCGCTTTAATTGGATTCTTCTTAAAAGGTTTTCCTGCTTAATATTTTTTTTTTCAGACTTTTTTTTATTATGGAAAGAAAACAGTATTTTCATATTTATTTATTTACTAACTGCTGTCAGCGGCTTCGCCCGTGTGAAAGTAAAACATTGTCCCAAAGGACCATTCGAGTGTGAACGTGAGTGAAAAACTAAAATCATACACACACTCTCTCAAACTTTCACCTTTATAATATTTTTAGCTTGATTGGCCCATCAACACTTAATATCCTCTTAATATTCACTTGGTTCTATAAAAGCATGTACTTTTATAGAACCAAGTCAAGTGAATATTATGCGATACACACCATGCATAGACAATGTTAAAACTAAAAAGATTTTACGACGACGATAGTGCAGATATAACACCGACTTTCTACGGTTTTATAGTTCTTAAGTATAATTGACCTATTTATTTCTATGTTCATAATTTTTTCTTAAATAAATGAATTTCTGTATTGGTATCTAACAATTTAGTAAGGTTTACGGATATTTCTTCTATAAATAGAATCCAATTTATTTTCCGGGTATTTGAGATGCTTCGAGGAATATTCCATTTTCATTAAGGTTTTAGTACTATTGGTGCCATTTTAAGTTGTCCTTTGATAAAAGACCAATCATTTGTGTACAAGGCTACTGAATATTAAAAGAAGGCCGGGAAATATTTGATTATTTATCTGCCTAATATCACTGTCGCCTCCGAGGCTCGCAATTACAGTCTTGGCCTTTTCCCAATTTTCAATTATTCCTTATTTACCACTAGCGGAAGGAATAAACATAAATTCGACGACTGAAAATGGACTAGTTTTTTTATATTTTTTCAACAGTCGATTTTTCCGGCCTGTAAATATTTTTATGGGTGAATATAAAAAAAACTGACTCAATGATGGATTTCAAGTTTCGTGTTCCAAACTGTGATGCCAGACCAATATAAATAACTAGTCCTGGAATACTACAGTTAAGTTCAAACGTAGGAAACAAATACAACTATAGACGTGATGACGTGTCCTACTCTTCCGCCTACATTGAGACATGTCTTCCACTGGACGCAATTAAGAGGTTTGGGATCAATAAATAAAAAAAAATAAAAAATATCTGGGGCACTGGGTCACTGCTACACAGACCGATAATAAGGACATGGAGGGAACACATGGCGCTGTCAGTCAGAAGCAATATGTTCATCCGTAGATTTGCAAAGTGTTCAAAAGATGTAAAGGTTAGGTTAGAAAGGTGAGGTTTAGGTTCGGTTTAAGGCATACTGCCAGTCTTTTTACACTTGCAGTCTATGGGTTGACTACACGCAAAGGGCTTACGGCACCTTGCGAGTCCAATACAATAACCCATACAGGGCACTGTTGAGGCTGCCGCGTCCTTGCAGCGCATCGGGGATGTTTGCGGAAGCATTTATTGATGACTTTTATGTTATCGAACGAAAGCGTGTCGCTTTCCTGATGGGGCAGGTAAGGGGCAGCGCCAACAGTCTGCGGATAGGACTGGTGGCCTTATATTGAAACACTGAACGAGGACGCAAGTGTTATTCTCCAACTGTGGCCAAAAGTGGTGTTGTGAGTGTTGTGTTTGTTAATTATTATTTGATTGTGTGATATAATTATTATTATTGACATGCATATTGAATTTATTTATTTAATTGACAGAGATATATATGTACTAACACTAGTTTATAAGTTGTGTATGTCTCTACTAACAATAATGGATTGTTAAATAAATAACAATAAACTTTTAAGACGCGCCTTTAAAAAATATTATTATTTATTTATTGATTAAATTATAACACCTTTACAGACGACCTGGTGAGGGTCGCGGGAGTGCGGTGGATGCGAGAAGCACAGGATCGGTCATTGTGGCAACGCTTGGGGGAGGCCTATGTCCAACAGTGGACGTCTTTCGGCTGAAATGATGATGATGATGACCTTTACAGACTCGTCTAAGGCGACGTTATAACTAACACTTCAAATACATAGTTATGATACCGTAAAACGAGGTTACTTTGAGAGCTGAGGTATCTTTTATGATTGCTAAACTTGGTACGTTTTTTTCGGAATCAATTGTGTGAATCGGTGAATGTCACATGTCTTTGAATTTTTCGTACTAGGACATGCCGTTTTCCTCTCGATGTTTTCCTTTACCGTTTTTAGAGCAGTGGTGATGAAATAAATTACACAAAGTAATGCGCCTGGTTGGGTTTGAACCCGCGACCTACAATTCGTAAGTCGGGGCCGTTACCACTTGGTCACCACTGATCTTTAACTACATGTACGATAACTACACAATAGAGTTTAATACCACAGTATTATCAATCACTAATGTCATAAAAGGAATCGGTATTTCATTTCTAATGTAGACTATAATATTATATATTTAATATACCTACAATACTATATTCAAAGTATTATACATGGCCTATTATAACGAAATTGAACGGTTTCTTTTAGAAACGAAACTCGGTAATTGACCGAATAACTATCCGGTATAAAAAGTTTCAGATTTGTATGCGGACCGAGCGTATATTTATGGTAATTTATGTCGGCGACCCGGTGTAAAACTTTCACAAGCCCGAAATCGTATTTAGAGCAGTCGGATGAAGCCATCTTTGATAGTTCGGGAGCTAGACGTTATTTCATTGAATCACTTGAAGTTAACAAATAAAATCATATCTTCGAGTCTTTTTTTAGGGTCCCGTACCTCAAAAGGAAAAAACAGAACCCATATAGGATCACTTTGTTATCTGTCCGTCCCTTTATTTCGGGAACGCGTAGAGATATTGAGTTAAAATTAAAACCGCATACTGTCTGAAAGGTCTGAAGCTGTGAAAAAATCAAACTTCAACGTTATCGAAAACAAAAGATACGGCCGTTTATGTCGCAAAAAACGTTAATTTCGACACTCTCAAGGGAATCAAAATTCATTGGGTATTTCCAGTTGACCTAGAATCCTGATATTTGTCATGAAGCAAAGTCTCACAACACAAGTATAGGAAAAAATCTGAAAACTGTAAATCTGTTGTCACGGTACAAAAACAAAGTTTTTTGTGATTCGAAAAAATCTTCGTAACTTAGTTCGGGTACTGAATTGTTTTCATAGGTAAGTTTGTGCGGAACCCTCAGTGCGCGAGTCCGACTCGCACTTGCTCGGTTTTTTTGTGGGTAAACTAGCTTTAACGCTTCGCTTGCGTATGATTTTTATCAGTGATACAAACTTTGAACTCCCGTTTTAGCCTTTCTAGGATGGAATTTAAGAAATCGTTACAACACTTGTTTCTTATTATTATTAAGTGTTAGCCTAAAAGTTAAAGTGAGAAATGAAAGCGAAGTTTGAAAGTGGCGCCAGTAACTGAAAAGTTGAAAGGGAATCGTTTGTCTTGGTATGGTCATGTGAAGAGGAGGGATGAAACGCATGTTACTAAAAGAGTTATGAGTTTATACATGTGGATGGATGGAGAGGGAAAGGGAGACCAAAGGAAAGATGGATGGATTGTGTGAAGAGATGAAAGAAAAGGAAGTTAGTGATAGTATGACGAGTGACAGAGCAGAATGGAAGAAAAATACGTGTTGCGCCGACCCCAAATAACACGGGACAAGGGCAGGAAGATGATGATGAGCCTAAAAACAAAGTTTTATGCTGCTAACTTCAAAAACGGCAAACAAACCGGCGATACCATATTAACTTCCAACCCTTTTTTTACCCCATTATGTCCCTCGTCTACGTCTTAAAACGAAGACCTGTGAAAAAACAACTTTATAGGTTCAAGGATTTAGGTCATGCGTTGATGAGTCAGCCTTCACTTTTTAAAGGTACATACGGTACATAGGTACATTATATAGAAAGGAGCATCAACAAAACTTACTTTAAAATTTTGCATGCTATACCATAAAATAGCTAAACATGTTTGTACCACCATTTTATGTATGTAACACCATTTTATACCATGTTTTACGCAAATAAAGAATTTATTATTATTATTATCCATTTATTAAATTTCTGTACATATTATTTACATTTTTAAATATTTCTTAAAAAATAAAATAAAAAAACATTTAAAAATATAAAAAATAGTAGCCCACTGGCATCGGGAGCAGGGTCCAAGCTACCGGTGGTCAGGGCTCCTGAGAGAGGAATCTCCTAACGATGCGCGCCGTGTCCAGGAGTACTGCTTTCTGGATCAGGCCCTTGATCCAGCTGCCTAACGAGAGCCTCCTTAGATGTTGTTCGAGGCTCTTTGCTATTAAGCCATTGGCCGTTACGACTATCGGCACAATGATTGCTCTATCCACTTCCCACATGTCGACAACCTCGCGAGCTAAGTCAAGATACTTAGTTTGCTTATCTTTCTCAGCTTTCACGAGGTTCTCGTCATGAGGGACCGCTATATCAACAATCATTGTGCGACGCTCTAGTCGATCTATCACCACTATATCAGGTTTATTGGCAACAATAGTCCTGTCAGTGATGATAGATCGATCCCAATATAATGTGATTTTGCCATTGTCGAGAACTGGGTCGGGCACATACCTATAATACGGTACTTCTGATTCCACAAGATTGTATTTAAGAGCAAGTTGTTGGTGGATCATCCTGGCCACGAGGTTGTGTCTATGCAAATAGTCTCCGTTAGCTAGATGAGAACACCCAGAAATAATGTGTCGGATTGATTCCCCGGGCCGGTGGCATGCCCGACAGATGTCAACCGTACCGTCCTTCACAATGTATTTCCGGTAGTTGTTCGTCATCATAACTTCGTCCATAATCGCAAAGACAAAACCTTCGGTTTCCCCGAAGAGGTTACCGAAACGCAGCCAAGATACGGACGCTAACAGGTCTACATCGGGTCCATGTAAGGCCCGGTAAAAGCGTCCGTGAAGCTCCTTGCTCTGCCATACTTCCCTGCGGTCATTAGTATCCAGTACTATAGGTTTGCGCCAGTTCTCGTTGGCCAAGGAGAGCGGAGTGAGGCCCTTGTCCACCGCTACCACATCTCGGTGCATACCCACGTCGGTTTTTAGGAAGTATTCCCTGAGACTGTATACCTCGCGGTTGTGCAGGGTCTTAGCATTTAAAAAGCCACGACCCCCGCACTTCCGCGGGATATACAGTCTCATCACCGATGACCGTGGGTGATGCATCCGATTTGCGGTAAGTAGTGTGCGGACCCTCCTGTCCAGGGCGTCAAGTTCTGTCTGAGTCCATTCGAGTATGCCGAAAGAATACATCAATACCGGCATGACCCAACCGTTGAAAGCGCGCACCTTGTTTCCGCCTGATAAAAGACTATTCAGTACTTTATTCAGGAGGCCAAAGAAGCGCTCTTTCAACGCTTGTTTCATGTCCTCAGTATTGATGCCTAACGATTCCGACATACCCAAATACTTGTAAGTTTCGGTTGAACAGAGGAATCTAAGGTGTATGGAATCCGAGAGTTGTATTCCCACGGATTCCATAATCTCACCTCTCTTTACACGTATGACTGCACATTTGTCCACACCAAATTCCATCCTGATGGCACTACTGAAGGTATCAGTAACCTTCAGTAGCTCCACCAGTTGCAAGTTGTTGGGGGCAAAGAGTTTCAGATCATCCATGTAAAGAAGGTGAGATATGGCCTGACCGCCTCTTTTCAACCGGTAACCTAAGCCAGAACCCTCCAGCAGTGTGCTGAGAGGGTTCAAGGCTAGGCAAAACCACAGTGGACTCAAACTGTCACCCTGGAATATGCCACGCTCAATCCTTATCGGTTCGCTGTTCTCCCGAATCTGTCGACATCCCGGATAGTGAAGGACTGTTCTCCACTGCCCCATACATGACATCAGGAAGGTGCGAAGAGTTGCATCAACTTTATACAGTTCTAACACCCTCATGAGCCATGTATGAGGAACAGAGTCATAGGCCTTCTTATAATCTATCCAACATGCCGACAGATTCTTTCGAGAACGTCGAACCTGTTGGCTAATGGCCATATCGATGAGGAGCAGCTCCTTAGTACCGCGGGACCCGTTCCTACATCCATTCTGAGAGGCAGACATGATAGAATTTGTCTCAATATGACTATTGATTTTAGCTCTCAGAATGGATGTAAGAACTTTATAGACCGTCGGCAAACACGTGATCGGTCTATAATTTTTGGGTTCCGCAGTACTACCTGATTTATGGAGCAGGTGGGTTATTCCTGTCGTTAGAAACTGGGGCAGCGACCCTGACTCTAAGGCAGACTGGAACTGAGATGCCAAGCGAGCGTGCGACCTTTGAAACCATTTAAGCCAGAAATTGTGCAGCCCGTCCGGCCCAGGAGATTTCCAGTTAGGCAGTGGACGGACTGCACGGGCTACATCTTGGGGGCTGATGGTAATTGCCCCCATTTCTGGTAAAAGTTCGCATGCGCGCTCGACCTCTCGAATCCAGTCACCCTCGGTATGACTAACAGGCGCCGACCAAATGCTGCGCCAAAATAAACACATGGCGTCATCATCCGGCAGGCGCGTATCAGTCACACCTTGGCCCGGTCGCTCCCAATCCCTATAAACCCACCTTTCGTTGCTTCGGAATGTACGATTCTGAGTGTACCGCTCCACTCGCCGCTTGTACCGACGAATACGGTTTGCCCATGCGTAGATCTTCTGCTTCAGGAAGTCGATACGCTCTGTGACGCAGGACGGATAATCTGGAGGACTAATATCAGTCCCCAAGAATGCCCGCCTCACAAAGCGCATCACCCTAGGGCGAGTGTTGCCCTCCCTGAAGCAGATAAGCTTACCGATGAGTGCTCTAGCCTCACTGATACGGCGCTCTATCCTGCACTGCCAAGCTGGTACAGCTGGTCGTGTAGCTCTGTCACAATTAAGAAATTTAACACGGGCTACACGACATGCCGCTACAGCCGCACAGTACAAGATCGAGTGGGTATCAGTGAGGTCTTTGCTGCTATCAAAACAATTTTATAGCTGCGAATCTAGAGCACACACCAGCGCCCTATTTCTCTTGTGCATGGGCAAACGAGGTAGACGAGGTCTAAGCTCCGGCGGTGTGGTACGGTACTCCCGAAATGCGTCCTCCAAAGCGCCCCTCAATCGTTCATTACATTGGGTACTCACAGATATAGCCGCGTCATCATCGGCGTCACCAACGTGGTCGGGTCACGGTGAAGCAGTGGGTTGACGTTGCACCGCGGCCGGTGGTGTAGCAGGTGAAACACGGCCACTCTGTGATTCCAGGCGCAGTCTATCAAGTACGGCGTCATCCAACATACGGTTACGCTGAATGACCCGCACCTGATCCGATAGTCGTTGGACCGAGACGTTGACAGCTGGCTCAAGCATCTGAAACAGAGAGAGCATCCGACCACGATACGCAGTCAGGTTAATTCCCCCCTCTGTAGCCCCAAAGTATGAGCGCATAACGTTTTCATTAATGGATGATGTCCATCGCATGCGCTGCACACTTCCACCGGCAGCGGGGACCCTATCAGAGGCCGGCGGGCCTCGAGGTCCCAAGCTGGCCGGAGGTCGGCTTCTTCCCCGTCGACGCGCTGGTGGTGGTGTCGTCGGCGGCGAGAAGTATTCGTCACTCGAGCTCGACGCAACTGCAGCGACCGGAATCTCTGGACTCACGGTTGGTGCTGGTCCCGGCGGCTGCGAGGCGGAGCTGAGCGACGAACCCGAAGATGATGGGTGTGTGTGGAGTTTTTGTGCTCGGCTTCTTGTCAGCATTCTTCCGTTTCAATTCTTCGCCATGTCATTCAGGTTTGCATATTTATTTTCAGGATACATATCATGGATGGTGATGCGATGTTTTTTTATTTTTATTTTTTCCTGCGTGTTTTTCGGTGATTGTACATAATTATTGCGTATTGATGAATAAAATAAAATTATTATTATTATTATTATTATTATTAGATGAATGTAATACGTTTTAAATAATTTAAAGTACATGCAAAACTTTTCATAAATAATAAAAAACATTTCATAATTCAAAGACATTATTCAGCGGATCAGATCATCCATATAAAATAAATAACGACACGAGCTCCTAAACCATCAAGATACTCTTGATAAAAAGTGTAGTTTTACCCTCACGAATTTGATCTACAAACGTTATGTAAGAGATCAACAGTACATTAGCATTGCGACTCCAATATAGAACTAATATTATTTTCACGTTGTTTTGACGTTTCGCGACGGTTTTTCGTATTACTTTTATAATTTCACGATAATTGAAGTTTTATTCTTTAGAAGTGAAAGTATGAATGTTTTAATGTTTTGACATTTTGATGTTTGTGTATCAGGGTGGGTTTCCAATGAAGTGGAGCTGGGTGGAATGGAGCGGAGAAAAGCAGTAAAAAGTGGCAAGAATTTCATTTGCATTAAAGCAGAGCGGTACGGAGTGAATTGAGCTACTCTTCGTTTCGTGCTCAGTGCTCAGTACCTGACACCGTTTTGTCCGGCTCAAGGCCGCGTCTTCAATTGTTTTATTTGTAAGTCCTCTCAGCTCCACTCCGCTCCACATATACTACATTTACTGATGCAGAATGGAGATTTCAAGCACTGTGATTGGCCAATTCACGGTCCGCTCTTCTCCACTCCGACTAGCTCTGCGTTAGTGGAATCGCATCCTCAATCACGTCTCAACGGCTAAAGTAGTTTGGATGAAACTTGACACCCCTGTATAAAACAACCTGGATAATGACTTAAGATAATTAAATATCTACTTTTTATTTCGGTAGTATCATTTTAATGATTTATTTTCTGACTCAGACTGCGAACAAAGCCGCTGGTAAAAACTAATTCTGTACAATAAATATAATTGTTGTTATTCCGTACAAGTTTTTAGTGCTTATTGTAAAGTGTTTTCAGTCATGCTTTGTCGAGCTTCACTTGTTTGTTGACATATCTGACGCTATCCACGGAAACGGTGCAAGTTCTAGTATATCAAAGGCACAAGTAAGCGTAGTAGTTATTATTATTAGATGAATGTAATACGTTTTAAATAATTTAAAGTACATGCAAAACTTTTCATAAATAATAAAAAACATTTCATAATTCAAAGACATTATTCAGCGGATCAGATCATCCATATAAAATAAATAACGACACGAGCTCCTAAACCATCAAGATACTCTTGATAAAAAGTGTAGTTTTACCCTCACGAATTTGATCTACAAACGTTATGTAAGAGATCAACAGTACATTAGCATTGCGACTCCAATATAGAACTAATATTATTTTCACGTTGTTTTGACGTTTCGCGACGGTTTTTCGTATTACTTTTATAATTTCACGATAATTGAAGTTTTATTCTTTAGAAGTGAAAGTATGAATGTTTTAATGTTTTGACATTTTGATGTTTGTGTATCAGGGTGGGTTTCCAATGAAGTGGAGCTGGGTGGAATGGAGCGGAGAAAAGCAGTAAAAAGTGGCAAGAATTTCATTTGCATTAAAGCAGAGCGGTACGGAGTGAATTGAGCTACTCTTCGTTTCGTGCTCAGTGCTCAGTACCTGACACCGTTTTGTCCGGCTCAAGGCCGCGTCTTCAATTGTTTTATTTGTAAGTCCTCTCAGCTCCACTCCGCTCCACATATACTACATTTACTGATGCAGAATGGAGATTTCAAGCACTGTGATTGGCCAATTCACGGTCCGCTCTTCTCCACTCCGACTAGCTCTGCGTTAGTGGAATCGCATCCTCAATCACGTCTCAACGGCTAAAGTAGTTTGGATGAAACTTGACACCCCTGTATAAAACAACCTGGATAATGACTTAAGATAATTAAATATCTACTTTTTATTTCGGTAGTATCATTTTAATGATTTATTTTCTGACTCAGACTGCGAACAAAGCCGCTGGTAAAAACTAATTCTGTACAATAAATATAATTGTTGTTATTCCGTACAAGTTTTTAGTGCTTATTGTAAAGTGTTTTCAGTCATGCTTTGTCGAGCTTCACTTGTTTGTTGACATATCTGACGCTATCCACGGAAACGGTGCAAGTTCTAGTATATCAAAGGCACAAGTAAGCGTAGTAGTAGGTCAGTACACACCGTAATGAATGAGAATGAGACGCGAAGAGGCCGGTGGAGCGGCCGCGATCGCCCGCTGCTGGCAGCCACGCTCGGCCGCTTGACTAGTCGCGTCGCACTGGTCCGCGGCGCTCCCTTTTTGAACCTATCAAACGATACTGGTCTTTTAGGTATGTAGATAAAGTTAAAATTATTTTATTCTAAAAGTACTCGCCGCATCGCTGCCAGCCACTGCTTTTTATGGTATGTATCGGCCCTAATGAAAACGCGGAATATTACCAAGCCCAAATTCAAATGCATAAATGAATACATTGAATTATTTCCATGTATGTTACAAAAGAGAAGAGTGGTTTAGATCTAACAGACATAAACTGAGCAAAAAAAAAAAGACGAAATAGCAAATAATTCACCGCAATTTTTCCGCACAACAGCAACTCAAAACCGATGTACGTTAGCGCAAAGTTAAACCAGAAAATACGACACACAAAATAAAACTAGAAAATGCATTGCAATGCAATCGATGAAAGTCAGCAATAGTGGAGTTTTATTGACGTCAAGACCTTTCTACAATGGAAATCGTAGCCACCAGCCACCATTGTGTCAACAGTATCCAGTGTCCAAATACAAACGAATTAATTCAACTCACAACAAAGGGAAACCTTTTCCCATTAGGCTAAAGTAAACCGTAGTAATTGAGTTTGAATTGCTTTAAAGATTTATTCGCACTATGTTTGTGTGCCAGCCTATATCGAAAAATTAAACGGTCCCCACATTTTAATTGAATTCAAATTGAAAAAGGGCGACCATCCGGTGAAGAGTGAATTTAATTTACGAATATAAAAGTGTGACGAATAATGGGAACCGTTTGGGAGGTTACCGTTCACCGATAATCAATAATTATAATCTGTCTTTTTTTTATTTGTGTACACTTTTTAATATTGGAATGGAAAATTTTTCAACATTAAAAAGTGTCCACAAATAAAATAAATGTAGACGCTGTTACTCTGAAAATTTTTAGCAATAGGTATACACGACATTGATATATACTTCCCCTTGTCTCGTCCCTTTTCGTTTTTGTCGCGAAGTTCTTGTTCTTTGATTTAAAATTGCATAGAATATTTTTTTTAATATATATTTTTTGTTTAATGTTCCACAACTATCACACAACGCCGTCTAGTCCCAAGCTAAGCAGAGCTTGTGTTATGGGTACTAGACAACTGTTAAACATACAAGATTTATATATTTCTAAATACATACATATATAGATAAATTACACCCAGACACAGAACAAATGATCGTGCTCATTACTCAAACATACGAAGAACTTAAAACGTAATAGCAACCCTGCAAGTTTTATTATCATTTTTTTTCGATTTAGCATTAAATTAAACAACACGAACTTAAATGACGATCTTGGACTTTAAACAGTGAATGACGCTTAATTAATATTATTCGAAATCTCAAGACATAGTGTTAGTCATAAATTAATAACTTCATGTTGAAAAGGAAATTACTTTTAAGAAGAAACATTGTTTAGCACATGAATATTAGAAAAGTGAAAGTTGGTATATATGTGTGTATGTTTGTTACTTCTTCACGCTGAAACTTCTAAACGGATTTGGATGAAATCTGCTACATGGGTAAACCATATCCTGGAAGTACGCTAGTAGATAGGTTTTAATTTCGAACACAAAACAACAAGAACCGCTGTGGTATATCACAACAACTAACGCTAGAGTATAATCAGGAGGTCGCCTCCTGCGAAGCAGTAATGCTAGTGAACCGGGATCCCGACACCAATTTCCAGCCACCGTAAGCGTGGGCTTACGGACGGTGAGCAATGGATAGCTCGCCGTCCAGCCATCCAGTAACCGTCCGGACCGAGCCCGAGTCGTCGACTGCGCGTAGTACACTACGCACGCCTCAAGGTGATGTCACCGTAGGGGCTTAGCAGGGTCGAAGCCCACTGGGGCTATGGGTTGTGCGAAAGAGAACCTCGAGGCTCGGGAACGAAGGCAAAGATGGAACATAGGAGTGGTTTTTAGTCACTAATAGTATGACACCGCTTCGTGCTTCACCCTAAAGTGGGAGAAGTCATTGGATGACTTCACACCTAAAAAAATCGCTGTAGTATAATAAAACACTATACTGCGCTCCATAGCACAAATCATTGACGTGACTCAGAAGATTGCCCAGCTTAAATGGGACTATAGGCAGGATATGTCTGCCGCATGCCCATGCCGATGGGCCCGTAAAACACAAAATTTGTACCTTCAGGTCTCGGCAGGCCACGGAGGAGATAGCGTGACGACTTCGGTGTTTTCTTTAAGCAAGAAGTGGCCCAGCACTGGGAACGATCGAAAGAATGGAGAGCAGCATTTTCCCAGGAGAGACACGCAAGATATAATAATAATACAATATTCTTTTTAAGTGTTATTATTGTTTTCTTTTTATTTAAGTTTTATTTTTTTTTATTTAAGTAAATATTTAGATGAATAAATAATTTCTTAATAATCATAATTGTAGCCCGATGGCTACCAAAACTGACAGCATTGTGAAAAACTAACCTCATTATTCTTTAGACAACCTCAAATTCAGATCAAAGATAGATAATATTTTTTTAGAGAGCTTAACAAAAAGAAAACAAGATAAGACTTCTTATACGAAACCGCAAATGTTTTATCTTCAAAAAACATGTTTCTTTTTATTTCTACTAAGTCTCCTAGTAAAACAAGCCTTAATTAAATACGAAATAGTACACTTGACTGGCAGAAATGGGTAGGCAACCCTTCTTATAACTGAAAATTAATGTAGTGAAATTAAATTTAGTTCTACGCAGTGTACAATATTAAAATTATCAAATCAAACATTATTTTCATACTATGTACTTTGGGGAGAAAATGGATCTATTTCTGTGTTACAAATACAGTCGTAGGTATTTACCTACGGTTAATTAATTCAAGAATATGTGATTTTAGGTAAAGAGTCTAACATCACATCTTCTAACACCTAATATAATTTAACTGTAGCAAGCTTGCTCTTTTTGTGGGAGAGAACAAATGTACAATTTTGAGCTATTTTTATGACACCGACCCGAACTCATACACTGAGAAAAAGATGTGATTAGATTCACTTTTTTTTCATCTTGATTATGTGTACATCTAAGACCAACCTACCCCCCTTGGTGAGACAGTTTTACTGTTCTTACGTGTTATTTCAATACACATAATAATATAAATTACAAAACCATTTCAAAGACATTTTGAAATATATATATAATTGAAGACCCTACTCCCAACAACGGCTCCAGAGGCAGAAATCCCCTCACAATGCGTATAATTATAATAATATTGTACAACTTTCACACAACGCTATCTAGTCCCAAATTAAGCAGAGCTAAATTATTTAAATAATATATTGAATATTTTTTTTTAATATTTTTTATTATATTGATAATATTATGTATTATTATTTATGCGAATGGTGTCGAGGAATATTGCCTTCTATATCAGGCCCTTGATCTAACGGCGCAACGACGTCTTTGACAGATGGTCGTCAAGACTTTTGGCCATCTGGCTGTTGACAGTAGTTACAATCGGCACAATGACAACCGAGTCTACATTCCACGTGTTGATAATAATACCCCTCGATTTGTGTCTCTTGAAAGTGTTATATTAATTTGTAATAACCCATTATTTTGTGTGAGCTTACCTATTTCTGATCAATATCTAATCCCAGACCGTTTACTAATCTAACTTCTTTTCTAAAAGAAAACTCCAACTACGGTCGCACTTTTTTCTAGCTCTAAAAAATGAGCCGTTCAATGACTTAATAAGAATACTTACATTATTAAATAATAATGTCTGAAAATACTGATCCCTTTCTGAAAAGGATATCACTGATAATACGGTACCTATATACATAGCGATGCGAATCAAAATCTTGGTTCCAGAAAAACTGCATGGGGTCTATGGGATCAGCGAAGCTGTGAGACAAAACTAGTTCCTGATAAAAAGTGTACTTACTAAAATTAAATGCACAGTACATAAAAATACCATTCAGTAAAGTGTCTTCATGTGGTTGTAAAGTCTATTGTGATAGGATACCTAGGGAGCATCGTTTTTTAGGGTTCCGTACCCAAAGAGGACACTAACGAAGAACGGAAAAGGGACCCTATTACTATGACTGGCCTGTTGGTCTACTAGTTAGTGGCCCTGACTGCTTTGCCAGAGGTCGTGGGTTCGATTCCCACCCAGGACAAATGTTTGTGTGATGAGCATGATCATTTGTTCTGTGTCTGGGTGTAATTTTTGTATAACTAGCGGTCCCGGCAGACGTTGTTCTGCCCAAAAGCGGGATTTAGTAAAAAAAAAAAATTACCCTACTCTACCCTACTCTACCCTACTCTTC
The DNA here is from genome assembly GCA_961205895.1 of Mythimna pallens. Lineage (NCBI taxonomy): Eukaryota > Metazoa > Arthropoda > Insecta > Lepidoptera > Noctuidae > Mythimna > Mythimna pallens. Next base: position 15,199,997 of record OY540835.1, read on the forward strand.
CCTACTCTACCCTACTCTACCCTACTCTACCCTACTCTACCCTACTCTACCCTACTCTACCCTACTCTACCCTACTCTACACTAAAAAAAAAAAAAAAAGTAAAAAAAAAAAGTACCCTATGTCCGTCTCCTGATCGTCAAAATTGGTGGGGAGGTAGCTTAGAACAGCTACCTCCCCACCAATTTTTAGCCAAATCGGTTCAGCCGTTCTTGAGTTATAAGTGGTGTAACTAACACGACTTTCTTTTATATATATAGAAGATAGATAGATAGATATGTATGTATTTAGAAATATATAAGTATGTTTATCAGTTGTCTAGTACTCATAACAGAAGCTCTGCTTAGCTTGAGACTAGACGGCGTTGTGTGATAGTTGTGGAATATTATATTATTATTACTAGAACTCAGCTGTCCGACCGTCTGTCTGTCCGTCGATCACCAGACTGTATCTCATGAACTGTCATAGTTATAGACAATTGAAATTTTCACAGATAATGTATTTCTTTGGCCGCTATACAAATACTAAAAAAACAGAATAATATAAATATTTGAGGTGGCTCCCACACAAAAAACGAGTTTTTTTATCGTTTTTAGGGTTCCGTATCTCAAAAGGAAAAAAACGGAACCTGTATCACTTTGTTGTCCGTCTGTCTGTCGTGTCTGCCTGTCTGTCTGTTTCTCTGTCTGTCTGTCTGTCTGCCTGTCAAGACCCTTTATCTCGGGAACGTGTGGAGGTATCGAATTGAAATTAAAACCATATACTCAGGTCTGTTTTTTAAGTTGGGATATCATACAATGACATCTCCTGCCCTTGGGCGGTGCCGGAAGGCTCGTCAGATTTTTACTGACTAAAACCCATTTCTGTTCCTTCTTTGCTTTCGTTCCAGGGCCCCGGGGTTAACTTTCGCATCAACCATGACCCTAGTAGGCTTTGACCCTGCCGGGCCCCTACGGTTGCTGACATCTCCTTGAGGCGAGCATGGAACACTACGCCCCTCGACGACTTGGGCTCGGTCCGGATGGTCGGACGGCTAGCTACCCATTGCTCACCGTCCGCAAGCCTGCGCCTATGGTGGCCAGAAATTGGGATCGGAATTCCGACGGCTGGGGCGTTCGACCGCCTCCTTTGCTAACATTACTGCTTCGCAGAAGGAGGCGACCGCCTGCCACTCCTTCTCGCCCTCGTACCAAGGCCCGGCACGAGAGATCGCTGCCGCCGATCGCCCAAACGAGGCGGGGCACAGCTCTACCTAGTGTCCTCCGGACGGTCTACACAATGGTGACACCCGGGCGTTTCTTCCGCACGAAACCGGTGCAGGAATCTCCCGAACTGACCATGTCCGGTGAGGACCAGAGTCATGCGGAAGGTAAGGACGCCTTGTTGACTTTCCAGCCACTCCTCAAAGAGGGGACTTATCCCCATAACTGTGGCGTGCCCAGATATACTCAGGTCTGCGGTCCCTTGAAGCTGTGAAAAACCAAACTTCTGACTTAACGAAAAAAAAATACACGGCCTTTTATGTCGCAAAAAAGCGTATTTCAATACTCTCAAGGGCACCGTAGGGGCCCAACAGGGTCGAAGCCTACTGGGGCCACGGGTAGTGTGAAAGCGAAGCCCGGGGCCCCGGGATGAAGGCTAAGAAGGCACAGGAGTGGGTTTTTAGTCAGTAAAACTCGGACACTATCTCTCGCTCCGCCCAAGAGCGGGATTTGTCATTAGATGATTTTTCCACCTAAAAAAAACACTCAAGGGAATAAAAATTTATAGGTTATTTTCAATTGATCTAGAATCCTGAAATTTGGCATAAAGCCTAAAGGCAAAAGTCTAAAAACTGTAATTTTGTAGTTACGTCACAATTTTTTTTTTGGGATTCGGAAAAATCTTCGTAACTCAATTCGGGAATTGAACTGTTTTTATAGGTAAGTTTGTACGGAACCAACAGTACGCGATTTGACTCGCACTTGAACGGTTTTTTTTAATAGAAAATGGTACGGGACCCTTCGTGCCCGAGTCCGACTCGCACCTGTGACCCTTCCCTCTCCCGCGCAAACACAATAAAATCGCACGTACACGTTCAGGACGCGTCTCCATTTTGAATTTATTTGCAATCTAACTGAAAACCTGTTAAAAGTGTCTCCTTAAACTTTGACAGCTGAACCGCATTGTAATTCTGTGTGTTTATCGAAAAACAGACTGTTCAGAGTGTGCAGATATTTTTAATTCCACGAACCCCCAACACATTCAATTTTGCCTTTACGCCCGTCTGACCTTACAATCAGCGTAAAAGCTTTTATCTCTCTTAAAATATAAATCACATCTGTCCTTTCCCTTTTACTTTGGAACTTGCATGTCTATATCATCTTTACGTCGCATCATGCTGTTTAGAAAAGTATCGATACTTTTCCACTTTGAAGATTTATAGTTATAAGTTTACATGTGTACAAAATAAATCTTAGATAGGTATATACTTAGATTGTAATAGGAGCGTAGGAGTGACGAGGGAGGTACGTGTCAGGCACTTAGAAGCTCCTGTATTATTTGATATTATTTTAGGGTTCTGTACCTCAAAATGAAAAACGGAACCCTGATAGGATCGCTTTGTTGACCGTTTGTCTGTCAAGATCTTTTATCTTGGGCACGCGTCGAGGTATCAAATTGAAATTAAAACCATATACTCGTGACGGTCCTTAGAAGCTGTAAAAAAAATCAAACTTCTAAATTGACAAAAAAAGGTACAGCCGTTTAATCATCTTCCTGCCCTTGTCACGTTTTTTTTTTTTTTTTCGGTGGGAAAATCATCTTATGACATCCCCCAACCCTACTCCTGTTCCTTCGTTGCCTTTCGTACCAGGGCCGAGTCTTCCTTTCAGAATTAGACCCTTGGCCCCAGTAGGCTTCGACCCTGCTAGGCCCCTACAGTTGCTGAAATCTCCTTGAGGCGCGCGTGGAACAGCACGCGCCGTCGACGACTTGGGCTCGGTCTGGACGGTTACCGGACGGTCGGACGGCGAGCCACCCATTGCTCACCGTCCGCAAGCCTGCGCCTACGATGGCCGGAAATCGGGATCGGAATCCCGGCGGCGATTGGGGCGTGAGGACCGTTGCCTCACGCGATCGGCCGCCTCCTTTACTAGCATTACTGCTTCGCAGAAGGAGGCGACCGCCTGCCACTCCTACTCGCTCCGGACCATGGCCTGTACCAAGGCCCGGCGCGAGATATCGCCGCCGCCAATTGCCCCCACGAAGACACGGCGTTGCTCTGCCCAAGCGGGGCACACCTCCACCGTGTGCTCCACCGTGTCCTCCGGGCGGTCCACACAATGGTGGCACCCGGGCGTTTCTTCGGCACGAATCCGGTGCAGGAACCTCCCGAACTTACCATGTCCGGTGAGGACCTGCGTCATGCGGAAGGTAAGGACGCCGTGTTGCCTTTCCAGCCACTCCTCAAAGAGGGGACTTATCGCCATAATTATGGCGTGCCCAGCCCTTGTCCCGTGCTGTTTGGGGTCGGTGCAACACGTTTTCTTCTTCCATTCTGCCCTGTCACTCGTCATACTATCACTAACTTCCTTTTCTTTCATATCACTCTTCACAAAATCCATCCATCTTTTCTTTGAAAGAAAGAAAGAAAACACGTTTATTTGGCACACAGGTACACACAAAAAACAGGTACACCTTTGGTCTCCCTCTCCCTCTCCATCCATCCACATGTAAACTCATAACTCTTTTAGTAACATGCGTTTCATCCCTCCTCTTCACATGACCATACCAAGACAAACGATTCCCTTTTAACATTTCAGTCACTGGCGCCACTTTCAAACTTCCCCTAATATACTCATTTCTCACTTTATCCATTCTCGTCACACCACACATCCATCTTAACATTCTCATCTCCGCTACGTGCAACCTTTTTTCATCCGTCTTTTTCACAGCCCAACATTCTGATCCATACATTTTGATAGGCCTTATCACGGACTTGTAGATTTTACCCTTCAACTTGAGGGGCATCCGTGGGTCACAAGTTGTTCCCGTGACCTGTCGCCATTTCATCCATCCTCCGTTGATCTGATGTGTTACGTCCCGGTCTACCTCACCATCCCCTTGGACGAGTGACCCGAGGTACCAAAAGTCGGAGCAGATCGGTATGGGCGTTCCAGCAAGAACTAAAGGCACTGGATTGGAGAGACCGCCGAAATCGTAGAACAAGTATTCCGTTTTGGTTCTACTCAATTTCAGGCCAACACTCTCCAGTCTGTGCCACCACAACTCCAATCTGTTCTGGACCTCTAGGCCAGTCTCGGCAACCAACACAATGTCATCGGCAAACAGCATACACTAGGGAGCCTCTTCCTGAATGTCCATCGTCAGAGCGTCCATTATCATCAGGAAGAGGTAAGGGCTGAGAGCCGACCCTTGATGTAAGCCGACAGCCACATCAAAGCTGCCAGTGGTGCCCACTGTAGACCGGACTTGGGTACTGCATCGACTGTACATCGCTCGGATCAACTGCACATACTTCCCAGGCACACCTTTCTCCTTAAGGGCCCACCACAGAACCTCACGAGGTACCCGGTCGTATGCCTTTTCGAGGTCAATGAATACCATGTGCAAGTTTTTATGCGCACCTCTGTATTTCTCGCACATCTGGCGTATAGCGAAAATGGCATCCGTTGTACTGCGAGCAGGCATAAAACCAAATCGGTTCTGTGAAATTTCACTCTCTTCTCTCAGTCGCCTTTCAATAACTTTCTCCCAGGCTTTCATAGTTTGTGACATTAGCTTTATTCCTCTATAATTTTTGCACTCAAGCACATCACCTTTGTTTTTAAAAATCGGCATCAAAGAGCTATTGCACCACTCATCAGGTATGGCTTCTTCCAGCAACAACTTATTGAAGAACAAAGCTAACCACGTCCATCCATCCACTCGCAATAACTTCCACACTTCAACTGGTATTCCATCTGGACCAATGGCTTTACCATTCTTCATTCCAATTACTGCTATTCTGACTTCATCCATACTAACCCAAAAAAACGTATATTTCGACACACTAATGGAAATCAAAATTCATAGGGTACTTCTCGTTGACCCAAAATCCTGAAATTTGACATAAAGTAAGGTCTAATTAAGCTCAGGTATAAGGATAAATCTGAAAACAGTTTTAGGTTACGTCACAAAAAAAAACTTTTTTTGCCATTCGGAAAAATCTTCGAGACTCCATTCGGGAATTAAACTACTCGTACATATTTACATATGTAAGTTATTGTACGGAACCCTTAGTGCACGAAACCGACTCGCACTTGCCCAGTTTTTTTGTAAATGACATTGCCTTGTTGTGTGCTCTCTATACATAATAAATAGGCAGATACTTTGTACTTAGTTCTCAGACTGAATTTCAAGCAGGCAATGCTTTAAGTTTAACTACATTTTCGTTAATAAGTTATTAAAATAAAGATCTTTTGAAAGTTGATTTTTGGAGATTTCACAGTTGAATCTACCATGCGTGGGACAAATGCGTATGACTTTCTGGCTAGGAATACCAATTATCAGGCACTACTATATTTTTTTTTAGGTAGAAAATCATCCAATGACTTCTGCTCTAGGACGGTGCGTCTGTGCCAGACTATTACTGGCTAAAACCACACCTATGTTTCTTCTTTGCCTTGCGTTCCAGGACCCTAGTAGGCCTCTACAGTTTTGCTGACACCTATTACAAGAGCACGTAAGTGTGCCATACGCCGTCGACGACTCGGGCTCGGTTCGGACGGTTAGCGGACGGCCGGACGACGAGCTACCCATTGCTCGTCCTCCGCAAGCCCACGCCAACGGTGGCTGGAAATCGTGATCGCGATCCCGGCGGTTGGGGCGAGAGGAGGTCTGTCCCCTCACGCGTGCAGGCGCTTACTTCGCTAGCATTGCTGCTTCGCAGAAGGAAACGATCGCCTCACGGACCGGCGGTGACACCCGGATGTTTCTTCTGCACGAATCAGGTGCAGGGTCCTGTCATGTCCGGTGAGGACCTGCGTTATGTGGAAAAAGAGGATGCCGTAACGTCTCTCCAGCCACTCCTCAAAGAGGGGACTTACCGCCATGATTATGGCGAGGCATCTATGATTTATGTATTTTTTATACGACTTGTACTTACTTTTACACAAATAGGGAGGATAAAGCTGAAGAAATATACTAAGGTACGTGAAAATCTCAATTTTCCTCTTCATAAGGACACATTGAAAAGGAAAAAGATTTTTTATGTGCACTCGTTTTCCAAAGAATACCACCCTGCTCCTGCTCCTCCTCTTTGTGTTAAAATTCTGACTAAACTATTACCTACCCAAAAGAAGAATTACATAATAGGCAGGTGATTATAACTGACTATTAAGTTACTTTTTATTCAAGAAAATACCCGATCCCTAATGACAAGGGATGACACGGGCCTATCTCGTCACTCTCAATTTGTATGACACTAGAGCAGTGCCTCGAAATAAAGCTCATACTGAAAAAACAACAAGAAAGAAATAAAAAGGTATATTTGTGAAACGCACAGGACAAATATCAAAGTAAAATAAATTATTAACTAATCATAGTAACTAAAGGAAGGTACCTTTCCACAAGGTGGATCGATGACCTGTTGGGTTACCATGACGTTCAAAGTAAGATTGTTTCATTCTTATTTCGGTGTGGGCAAGAGACAGAGCTATACAGGTTGTCTAGCGCCATCTCTTACCCACAATGGAATAAGAATAAAACAAACTTACTTTAAGCATGCATGCATGCTTTGCATTAAGTCCGCCTTTATACCTTTTGTTGCATGAAGATTAAATAAATAAATAACCCAGCTGGTGAAGGTCGCGGAAATCAAATGGATGCGACACCCAGACCTGTCGTTGTGGTCACTCTGGGGAGGCCAAATTCCAGCAGTAAACGGTTAATAAAAAAGTGCATACACAAGTGTATATATGTACGCAGCGCCGGTATTCGAAGAAGGCCTGCGATACCACAAATACATATACGAAACACAGACTAAAGAAAATAGATGAAAAGTAAACTAAAATAACGGTTATAATCACACAACCAAATAAACTAACGTTATCTATCACTTTCAAAGAAAATCGAATGTCAATCTTAGTCAACATTTAAACCAATACATAATACTTACCAAGTTACATAATTACAGTACCTCAACACACCTAGTAACGAGTTCCTAATAGTTGTTTACTAAAGCGACATTTACCTATTCGAATTAATTGAAAACGCTCGATAGCAGCCTTTGCGTCGGCATCTAACAGAAATCGCTCTGATTTATTATGTAATCTCAGTTTCACGAAATTTGTAGGAGATTTGCATATGTAGCAGGAATTTCGTTAGGAGTTTCGAACTTATTGGTTGGCATTTAGATGCTTGGTAGTTATTGGAAACTGGCATACGCACGTGTATTTGTAGATATTCACTTTATTCAGGTGTTTGAAATCCTCTTGCATGCAGATAGCGTTTGTAGTTTGTATGCAAGTGTCTGTGTCTGTTTGTTACTCCTTCATGCTCAAACGATTGAACGGTTTAAATTAAATTTGATACATAGGTAAAACATGGCCTAGAATAGCACATGGTGTACATACTTTATATCTCGAAAGTATACACCCCTATTTTTTAATTAGTACAAAAAATGGGGCACTATCCATACCCATTACTGGTCATATTTTTGTAGTCAAAAGTAAAAAAATCGAAATCCCAAAATTGTCCACGAAAATTGGTCATAATTGGTAATTTCTAAATAGAATTAATCATTCATAACAATTGATACTAGAAAATACTACGCGCAGCGATTTCCATTTAGATCGTCATTTATACATTCATAATCAATGGCCTGTAAAATATTTCCATAAATTGAGTGACATTTTGAGATATAAACAAACGCTCATAACTTTGCTTTTGGATATTATTTATTGAGACTTTACTTAAATAATAACAAGACAATTTTTAGTAAGCCCTCTAAGTATTTAAACTAATTAAAAATTAGTGGTATATAATGTTCCCTAGGATTAATTTTCGCTGCAATAAGCGAATAATAATTATAATTTTCAAGAACGACTTATTCGCGGAACGGATTGTCGATGGAAATAAAAGGTTCTGGAGTTGCGACCATGTACCGGAAGACGCAGCGTTGGAAGGCCTCCCACAAGGTGGACCGATGACCTAGTTAAGATTGCGGGACAGACAGGAGTGTTCATTATGGCAACACTTGGTCCCTCAAGTGTTGCCATAATGACCGGTCCTGTGCGCCGGCCTCACGGCCTATGTTCGACAGAAGACGTTTTTTGGCAGAAATTATGATAATAATGATGATGAGAACGACTTAGAGTTACGAGAGTTTTCCTGTAGGAATAGTAAATACATTTATAAAGACGACTATCGAAATCAAGCATAAACGTCTTGTCTGGAAACAAGAAGGTTTCGGCCCTAAAAGCCATGGGCCCTACGGTTTATTGATATCTCTTTGAGGAGCACGTGATACATGACGAGCTGTCGACAACTTGGGCATGGTCCGAACAATGGCCGGACGGCAGACCGGCGAGCTACCCTTTGCTCGTCGTCCGAAAGCCCGCGCCTACCGTGGTTAGTTGTTGGGAACACAGCAGCTGGGGCATGGGAAAGGATGTCCGTTCCTTCACGCGTGCGGCCATCTCTTTTGCTAGCATTACTGCTTCGCAGAATGAGGCAAATACCTGCTATTCCCCTTCGCTCCGAACCATGGCCTGAACCAGGAAGACACGATGGCGCTCGAATCCGCTTAAGCAGGGTACACCTCCACCGTGTCCTTCAGGCGACCCACACAATGGTGACTGCGGGGTGTTTCTTCTGTCTGAATCCTTTGCAGTAACTTCCCGAGCTAACCATGTCTGGTTAGGACCTGCATCATGTGGAAGATGGGGGCGCCGTGATGCCTCACCAGCCACTCCTAAAAGTGATGACTCACTGCTACATTATGACGTGCCCGATCGGAAATGATATAACGAGAACCTTAAGCTACTTTTTATATCCCTGCGGGATCGAGACTTACTTCCAGTAGTGGGGAACATCTTGATTCCCGGAAGGGGGAGCATCTTCGAAATGGTTGAATTAAAGGAGATGTTTCATTTTTGTATGGGGCTCCGGCCATAACATGTACATTTTAGCGAAGCTGGGAAACTTACCCCTGAATAGAATAAAGTAACATTTTTTTCATAATATCAAATGGTTTTTATGTACAAAATAAATATTACTTAACCTATAGAATTGTTTTGTTTTTGTTTACCAGAACTAAACTCATAAATAGTCTAAGATAGATCTTTCTGATAGAATATCTTTAAATCATTTCTTAAATAAAAAGGGACAAAAGTCACTTTGAGCGTTTAGGCGGTTATTTTGAATTCGTTTAGAAACACACTTCAAAAATGGAGACTAAATATTTTTGTAACGATGGAATGGTCACATTTAATTATGTTTACTCAAAAATATGTATAAGAGAATAATAGTTATTTATTTTTAACACTACAAGAATACACACCTTTTTTAATTATTTTCTACGTAACATTGATTTGATGAAACATGATTTCAGAACGAATGAAGTCTGCAAGCAAACGAGACGCCATGTTGATGAAAACACGGCAATTGAAAAACTAATATTTTTTGTACACAACAAATCAGGCTCAAATTCACCAGAGAATATTTTTCCCCAATTTGTGGTATTTTTTCCTCTTTTTCGATAAATGTTCATTTGATGGCCGAAAATGAAACATCTCCTTTGACGAAACTTTCATTGGGATGTACATAGCTAAAGTTATAACGAAGTGGCGAGTATCAGCTTTTAATATGGTCATGATATACCATTTTGAAATCCTCGCGATGAGCCCTTTAATTTGATACCCATAATGAAGTCACAAAAAAAGTACTTTAAAGTATAGCATCTCACAGTCGTTATGTTGGTTTTTTTAACGTAACCTATCTAAGAACACTTGGGTTATCAACACAAATCTAATGATATTTTAATTATATAAATCCGTAGAGCGGCTTGGAAGATGTGAGTTAATAAAGAATATTATACACATACATACAAGATTCACGCGAAAAACATAACCTTTCTTGCAGTTGGGTAAAAAAGGCTGGACCATATAAATCAAAGGTGTCCAAAAGTGCGTTTGGTCGACAATATCACCAAAGTTGGCTGAGGGACAAAATATATACCTATATACTTATATAGGTTTAACTTGGCCCAATGGAAATATAGTCTGGGGCATACCCAGTAGTGATGATGATGTTGATGAAGTACCTAACTTGCAGCAAAATTGTCAAGGACCTTTCTTAGAATCATAGATAACAAATTTTACTCTCCTGCCTCTAGTCTAAAAATGTACAAAACCAATCTATAAAATACCAAAGATATAAACTAAGGTAACACTATTAAAATTTCGTGAGGCACTTTAGTACTTGGTAATTGTACACAGAATTCGTAGTATGAAAATTTAATGGGGACTGACGTCTCTGGTCGACATAACTGGGACTCGCGAATTCTCCATTAAATTCACTATTTAAGTGTTAATTGAGAGTATTTTTATCACATATTTTTTTTAGAATCGAATGCACTTTATAGAGTTTTTTGAACATTGACAGATTTGGTCCATCCGTACCAAGGTCGAGCGTGACGCTCGAACATGGTACGACAGGCCAAACTTACGCCGAATCACATTCCACCTTGGTACGAATGGACCAAATCAGGCGTACCAAGTTCAAGTATGTGTAACCAGCTAACATCGCAGGGCGTCCAAACCTATAATTACGTCACGTCATTGTTGAAACAAATGAACACACTTCCGGTTTGTTGCTCACAGGTTTTCGACCTATACTTACCACGACTACAATTCGTTTAAGAGTAGCTTTTTAAACAAACATCCTGCCCTTTGATCAGGGCTGAAAATAGATCATCTCGTCACTCTTCGCCTCTTTGAAAAAGCAATAAGGGCGTATTAATAAGTGAGTGGGAGAGTAATAATTAAACATCTTTTAAACAAAATAATTTTGAAGATATTCCTATAAAGAAGCAATAAATTAATAGTAGGTATTCCAACTAAAGGGCAATCTTTTAATTAAAATGGAATACCTTAAGGTGCTCGAGGGCTAAAATGTTCCATTTTAATAAAACCTTTAAGTTTTTCCTTGTCTCTAAGTTAAATAGTTATGATGGTGGTTTTATGAGTATAGTTATAGCATAGCATAATCAGCCTTTTAATGTTCCCACTGCTGGGATTCAGGCCTGCCCTTTAGGAGAGCGAATGAGCCGTAAGCTGCCACACGGGCCCAGTGCGGATTGGTGAATGTCACATGTCTTTGAATTTTTGGTTCTAGGACATGCCGGTTTCCTCACGATGGTTTCTTTCACCGTTTTGAGAGCAGTGGTGATGAAATAAATTACACAAAGTATTGCGCCTGGCTGGGTTTGAACTCGCGACCTTCAACTCGTAAGTCGGGGCCGTTACCACTCGGCCACTACTGCTCTCACAAATTGCCATTTATCACAATTGATTTTTTTTTAATTTCACGGGCAGACCTTCATAATCACCTTAAGGTGTACGCTCTAGGTATACACCTTAAGGTGATTCTTACAACATTTAGCTTCCTTCCTACTAAGTGCAGAGCTGTTTTACATCGTATATTGATCTATGTTATCTGAAACAACTACTACTTAGTTATTCTATCATAACGATCTGCCTATCCACACGGTACTTCACACCGGGACAGATTTTAATGTTATACAAAGCACAAGTCCGTTTGTGTGTGGAGTACTACAGCCACATATGGGCTGATGGTGCCACCTGGCAGCTTTGAACTTGGTGATCCAGATCTGGTTAAATCCAGTCTACAAAGCTTTGAGTACAGGCGTAAGGTAGCCAGCCTTTCGGTGTTTTACATGATGCATTTTGGAGAGTATGCACGGGAATTGCATGACTTGATTCCACCATCTTATTTCTACCATCAGACAACCCAACGAATGGCGAGTATCCACCCTTACGTTGTTGAAACTTGTATGGTCCAGATCAAGCGTTTCGCTTCGTCGTTTATACCACGAACATTGAGGGACTGTAACAACCTGCTGCGGTCTTCCCGTCCGATTATAGTTTAGGTGTCTTCAAGGCTATAGCAAACTAGTGCGCCTCACCATCATTACTTACCATCAGGTGGGATCGCAGTCAAGCAATAGTTTATAACTAAAAAAAAATTCCTTTTTCTGACTACTTTGGGATAATTTTCCAATCAAATTGTATACAGCTGCAAATCAGTATACGAAACGACTCTCTGACCTTCACAACCTAGTAATTGGGTAAGACTTTAATGTGCCTTTCGAGGCACGGAGAAGTCTTATGTTAGGGTCTTAACTTGGACTTGAATAAAAGGTAGCGGACTGTAAAAACTGGCAAACGTATATCCATTAGAATTGTACAGAAATAGACAATTTAAGGCGCGTGTGTGTCGTCTGCTGTTCTTCCTAATGATGTGTGTTGGGCCCGTAGCCCCGCTTATACACGCGCGCCGTCGCCCACGCAGCAGCCCAACTAGTGACGAAAGTAGCCGACGGCGCCCGAACAGCCAAGATGATCACACAACTATAGTTAAACCTCGATTAGCGTTGTTTAACTTTGAAGATCGACTAGTGTGGTTGTTATTATTCTAGCCACGAGTTGATCAGTTATTTTAACATAAAACACCATTAAAATGCAAATGACCTCGACAGATGCTCTTAAATCATTTTGAAAACCGATTGCTTTCAATTACCTACTTGTTAGTCTATCTGATCTATACATATAATAAATCTGTAGAAGATTTTAGTTGTGCGCGCATCACATAAAATATACGAAATCGACGTAGATAAGTTTTATTATACATTAAAATTGTGTGTAACTTGATATTATATTACTTAGGCTTTGTTTTATTGCAATCGGATAGACTACTTTCATTGACTGTTAGGCGGCACGAAGTTCGCCGAGTCAGCTAGTTTTATAATAAATACCTTACTGAACCATAATTAATCCCTAACTTGTCACAAAGGTTCTAAGGAAATGATGCCTACCATTTTCATTTCAAAATACAAGAGTGCTCATCAAATAGAGCTAAGAGGTCAATTAATAATGCTTCCTACTTATTATTTATTCATTCAACATAACATTCTGTTAGCAGAGCTAATTAATTATTGAAGCCATTGAATAAGCAGCCCCAATGCAAACACGTATGTTTGTATGCTTCTATGAATCAAATATATTTGGATCATTTCCTTTGAGGTCTAATGTGAGCATTAAAATGTAACTAAACTTATAATATAAAAATTGCAATCCATTTTCAAGTATTTAAATTTTGTTTGGAAAAAATGGAAAATACTTTTTATAAAAAAAAAAATGCAAACCGTATTCATGTAAAAAACACTAAAAAGTTCAAAACAACTTTAATTTCGGAAGTCGGTATTTCTATAATAGTTTTGTCTCTTCGTTATTAACTTCCTTCTTTTTAAAGTCGGTTAATAAAACAGAAACTAAGAGGAAACTATTATCTATGAGCATCTTTTTGAGTTTTGGGAGCCTTAAATATATTCAATCAATTTGGTCATTACCTACATCGATTAGTAACTGTAATAAATGAACATAAAAAGAAACTAAGAAGAAATAATTACCTACCATTCTGTAGACTAAGGCTTCATAATTCATTCAATACACACTGCAGTGCCTCCAAGTTATACGGTCTTCTGCAATATAACTTGTCATGTGGCTTTCGTGGTTTTCTTGGTAAAATACTGCAGTTTTCCCTCTGCCTTCCCGCACAACACAATACTACTGACGAAGTTGCCTCCTCTGATCGAATGGCCGAGAGGTCTATGGTTATTTAAAGGTCTAATCTACCAAAAGTATATCGTTATGAAATAAAAATCTTTGTGCGACCCTGATAGTTATTATTATAAAACATATCTTGACTTAAAGGTCCAAGTGACCAGGTCATTAAAACCCAAAAAAATAAAATAAAAAATAAAACATATCCGAAAATAGATCAGGATCGATTGCCATGTTGTGACGTCACGTCATACTGTCTGAATTATTATGGTGAGCAAACCAAGAAATTTTTAAAATTTAATTTATTTACGATTTGTGAACGAATTATGTTTAATCAGAATCGAGTTCTTCAATGTTGCTCATCTCTAAGTTCTTCAATCTTACCCAATTTCTTGCGATTTGACAGTACAACAGAACACATCAGTACTGTTCTGTTCTGTTATGTGTGTTCTGTTCTGTGTGTGTTGTTGTGTGTGTTACACAACACAACAACTATTGGACAACGTTATTGGATTCACATCCAATAGCGTAAATCGCGAAAAGAGATAGTTCATAATAATTATGAAGATGCCATCTAACTCAGAACTCAATATACCTTCAGCTATATACATAAATCAGCCTGAATTTCTAAAACTCCAAGAAGACAACATCAAAGAGTAGATACTTATTACAAAATTGCTAACAAACGCATTCGATGTCGTAGCAATTAAAATTTAATATCCATATTATAGTCTGGTAATTCATATTAGACGAGCAGATACTACGAACACGGAATAAGCATTAGCTGAATTCGAATTCGAATAAGCAAAACATATCGGCGACATTTGTTTCAACATGTTTATTCAAATCGGACCGCTTGGAATCACATAAATCCTCATTGCTGCTTTGATAGGGTAAGCAGTAGCATGCAATATTTTTCTTGTATAATTTATTTATGGACTAAAAGCATGATGGATACGTTTGATATTCGCTTTGTTCATTATTTTTGTTTATGAGCGGATAAAATGTATATTTTCATATTTCTGGGCTTTGTGTGTTTCGTCGAATTTCTGGTATTCAATGTAGCTTTGTTACATACTCTAATAGCCTTATCATTCACTATTCGTTTCGTTCTATTGTTCGTGACTGATACAATTATGTCAATGTTGCTGAAATGCGAATATTTTTTGTTAGCTGTATAAGCATCATATTTTTATTCCACACATGAGTCTCTAGAGTAGAGTGAAGTATAAAGGTATTCATAGACCAACGGCTAGCAATTTCTCACTGTCGCTGTATATGCATTATTGCAATTTTTATACCAACAAAACGTATGGATCCCTGGAGTACAAGCAAGAAAAGGTAGAAAAAACGTTATATGCTCATGCTGGAAAACATTTAATTTTGTCCTGGTTTCTATATACAGCTAAATAATATTTACAATGATTATAAAACATTTTTGTCACCAAATTCCTGAATATTATAACAAATGGTTTTTCCAGTCGTTGATTGGAGTTATGTTTTTTGTTAGTCGTATCAATCTATCTTGCCTTTATAATCCTTACTAGGGTACTTTGTTTTAGGTGCGAAATCATCCAATGACATCTCCCGCCCTTGGGCGACTGACTAAAACCCATTCCTATGTTTCTTCATTGCCTTGCATTCCAGGGCCGGGTTTTCCTTTCAGAAAAGGATCCATGGCCCCAGTAGGCTTCGACCCTGCTGACCTCTTCTTGAGGCGCGCGTGAAAGACTACGTGCTGTCGACGACTTGGGCTCGGTCCGGACGGTCGGACGGCGAGCTACCCATTGCTCGCCGTCCACAAGCCCGCGCCTACTGTGATCCTTGCTGGAGTTGGCTTCTGCTTCATTAAGGTGTTGCAAAACAAACTGGCTATTAGTTCTTTCGTTATTATATGTCAGTAGTACCTACTTACTCTTCTCTTTGAAACTGTATTTTTGACTCCGAAAACACAAAACTCATTTATAAAGTGAAGCCATGATAAGGCTGGTTTCCACATGGCTAAGCCCAAAGCGACACAATGCAATATGATTGATGGACTGCTCAACATAATATACAGTGTATTCTGTACCTTATGAAATGTTTAAAGCGATTTCTACTTAACGAAATTAAACTTTTGAAACGAGATGAAATGTAATAGAATTTTGATGCTCTTTACAAGCTCTGGTAATTTTCTATCTATATCTATTAAAGCAAAATATCACTCACTGATTAGCAACGAAATCTCAGAAACTATAACACCTACAAACTTAAAATTTGGCAGGTAGGTTCCTTATAAGGTGTAGACATCCGCTAATTTTTTTTTCACGTGGATGAAGCTGCTGGCAGAAGCTAGTGTACGTATATTATTCAACCTTAATTGATAATACCTTGTTGCAACAAATTCAGTAGAAAATCTGCTCAATTTATTGAAACAAGGTTTACATTGTAAACAATTACCAATTAGTTGAGTAACAACATAAGAGAATGAATAACTGATGAATATTTAAATTTTCTGGACGAAGTGGAAGAGAGAGATTCAAGAAAAAGTAATTCTTAGTGTGTAGTATGGTTTTATTGATTCTATAGGGAAGTTTTCATGGGAATATATTCAGAGACAGGAATAGATGGAGGACCATCATAAAAATGGGTGCTATCAAGCAGGGAGGTCACGACCCTCGGCATTGAGGAATACGACGCAAGGAGGAGAAGTATGGTTTAAAAAAAAAAATGCGGATTATGCAAAGAATGATGGAAGAACAAAAACTTTTTTTACTAAAACCCACCTGTACCTTTCAGTTACCTTTTGAATTTTAGATCCACGGTCACTCTTACAAACGTTTCCACAGCCTAACAGGCATCTGCTGGGCCCCTTCAGTTTTACTGACATATCTTTGTGGCGCACGTGGAACTCTACGCACCGTTGACACGGGTGTTGTCCTTATCGGACGGCTGGATGGCGAGCTACCAATTGCTCGTCGTCGCAAGCCCGATGTCCTACAGCGATGGCTGAGGGATAAGGATGTCCGTTACCACAAGGTTATGGCCGTCACAAAGAGGTGACCGCTTCTCAGTCCCTCTCGCTTCGCACCATGGCCTGCACCAGAACCGGAACCGAGAGGACCCGCCGCTGATCGCTTCACAATAACACGGCCGTACTCCACTTAAGTGGGGCAGACTTCCACTACATACTCCACCGTGTTCTTCAGTCGATTCACACAGTGGTTTTTAGATATATTTTATCTAAGTAATTTTCAAATGAATGAAAATGCTAATGAAGAACCTGTGCCTACTCATATATCGTTTGTGCCACATAACTTATTGCACAATAATTGCATCATTATTGTACCCTAATTAGGTTGTCTAGAGTAGACGCTATCCGAGTTCGCTCTGTAACAATTGAGTACCATTCCAATGTTTACTCAAATATATACAAGTATATAATATCATGCAGCATAATATATATAATATAATTCACATTTCAACACAACACACCAGCCATACAGCCAACAACGGCAATAACCGAATATGGCCAAGCTGGGTATCAAATGAAAGGATATAAGATGCACATTAAAAAACTGTGTGTTGGTAGTTTTTTAAAGTTTTGAATTTAACTTTGTACTAGATGTTTATTAAACAAATTGAGACTACTAACATGAAGTTAGGTGACATTACTAACTCGCCTTCCGACCGTCCGGTAACCGTCTGGACCGAGCCCAAGTTGTCGACGGCGCCTGCTGTTCCACGCGTGCCTAAAGGAGACCGTTGTGACCCAGCAGGCTCGAAGCCTATTGGGGCCATAGGTCTGCTTTTGAAAGGAAGACTCGGCCCTGGTATGAAGGCAATGGAGGAACAGGAGTGGGTTTTTAGTCAGTAAATGTCTGACACATCCTCCCTCTCTGCCCAAAAGTGGGGGATGTCATTGGATGATTTTCCCACCAAAAAAAAATAGGTGACATAATATACTAACAAAATACATCCTCGCAATTTAATCGACGTGTTTGTGGTTTTACACGATATAATTAATATCACATTTATTTTCACGTGCTTGAATTACTGTACTGTTACAACGCCTGAGTTATTACTGATAATACATTGCGGTCGGCTGCGGTGTTTCTATTTAAGGTACGTGCGCTAAATACGGGCTTTTGTCCTAACAAAATATTTTTGATTTAAAACCACAGCTAATAATACAATGGGACTATAAATTAATTAAATTGTGGTGCATTGGAAATGTCCATAATGCTTGTTTGGTGCACTCTCCGTTTATTTTTATTCGTGTGTGACATGTGTAGGAATGTTGTATGCTAATTTATATGTATGAAACAACATTGTCAGCAAATTATTATATGGTAGCGCGGGCTGCGGGGGCAAGCTACCAATGCGCTCCCCATATTCCGAACTCTGTTTACGATTTAGTTGTAAGTGTAATCTTTGTGTAATGATGAATACATGTGATTAGACTGCTTACCATCTTTTACTTATATATCAAAAACAATACATCACTTCTCCCTCCTAGCAGTATAAAACTCTTATTCAGAGAATTATAAATGAAGATACAAGTTTTTGAAAAATGGTACAAAAGTAAAATGTGATACTGTTAAATTAAACCCCTGAATCCGAAACTAGGTAAACGTGTACTATCGGTACAGTCATTCCTCCAGTTATGAAAGATTGCTAATCTAACCTTTTAATAGTACATTCATCCCCGTGGCTAATCAGGGCTCTATCCCCACTTTCATGTTTTTTAAGACTACCCTAACCATACCTGGTTAGGGTCATGTCTGAGAGCAGTGGTGATCCAGTAGAAACGGCCCTGACTTACATATTATTTTGTGTAATTTAATATTTCATCACCACTGCTCTCGAAACGTTAAAGGAAAACATCGTAAGGATACCGGCATGTCCTAGAACCAATAATTCGAAGACATGTGACATCCACCAACCTGCACTGGGCAGCCATTCCCATTGCCCATTCCCCCTCCTAGAGAGAAGTCCTGGGTCCCAGCATTGGGAGCATTATAAGGCTGATTATGCTATGCTATAACTATACTCATAAAACCACCATCATAACTCTTTAACCTAGAGACGAGGAAAAACTTAATCTCAACAGACATTAGCTATATACGCAGAAGGTATTATAGAGCACAAGTGTTTGCAACTACACTAGACACTAGGGGTGCACCCTCAGTTCCGTTACTCTCATATTCAAATGGGGTGGCAAACTGACGCGACTGGAGGGAGATCAGGTGTAAGACCCCTCTCTTCTCTTTTCTCTTTTTTTTTCTCTCTTTTCTTTGTTTTACGTCCGTACAACCACAGGTTCAGTTGAAAACCAACGTCAGGCACTATTTGTCTGACATTCATGCTGAACGCCTGCACCAAAATAGGTGAACCTATTTTGGTGCAGGCGTGAGGCGCACAACTACATTTCATGCTTCTTGTTTTTATTTTTGTTTCCTGTTTACCTATATTGTGTTTGTGCCTTGTGCTGTACTAAATAAATTCTTTTTCTTTCTTTCTTTCTTTTTGTTTGTTTCTTTATATGCTCTCCGAAGGACAGGTGTGTCATCAACTTCCAAATTCAGGGCCATTAGTTGGTCATTCCTCATAGAAAAATACAATAGTTCTTTTTCACTGAACGGGAATCGACCGCAGGGGCTCACGACAAACAGTCACGCGTGCGATCACGCTAAAATAGAGGCATACCATACTTATACTAAAGCACCTTATATACACAGCACTAATTTTTAATTAGTACAAATACCTAAAGGGTTTATTACAAAAGGTCTTGTTATTATTTAAGTAAAGTCTAAATAAATAATATTCATAAAAAGCAAAGTTATGAGCGTTTGTTTATATCCCAAAAGGTCACTCAATTCATGGAAATATTGTACAGGCTAATATTGATTATGAATCAATGAATGGTGATAAAAGTTTTGTTTAATAATTGTTATGAATGTTGAATTTACCAATTATGACAAATTTTCATGGACAATTTTGGGATATCGTTATTTTTTACTTTTGACTACACAAATATGATCAGTACCTAAAGAGTACGGATATAGCCCCGTTTTTTGTGTAGTAATTAAAAATAGGGGTGTATTTATGCTATGTAGTTCATAAGCTATATACCTATCAAGATAAGCATATAGGCAGCATTATAGATTCCTATTTCGTGATAGGTAATTTAGTTTATCCAGACTTACAAGCACATCTACGTATGACGAAGGACACGAGATCATCATCATTTCAGCCAAAAGACGTCCTCTGTTAGACATAAGCCTCCCCCAAGTGTCGCCACAACGACCGGTTCTGAACAAGAGAAACACGAGGTTAAGAATAATTTATTCTGTAATTTATACAAAATTTAACCCATTACAATAATAAGAACCATTTTAACTTGTCTAAAATATTCCACAAATTTTATTCATCAGAATCCTTCAAACAAAAACAATACTTACAAATTCCATTCTGAATTCATTTCGGCATATATTTCGGGCTAGTGGATATTCTAGGAACTATGACGTTGTTCTGAATTCGCAGAAATATAGCAATGCTCTTTTCGCTCCAACTCAAAGATGTACCTACGTAGACACAGGAATAACGCTGGAGACAGAATAGATACGTATTAGAATGGTTTCCATTTTCTTAAGGCAAAAACCAACTAAATGCATCAATACTTTGTATTATTATACTCGATCAAATCTGTAGGTTATTTACTTTTTGCTGAAGCTATCTTTGTAAATAAGTGCCGTAGCTAATCACCGGTATAAACCTGTAGATTCATCTTGATGAGACGAATCGATAGCTATATGTAACTTAATTTGGGTAAAAAATTGCAAATAGTTGGTTTTTGCAATAAGAGTACTAACTAGTGGGTCCAGTCTAGAGACGATACAGAAGAAACTCTGGGTTCCGGGAACAGAATACATTCGAAACCGCAAGATGGAGACCTAGCTACAAATATCAATAGGTATTACTAAATAAATAAATAGTTAATATGATTTTATAGGTATCCATTATCTAATCTAGGTAAGGCAGTAAACATTTAGATATTCACTTCAAATTCTAGGAATAGATGAAAATAAACTCGAATCTACTATTTGAATATTCTGTGGTCGCAGCGCCTACTCTCATCTAAACTGATATTATTAAACTTAAGAGGTAGTTTGTCTGAATTACTGGTCCGAATTGAAAAAAATATTTTAGTCTTCGATAGTCAATTGAAGAAGGCTATTTATCAGCTATTTAGTATGACGCTACCACCCACGGACGCGGAGCAGTAATTAAAGACACGGGTAAAACTGCGGAGGACAACTAGTTCGACATAAAATAATTACGCAAATTAAACTTTGATCTTAAAATAGGCTGTCTTCGAAACTAATATTATAAAAAAAAAAAACAAAATAGGTGGTTTGCAGAAAGTACTGTTGTCTGTCATCTGAAAGTACTGGTGTCCTACCATGACGTTTCCAAATGATCATGATCATTCCGGTGTGAAAGAAAGATGGACATATACAGGCCGTATCGCACTATCCCTTTCTCTCTATCTCCAGACCGAATACAAATATTTCACTCATAGAAACCTATAGTATCTATCGCTGATTTCTATAAGCTTATTTTAATATAACATGCACGGGACCTATGTAAAAGATCATGGGAGTGAAACCGCAGTAAAAATCTAGTTTTCAACAGAAGCTATCAGGTGCAATGCTCACAGTAGCAGCGAGGCGTACAAGCTTCGTAGATGCAAGTCCCTTTGCCTCTGCAGTGCGCTATTTACTAATGGGCAATGCAACCGTACCTCGTTCTTGCGTGGGCGTAGAACGTGAAACTGGACAATGGCGTCTATTTGAAGTCATGGGTCTTATAGGGTAGTTCCACACAAAACAATCATAACCCACCTGCGATCAATTTTGGTGATTGGTCAACATTCTATACAAACAAATTTTAACAATATAAAACATCTGGCTTCTGCCAGTGACTTCAGCTGTTTGAAAGGAGAAAATTATTCCAAGGTAACATATTCCCAAGATTTAAAGTATCTTATGTGTTATTCTAGGACATGGTCTACTCGTATATTAAATTATATCCAAATATGCTCAGTTATTTGAGCGTGAAAGAGTGACAAGCATACACACACATACATACAAGCTTTGGTTGTGTTCTTCTGTGAAGCAGTAATGCTAACGAAGGAGACGGCCGCAAGCTTAAGTAAACGGATGTCTTCACACCTCAGCCGCCGGGACCCTGTCCCCGTTTACCAGCAATAATAACATATAATAATATTCCACAACCATCACACAATGCCGTCTAGTCTCAAGCTAAGCAGAGCTAGTGTTATGAGTACTAGACAGCTGATAAAGATACTTATATATTTCTAAATACATACATATTATATATAAATTACACCCAGACACAGAACAAATAATATAATAATAATAATAATTTATTTATTTCAAGTAACATTGACTCATATACAATATAAAAAAAATAGTACGCAAAACAGTCACAATTAAAATCAGTTTGTACAGCTAAAAGCAAATATTGTGCAACGCAAATAATTAAATTAAATTGAAATTATTTATATACAATTAGAATATAAAATAAAATTGTAAATATTTAAATTTAATCAATAAAAAATTAAATAATAAAATCAAAATCAAATAATAAAATCAAAATTAAATAATAAAGTCAAAATAAAATTCAAATTATAATAAAATCAAAATTTAATAATAAAGTCAAAATTAAATACTTAATAAAATAAAATTCAAATTATAATAAAATCAAAATTAAATAATAAAGTTAAAATTAAATAATAAAATTAAATTCAATTCACAATAAATTGCTTATTACGTCACAGTCCTGTCACGTGCCGCAAACAACAGTGCATTATAATACCACAATCTAGTCTCTCTGCAAGCGTGGCCAGCATACTGTTAGCGCTCCCCCGCACTCGATGTACCAACGACGTGGCTCTCTTGCGCATTAATGTATGAAAACAATCCACGCGCGCTTCCGCAAACATCGTCGATGCACTGCAATATCGGGGGAGCCCCAACATCATCCTGAACGCGTTGTTGAATTGAACACGAAGGGCGCTGTACGATTTTCGCGTATAGTCGGTCCACAGGCTGCACGTGTATAGTGTAGTGCAGTAAGCTCTAAAAAGAGTCATTTTCACCTCAGCTGAGCACCGCGCAAACCTGCGAATCACCATGTTCGCTCTGACCGACAGCGCCCTTCGCTCCCGTTCGATGTCAGCATCATCCTTCAGGGTAGGCGTCACCAAATGGCCTAAGTATTTAAAAATGTCTACCCTTTCTAAAAGAAACCCATTAAGTTTTATGGGTGGCATTACTGTTACTTTTCTTTGCCCACCCTAAAAGACCATACACTGACTCTTCTTTACATTGTAGATCAACCCATGTTCAGCTGCATAACCCTCACAGATCCTCATCAGCCTTCTGAGACCACAGACCGAGGCGCTCAGCAGTACCATATCGTCCGCGTAGCTGATGTTATTAAAACAGACGCCATCTATGTGACAACCGACATGTTGCTCGCTGAGCGCCTCGATCAGCCCATTAATATAGAGGTTAAAAATGGTGGGTGAGCTCAATCCCCCCTGCCTCACACCACATTCCAACCTGTATGGGTCCGACAGCGCGCCTGCCCACTTTACGTTATTCACCTGGTTCCCGTACCAAAATTTCAGGGTGTTAATAATCTCTGGTGGTATCTGAGATGACCTCATTCCACAAGATATCGTAAGAGACCAGGTCAAAAGCCTTAGAAAGGTCGAGGAAGCAAGCGTTCACAGAGGTGTTTCTCTCAGTATAGTACTTAACAGCACTCTTAAAACACAACACTGCAGTTTCTGTAGATATTCCCGGCCGAAACCCGAACTGGTTATCGTGCAACTTGATGTGTTTGTTTAATTGTGTGTTAAGAATGCTGTCAAATACCTTTGCAACTATTGTTGCCAAAGAAATAGGTCTGTAGTTGGATATATCTGACAAATCACCAGCTCTGTTTTTTACTACGGGTACCACAATAGTTCTCATCATATCAGCAGGCAGATATGAGTGTGAGATGCAGAAGTTGTACAACATGGCCAACACCCTGCACACATGAGGTCCAGCATGCTGAACATGTTCCACACTCAAACCGTCATGACCAGGGGACTTGCCCTTAGAAATAGATTTTACCGCCCTTGATACATCCCTTGCTGAAACTCTGGTACCAACATACTCCCCACTCCTCCCCCCCTCCCTCAATGATGAGGACGGTCCTAATGGCGACTTTACAACAAAGCTATTTTTAAACTTGTCAGCTATACCCTTCAAATCGTTCATCCCGTCTACACTCACGGGAAGACCAGGGCGAACCCTCAAATGATTGGTACTTTTCCAGAAACCACTGAAATCCTTGGAACTATGCTTAGCTGCCAGAGAGTCCATTTTCAACTGGTCCTGGTGGTTTTGACACCACTTCAGACGCGACTTAAATATTTTTCTGGTCTCACACATACGAGTATAAATATCACCAGAACTAGGACTACCACATAATCGCCATTCCCGAAAACTCGCCCGGGCCACCCCGTGACTGTCACTCACTATTTTACTCCAACCAACAACAGTTTTAGATGGTCTTTTATTCTGTGCACGCCTGCCCCCCCCCCCCCCCGCCCCTCCGTTGACGCCTGTGAAAACGCAAGCACGATGTCGGAGTACAGCTTATCAATAAGCAAGCTGTGAGTAGGGTCAGCACAATAACGGTCACTACACATTCTAAATTCATCACAAATGATCGTGCTCATCACACAAACATTTGTCCTGTGTGGGAATCGAACCCACGACCTCCGGCGTAGCAGTCAGGGCAACTAACCACTAGACCAACAGGCCAGTCAAAAGCAATGCACACGCGGATTTGCGGACAGTAAGCAATGGTAACTGTCCGGACCGAGCCCGTGTCGTCGCCGGCACGTAGTGTTCCACGCGCACCTTAAGGAGATATATTTGCAAAATCGTAGGAACCCAGTAGGTCCGACGTCTACTGGGGCCATGTTTCGAGTTCTGAATAGGTTACCCGTGGTCCTAGAACGCAAATTAAGGGCAACTGAAGGAACACAGTGTGGTTTTAGTCAGTAAAAGTCTACGTCCTCTTATCCCACCCTTGATCAGGAAATGTTACAAGATGATATGACAACTAAAAAAAAATTGCAGTTCACTGGCCCCTCTATAGCTTTTGATGTACAATGTATATTTTTTATTTTAGTTACATATTATATTTCAAAGAACACAACCACGTTTGAGAAAATTCAAAATATAGGTATATCGGAATACATCCTATTTTATTATTAAAGATTCCTAGAACTTGTCGTCCTTTCACATATTATCATTGCATTCAACGCCCGCACGCAACATATTCCGAGAAAATCATATCACTCCCACATTTGATATCTTAGGGATCCGGTGTACTACCTCCTAACACAATATGTTGGTTGCAATAATGTTCGTAATGACGATTCATTTTGTAGATTGAGTGTACCTTACCTACATAATAAACATGCGTAATTCTACTGTATTGCGTACTTTAGAACTACTCGCATCACGCAAAATAATATACTAACTGATCCTAATCCCAACTAATATCATCGAGGCGTAAGTTTATTTGTGTTTGTGCGTTTGTTACTTCATTACGCTCAAACGGCTAAACGGATTGGTACACCGGTAGACCATGTCCTAAAATAGTACCTACATATGATACTTGTTATCTCGGGAGTATGTTCCCTTGTGTCAATTTCTACATTCACGCGAAGCTGCTGGGAGCAGCTAGTTAGATATAAAGGCTTAAGTCTGTATGTATGGATTGTATAAATGTACATGGGTTTTTTTTTTTTTTTTTTTTCGGTGGGAAAATCATCTTATGACATCCCCCGCCCTTGGGTGGGGCGGGAGATAGTGTCAGACTTTTACTGACTAAAAACCCACTCCTGTTCCTTCGTTGCCTTCGTCCCAGGACCCCGGGTTTCGTTTTCACACTACCCATGGCCCCAGTAGGCTTCGACCCTGCTGGGCCCCTACGATTTGCTGACATCTCCCTGAGGCGCGCGTGGAACAATACGCGCCGTCGACGACTTGGACTCGGTCCGGACGGTTACCAGACGGTCGGACGGCGGGCTACCCATTGCTCGCCGTCCGCAAGCCCGCGCCTACGGTGGCCGGAAATCGGGATCGGAATCCCGGCGGCGATTTGGGCGTGAGGACCGTTGCCTCACGCGATCGGCCGCCTCCTTTGCTAGCATTACTGCTTCGCAGAAGGAAGCGACCGCCTGCCACTCCTCCTCGCTACGGACCATGGCCTGTACCAAGGCCCGACGCGAGAGATCGCCGCCGCCGATCGCCCCCACGAGGACACGGCGTTGCTCTGCCCAAGCGGGGCACACCTCCACCGTATGCTCCACCGTGTCCTCCGGGCGGTCCACACAGTGGCGACACCCGGGCGTCGCTTCCGCACGAATCCGGTGCAGGAACTTCCCGAACTTACCGTGTTCGGTGAGAACCTGCGTCATAAGGTAGGTGAGGACGCCGTGAGGTCTTTCCAACCACGCCTCAAAGAGGGGACTTACCGCCATAATTGTGGCGTGCCCAGCACTGGGTCGCGACAGTCGCTGCCGCCATTTAGCCATGAGAACCCGCCGGAGCTCTGTCTGCCATGCTGCGATTTGTCGCGGCAGCGGAGTTTCGCCCCGGCGTTGCATCTCCATGCGCAGATCGTGCATGTGAGCAAGGTCTGTTGCCACCAGATCCCATGGTGGCTGGCAAGCAAGGAGGCTCGCCGCTTCGCGGGAAATCGTCCGGTATCCTCGCACCATCCGTATGGCCATGACCCTCTGGCACGCGTTCAGCCGGGCCGCCGGCTGCTTCCGCAGCGTTGGCGCCCATACTGGTGCACCATAAAGGGCCATGGACCGAACAATTCCCGCGTAGAGCCTCCGGCAGCAGGCGTCTGGACCTCCCAGGTTGGGCAGGAGCCGCCCGAGGGCAGCCCCAGTCCGATTTAGTTTGGGAGCCAGACGTCGGAAATGCTCCTCGAAATCCCATCGGCTGTCGAGGACGAGTCCCAGGTACTTCATCGTCGACCCGACGCCGATGTGGACTCCTCCTACCGTTAGTTGGGAACCCGGTGGTGGCGCGTTCCGAGGGCCGTGAAAGCACATGGCCTCGGACTTGTGCAATGCCACCTCGAGTCCCAACTCCTGGATCCTGCCCACGACTGTCGCAACCCCGCGTGTCGCTAGTTCGACCGCCGCCTGGTACGACTCTCCCCGAGCCAGGACCAGCGTGTCATCTGCGTAGCAGACCACGCTGACCCTGTCAGGGAGGTCGCCGCGCAGCACGTAGTCGTATCCGATGTTCCACAAGGGCGGCCCTAGTACCGATCCCTGAGGAACACCGCACGACATCTCTCGACGTTCCCACTCTCCCTGGTGACCAGGGTAGATAATGTACCTGTCCGACAGGTACGCCTCGACCACACGACAGAGGTAGTCGGGCGTCCGGTGATACCGGAGTGCCCTCCTAATGCTACTCCAAGGCAGGGAGTTGAAGGCGTTGGCGATATCTAAAGACACCGCCACGACACACCTGCCCTGGGCTACCGCATCCCCCGTCGTAAGAGCTCGCACGCGCATGATGGCGTCCACCGTGGAGCGCCTCCTGCGAAAACCGAACTGGCCGTCCGCCAGATCCGGCCCCACCCGTGTTAGGTGCGCGACGAGGCGGTCTGCAATTACTCTTTCAAAGAGCTTGCCCACCTCGTCGAGCAGCACAATGGGCCGGTATGCGGACGGAGAGTCCGCAGGGCGCCCCGGCTTCGCGATGAGGACCAGTTTTCCTGTCTTCCAGCGAAGTGGGAACTGGCCCCTCTCCATGCATGCGCTGAAGAGCCCTCTTAGTCGAGGCCCGAGAGCCTCCATGGCCAGGACCCAAGCCTTCCCAGACAAGCCGTCGGGTCCTGGGGCGGTATTTTTGGCACTCAGCCTTCGTACCGCCACTCTCATCTCTACCTCGGTCACCTCTGGAGCGTTGTCGTCGTCATCGCCATCGTGGTCCGCGTCGGACACCGCTGGTGGCGGTGCCATGGGCGGGGGAGAGTGTTCCCCTCGCGCGGGGAACAGAGTGCTCACCACACCCTCCACAAGCTGGGGCCGGAGACTCTGCGTCAGCGGGGGAGCCCAGGGGCGGATTTTGTCCCGCACCACCTTGTAGGGGCGTCCCCATGGGTCTCCATTCAGAGTCCCCAGCCACACGTTGCGGGCCTCGAGTTTAGCCCGCCTTATCTCCGCTCGGAGGGTGCGCTTTGCCTCTCTGTATCCCTCGTACAGCTCCGCCTCTCTGGCCTCCGCATCCGGTGGACGGATGCGGCGCCTGCGATACCTGGCATACCGGCGTCGCGCGGCATTGCACGCGTTGTGCAGTGCCGCAATCTCCGGCGACCACCAGTATACCTGGCGCTGAGCACGTCCTGGATGGACTCGGGGCATTGCCGCATCGCAGATTTGCGACATGGCCTCCCGGAACCACTCTGCCTCGACGTCGATGTCGACAGGCCTGTCCGGTGCTTGCACCCAGGCCTGTACCGTCGCGGCTTCCAGGAGGAGCTCCCGGTCCATCTGCCTCAGCGCCCAACGCGGACCACAAGGGTTCTGTCGGACCGGCGCGGTCGAGGTTTGGGTGGAGACGTCAAACCGGATGTACCGGTGGTCGGAGTACGTCTCCACCCCCTCCATAACGCGCCAGTCGACGACACGCGGTGACAGAGCGGGGCTGGCAAACGAGATGTCCACCAATGAGTCACCCCGCATCCGCACACACGTGGGGACAGAACCCCGGTTTAGGACGACCAGGCCTGTCTCCAGTGCCCAGTCCTCCACCATCCGACCCCGCTGGTTAGTGAACCGGGAACCCCAAGCCAAGTTCTTGGCATTGAAGTCCACGCACACGTCCACGGGGAGGGAGCCAAACCCAGCGACGACGGCTTTCAACTCCATTAGGGAGATGTGAAGATCGCCGAGAGATCTGTTCGGGGACAGGTAGACGCCCACCACTGCAATGTCCCCGAACCGTGCTGCCACGCAACCCCGTCCCCTCTTGACTGCCTCGAGGGTCGGGGTACCGGCGGCGGCCGACGAAATTAGAGTCACCGAGCCGTCCAGGTCACGCACCCAGTCTCCCCTGGGCAGGACATAGTACGGCTCGGAGAGCACGGCGATATTGATCGACCACTGCGCCATGCTCTGGAGCAACAGATCCTGAGCGGGGGCGCAGTGGTTGATGTTCGCCTGGAGGAGACGTAATGGAGTTATTGACAGTCCATTACAGTCTCCTCCCGAGCCCCCCGTGAGGGCCCCGCCGCGGCGGGTGCGGCGGCGACAGCGGCGGCAGCCAAGGAGGCGGCTGCAGCGGTGAGTACGTCCGGGTGGATGTGCCTCCGTACCTTGCCCTTGGCCTTGGCGGGGGGGTCGCAGGACCTGCCCCCAGCCCGGTGGTCGGCTGGCTTGCCTGCCGCCGCACATGCGTAGCAGTGCGGCGTTGCACGGCATTCGACGGCCTTGTGACCAGCCTGACCGCACTGGTAGCAGCGGTCACTGCGGTCCACCTCCGCGGCGCAATAGGCCCCCACGTGGTGCCCCACGTGGCAACGGTAGCACCGCAGAGGTCTGGGCTCCAGCAGTTTTACCTGCGCGGAGACCCAGCCCACCAAAAGCCTTCGGCCTTCGCCCGTGATGGCTTTGGCCGCCGACACGGGGCAGCTAACCGTAACGGCTCGCATGCCCGTGCTGTCAGCATGGATGGTACCCGCTCTTACTTGATCGGCCTGGCACCCTCCTGTCCTGACGACGGCGGCCACCACCTCATCCACCCTAACGGAGTCATCCAGGCCCATGATGCGCATGTCTATGCATTTTGTGGGCCTGGACACTCGGACCTCCTCGACGTCCAGGGACGCTCTGATCCTTGCGGCCAGGGCGTCCGCGGCGGAGCCACTGTCCGCACCAGGGACCTCCAATATTCGGGCCCCGGTTGCGGTGCGCCTCATTCGAAAGCCTTCAGAGGCTCCGAATTCATCGAGGTGCTCCACCACCGCCTGCTTCGCCTTTGCCATGACCATGTCATAGTTCACGCCCTTCTTTTCCGCAGCTGGCTGTAGTGTAATCACTACAGCTGCGGAATTCGGGGCGCGAAGTCTGGCTGCCATGGCCCGCTTCTTACGCTGCTGTCGCCGCTCGCGCTTTTTCGCCGCTCTAGCTGCGTTGCTCGCCTTCCTGCTGGCGCCGACAACCGTCCATTCGGCGCCAACCATGGGTTCTTCAGAAAGAAGCGGCCTAGTCGCCGCCGCAACAGGAGCTCCTGCCGGTTTAGCAGCATTCGCCGCTCTACCCTTCGGGGAAGGAGCAGTCTTCTCCTGCCGCTGCCGCTGCCTGGTCACTGGGGCCGGTCTCGCAGGCTCCGACAACACGGCCCCGCGCCCAACTTGCCCCGACGGGCTCGCCTTGAGCGCAGCAGCCGTGGCCGCAGTTGCGGCGGCGTACGTCACCGCCCTCATCTGGCCGGAGGCCGCAAGCGGAGGGCGCAGCACAATGCCCTCCAGGACAGCGAACTGCCGCTGTACTCGCTCCTGGAACTGCTGCTGCTGCTCCTGCTGCTGCTGCCGGAAGGCAGCCAACTCTTGCCGCAGCAGGGTCAGCACCTCGTTCTCTGGTTGGGCAGGGGCTGCGACTGACCTTGCCCTTGCCTGCGTCCCCCTTTTGGCGCCACCTGGGGGCCGGTTTCACGGAGACCGGCCAGGTCCGCCTCGAGCCGCTCAATCCTCTTGTTGAGGGATTTTTTGAACGGCTCCAAGACGATCCCCAGTGCCTCGGTTATTGAGGTCGTGGCCTGGGCGATGGATCGCCTCTTAGAGACCTTCTCCCTCTTCTTGGCCACGCCTGTTATGGCAGCTGCCACGATCTCCGTGAATTTGGTCAGTGCCTCCTCCATGCCTTCTGGCACACTGCCAGAAGGCTCCGGCTCCGAAGGGCAGGCCTGACCACTGCGTGCCCCAGGGTGGCGCCCTTCCCTGGCGATTTTGAGGGATCGCCGGGTCACTTCCTCGGTGGTGCGCCAGCTCCCCTTTCTCGTCTTTCGGCCCGCGCCCCGCACAGCGGTGGAGATTTTGCGGGCCGATGCACCCAGTTCGTCGTCGGAGGAAGTCCTCCGGCCTTCCCCCAATATTGGGCGTTTGAGGAACTGGGTCGTCCTCTTAGAGGTGGACTCTTCCACCTCCATTCTGTCCGAGTTGGGCGAAGACGCGGCATCGGAGTCCGAAGCCGTATCTCCGCTCACTTCTCTGAGGCCGAAGCTCCTGCCGGCCTCTGCAGGACCCACCGGCGCAGCGGACGTGCTGGGAACTGGTCCCAGGGACTCCACGCTACCGGCGGGTGAGCCACCTTGGCTCTCTGCGTCCACGAAGGACGGTAACAAATCCCTGTGGGATCTGGCGCACTCTTTGCCCCCCCCAGAGTACGAGGGGCAGACCAAGCTCTGCTTGGTGAGGGATTCTCCTCCTGCGATGCAGGCGGTACCCTCCTGGGGTAATAACTTTTTGAGATGTGCGTCCATGATATTGCTGAACTCAGCTTTGCCTTTTTTGTGGGGTGGGGTCCCCAGTTACCACGTTCGCCATCTTGGTCACGTCTGATAAACAGACGCGTACCCGAGGCGAACCCACTCTCCCCAAACCACTGTCCAAAAACACCAACAGCTGTTGGTGCTGATGCTTCTGGACAGCGCACCCTTCGTGGCGGTCCGTCTGGACTCCGCCTGTGTGTTCCTCTTGGTCTGGTCTCTCACTTGAGGCCTTCCGGCATGAGTAGCTCTACCGGCATAGCCCTCAAGATCACAGAGACACGCAAGCCCCACCACGACGACAACGTGGGAACACAGTTGGTGGGGAAATGTACATGGGTACAATCTGGAAATCTCTAAACCGACTGCGAACCCAGGTTGGCCGCTGTAAAACAATTTGGCCAAATGGGACTTCCTAGACCCATATCTAAAGCAGTGTCATTGTGGAGCCGCTGCACAGGACATGCGTCACCTGTTATGCTGCCCGTCCTGCACAACCACTTGCACTTTTCAGGATTTGTACGAGGCCAATAATAGAGCTGTAAAGGTTGCCAAATACTGCTCAGAAAAATCTAGTTTGAGAACATCGCCCTGAAAAGAAGAATAAGAAGGTAGATGGGAAGATATATAATAGTTTATTATATTTTTAAGAGTTATTTTTGTTTTTCTGAACGTTCGCCTATGCGAAAGTAAAAAAATGCCCCAAGGGAACATACTCCCGAGATAAAAATTAAGTATCCAATGTGCTATTTCAGGACGCGGTCTACCCGTGTGTCAGATTTCATACCAATCCGTTCAGCCGTTCGAGCTTAAAGAAGTAACAAATGTACATACACACACCATCACACACACACAAACTTGCATCTCTGTAATATTAGTCTGAAAACAACGTAATAGTATTAATTTTATTTCAGCAATAGCAGTATAACAAAAGGATATGTAAAAGTAATCCACTCAAGTTTGGCAATGAATTTCATGGAAACATTTACACGCACTTTTAATAATAAAACTCTATTATCAGCTTCTATCCAGCTGGGAGCTAAAGCTTTTTGTTAAGGCTCTAACTCCCGAGCAGTACCATAAAACAGTGATTTTTTGAAGCCAATTTAACTCCTCGGTAACGGCTGGTTTGAAAAAAATATATGTTGTAGTATGGCCATTCCTTAACATCGTTGTTAGGTTGGCGACACATTGGCGCCAAACTGATGGTAATGTCTTACCGCCCGCGCCCCGCACCTGCAACCCAGCTTTCTCCTAAAAAAAAGAAACAAACAACTCTCTCTCGCGCACGCGCTCTGATCTCGACGGGACACCATTTTGCCACATTGTGAAAATTTTGCAAAAATATATTAATAAAACCCCTACAATGTTTATTATAGATTCATGTACAACATGATCAACGTACGATTTTTTTTTTTATTTAATAATACGAACTTTTTTCGCTTGTTTTCCCTACTCCTTTCAAACGGCTTTGGTC
This sequence comes from Mythimna pallens, assembly GCA_961205895.1. Classification (NCBI taxonomy): domain Eukaryota; kingdom Metazoa; phylum Arthropoda; class Insecta; order Lepidoptera; family Noctuidae; genus Mythimna; species Mythimna pallens. The sequence continues at coordinate 15,232,976 of OY540835.1, forward strand.
TTTAGGAATATGTTTAAAAAAATAGCTAGTTAAGTGTTCTTCAAAATGTACATAGCATATGTAAATCAATCAATATTTCTCAAAGAAAATGGTTTTAAAGGCCAGCGGGGTTTTAAGCGGCCGCAGGCTGCAGTACGATTATGTGTGTATTAAATTCCGGCCAGATTTCCAAGGGACTATAGGCCTTAAGAACAAAAGGCACTTAATTATACTTTGACGGCACACATGTGCCAGATGGAACTCATTACAAGAAAATAATAAGCTTCACTTTTATAAGAAAAGTCTATAATATGGTTGAGTTACCTATATTTTAATCTCAATATCTTTTAGACTATGCTCAGCAACGATGGTGCAGTTCAGGTTTACATGGCTTTGAAAAAGAAGCTTTGGAATCTTTTAGAGCGGTCGTTCATATTTTTTGGGCAATAAGAGAAATGAAAATTATGTGGAACTTGTGAAGAATCTCCTTCAAAAGTGTCAACAGTTGGGTTGCAATATGACCCGAAAAATTAATTTTCTTTATTCTCATCTTGATTGTTTTCTTTCTAACAGCGGTGATGTAAGTGACGAACATGGTGAACGATTCCACAAAGATATCTCGACAATGGAAAAGAAATACTAGGGTCGATGGAAAGCGTCCATGTTAGCGAAGAAGAGATACCCCTGGAAGCAATTACTATAGACAAACGAAAAAGAAGAGAAAATCTAATTACTGTTTAATTAGATTTTCTCTTCTTTTTCGTTTGTCTTTTTATTTTAGTTATAGTTTAAATATTTTATTAATATTTCACAATTCATAATTTTATTTAAAAAGTACAAAATAATAGTAACTAAACATAGCGTTGTTTTTTAATATATTTTTGGTACTTTAACAGCTTACTAAAACCTACACCAACCACACCTACCACAAGTTGTCTCTGCATCGCCCAAAGGTTGACTGGTAGAAAATGCCTTAAGGCATTAAGTCCGCCTCTGTACTCCTTTGTGCATAAAGAATTAATAAATAAATAATAAAAGTATATATTAAGTATATTTTCAAAATAAGAGCTATAAAAAGCACGTTTTCGTGTGTTCGCATTCAGTAACCTCAAAGCGGTAAAAATACAGTTCTATTCAATTAATAATAATAAATAATAATAATAATAATAATAATAGTTTATTTGTACTACAATTTAAATAAATTAGGACACAGTTACTTATTACATAAGTTGTACAAAATAGCAAGCTAAAATGAGAACTGCTGCCTCCTAAACTAAGCCAAAAGCCTGTGTTTTAGGAGCCAATGTTCCTCCAGAAATAATCAAATTTTATCAGACAACATTGCAAGTAGGTGTTAATTATAAATCATAATATATACAATACAATAAATCATTTAAATTGATTATAAAAATTATTATTAGGATTAGTTTAAATAAATAATTAAATTAGATTAACTTAAATTAATAAAACATTTTATATACACAATCTAGAATAAATATTTAGACAATTGAATAAAAACTTTACATCAGTCTTTAAGAGATGACTGTAATAAGATTTTCGGTTTCGTCGTACGTTAACTTCTGCAGCCATGTGGTGAGTTTAATTTTAACATCGTGTTTAGGTAAAGGATAAATGGAGATGAGCTTGTTTATTTTATTATAGAGCCGAGAGCTAGTTGCCACATACTGTCGGGTGGCAAACTTAGAACGGCATTGTACCGTGTCGCAAACGGGAAGACCTTTTCGTCTTTTCAGCCTGTCAGTGTCTAGGTGCAACATGGAGTGCTTCCGAAGCACTGCACGGAGCACAAAGAGCTGTCTCACGGTCAAGACTTCGGCTTCTGAATATAGTTGCTGAGTCGAGAAGTCCCTACGCTTAAAGTACATGACCTTTAAGATCGCCCTTTGCGCTCTCTCCACTTTAAGCAATGAGGTTTTGTACGTTCCACCCCAAACCGGTATACAGTACAAAACAATAGACTGGCAAAGGCTTTGGTATACTAGCTTGGCTGTGTCAGGATCTGCGGAGTACCTAAGTTCTTTGAAAATATAAATTAGTTTCCTGATCCGCGAATTGAAAGGCACACAAAAAATTAAATTTTGTAGATCAGTTATATAATCAGTTATTATTAGTTTGCAAATTCCGATAAACAGGTTTCATAGTTAATTGCTCTCTGAAACTTTGAGTACGTAGAGATAAGTCTACACGAAGAGGAGAATACAATTGAGCGCTTGTTAGGGCGCTTGTACACGCTAAGAAAAGTCGCCGGTCTATGCAAGAATTCGTGTCTTTTATACACAAAAACTGTGAACAGTACTTTGGCACTGACAAAAAAAAATCTTGTCTGCGCTAGACATGAGCTCTGTGTTGTTGCGGTGAAGGAAGGGACGGAGTAGGTGAGGTGCTTCGAGTCACTTTTAGTTTTTAATTTCTAACATAGTGTTTTATGATCATACTAACACAATTTTCTTGTAATAATTGGACAAATAATGATATGTGAATATTTTTTTTTTTGCGTCTTAATTAACAAGATTCTATTCATTATAAGGGTGATTCTTTGAAACATAGAGAACGTCTCATTCATCTGGCCTAGTTTTCGTACCTATCAATTTTGTGTCGTAAACCACTGGGCGCAAATAAGTGCCTTTAATATATTTAGTGATCGGGGAAAATTATTTTACAAAAAAAACAAATTGTAAAGAAAAAACTAGGCCATCACCCATAGACAGATTTGACTAGTTCACCATACCCTACGCACGACTGCCCGAAAACAATCTCATCGTTTACACGTCTCCATTTATCTTGTCTGGAGTAGACACGACTCGTGACTAGATCCGACTAAATTCTAGTCTTATACATTTTGGATTGGTCCTATCTGCTGTAGACACGATGAAATTTCTTAGCGTGTACATTGTACAAGCGCCCTTACAATCAGGCGCTTGTAAGGAAACACGTGTTCCCACACCTACATATAAAACAGTATGGTAATTCAGATGACGTATTCAATTCTTCGTAAGTGATGAACGATCAGGGAGCTCACGATTCAGCGGGCTGAATGAAAACGATTCATCTTCGCTGTTATACCACAAAAGCTAACGTTTGTGTTGAGATGAAACAGAAGCTCAGCTTTGTACGGGTAGGTATGTATGGTGAAAAGATACCGCGAATATGATTCTTTCTAAAAGTAAGAAAATAAAGAAAAAAGTTTAGGTTGTGGTTAAATTAAGCTACAAATTGAAGGGATAACGAGATGGCGGATAATTAAGACGTAAGAGAGTTACCAGCGGGGATGCTGGAAAAAAAAAATGCCAGATTGGGTTTAAAAAAAAACCGGTCAAGTTCGAGCATATTAATTACTTTATAATAGAGTAGAATCTCACTAATCCGGCACTTCAATAGACATACACCACGCACAGCGTATACGCTCTGTCATCGTCGAACAGTATAAACTCTGAACAGATTTTTTCTATACAATCTAATAATCTGAACATTCAAATAACCCGGCACCCTCTGGTTTTGAATAGTGTTGGTTTAGTAAGACTCTTCTGCATTACTGGGACTAGTGATCTGCTCCGGCTTTGGCGATGCAAATTATGTTCATAAATCTTCCTTGTTTTTTTATATTGTTTAATTGTGTATTAAGAGGAGTTAGCGAATATACTATGTAAAGATTTAATCAACGAGTAACATCCGTCTATTTTATTTTTAACTTCAAAATTCAGTAAATACTATCGATATTTTGAATACTGCAAAAACTTTTATATATTTCAGTCTGATGAGTATTATTTAGTCAATTGTATGTACATTTTAATCACTTCGACTGTACAAATTTCGGGAATACATATCGATGTTTAAATACAGGTGGTGCTGTGTGTATTTTTGTACCTGTAAATAGTGGAAGAAAAACGAAGTAAAAATAACATAAAAACCTACACAGTTATATAATAACGACGCGTTTAATTTAAAATATTACAAAATACAAAATTTACATTTAGATTCCATACCATTTCTTGAACTGACAATCGAGATTGATCTCTCTATATCCGTTCCAGTTCATAACCTTACCCGCCTACTGATCTCACCCTTCTCTCCACTTCACTCCACAAATGAGAGTAGGTACTACAACCTACTCCAATTGAAAAGACAGGTAAGTGAATATGAATAAGGCTGCGAACACTCGGGTGACGATCGCGATCGCACGCGGTAGTGGATTGAGGCAATTCATCTTACTCCTGTGCGGATACTGACACCGGTGTAGTATGTTCCTTAGGCAAGATTATTGTGGGACATTATTATTTTACACTCAAGATTTCTCTGGTACGTTTTTGAAGACTGAGGTTATCTACAAAGGGGATTTATAAATCAAAATGCTTGGAGTTGACCATGTAACTCTATGGAAACGTATGTTAATTTCTCAGTTTTAAAACGAATTACATTAATATTATAAAGGAGAAAGTTTGTGATTGTGTATGTTAGGTACTTCTTCACGCTCAAATGGCTGAACGAATTTCGATTAAATTTATACGGGTAGACAGACTATGTCCTGGAATACACACATAACACATAGTATACGTTTTATCCCAAGAGCGTGTTACCTTGGGATCGGCGGCAGCGATCTCTCGCGCCGGGCCTTGGTACAGGCCATGGTCCGGAGCGAGGAGGAGTGGCAGGCGGTCGCCTCCTTCTGCGAAGCAGTAATGCTAGCAAAGGAGGCGGCCGATCGCGTGAGGCAACGGCAACGGTCCTCACGCCCCAACCGCCGCCGGGATTCCGATCCCGATTTCCGGCCACCGTAGGCGCGGGCTTGCGGACGGCGAGCAATGGGTGGCTCGCCGTCCGATCGTCCGGTAACCATTCGGACCGAGCCCAAGTCGTCGACGGCGCGTAGTGTTCCACGCGCGCCTCAAGGAGATGTCAGCAACCGTAGGGGCCCAACAGGGTCGAAGCCTACTGGGGCCATGGGTGATGCGAAAGTGACCCCCGGGGCCCTGGAAAAATAAAAATGGCAAAGAAGGAACAGGAGTGGGTTTTTAGTCAGTAAAAGTCTGACACTATCTCCCGCTCCGCCCAACAGCGGGGGTTGTCATTAGATGATTTTCCCACCCGAAAAAAAAAAAAAAAAAAAAAAAAAAAAAAAAAAAAAAAAAAAAACCTTGGGATAGTTTTCTACTTTCATGCTTATTGAATGTCTCCCTATCAAAAACGTCAGGTATTGTAGAGTAATATGCGTCCTATTAAGGCGTACAGTGTCCTGAACCTCTGGCCGGAGTTAAATCCACACATACTCGTACTGCTGCCTGTGACCGCTTTTAGCCCCGCTGACCTTTAAAACCATTTTCTTTGCGAAATATTGATTGATTTGCATATGATATGCATATTCTGAAGAACACTTAACCGGCAATTTTTTTGTGTAAACATATTTCTAAAGATCAAAGTCGTTTGAAAGGAGTAGGGAAAATAAGCGAAAAAACATCTTGTTGTTATTTTATTTTTTTGGCGATAGTATTAGTCATACGAAAATATCATATGTTGATAATTTTGTACATGAATCTATAATAAACGTGTTTTTTTTTCAAACCTATTATCATATTCGTTACCGAAGAGTGGACTTCAGAAAGTCACTATTTATGGCACTACCCGGGAGTTAGGGTCTTAACTGATGAGATTGTTGCCCTGGCCACTTTTTTGGTCATGCTACTTTGATGCAAATAAATAAAATTAGACACGTAGGTGCCATCTTTACTATTGATTATAATACAACATATCTATGATGCAGACATCAATATGCATATCTACATACCATTAACTCTGCAAAAATACTTCTTTATTCTTAACGCGTTTGTCTGTTTGCGATAAACTCAAAAACTACTAACCGGATTTTCATGTGATTTTGACCAATAGATATAACGATTTATGAGGAAAGTATAATACGTGCATATAATAGTAGAAAAAAAAACCTAAAATTCTAAAGATTTGTAATACCCAAGCTGTGCACGGGTATTACAAATCTTTATATTAGGCTAGCTGGTCGCCAGCCTAATATAAAAGGAGAAACTGACTGACTGACATATCAACGTACAGCCAAAACTACACGGCCTAAGAGCGTGAAATATTGCGCACGGCTTCCTTTTATGACGTAGCTGAGCACTAAGAGAGGATTTTACAAAATTGAACCTCTGGGTTATAAAGTTTGTATGAAAAACAACAGGTTTGTTTGTTAAATCTATTTTCACGAGAGCAAAGCCGTGGCAGAAGCTAGTAGCTTATAAAAAAAACTCCCACTAAAAATCTTAATCTAAACTCCGAATTCCTATTTGAAATTTTTACCCATTGGTAACTATTTTATTTTGCTAAATAGGTCACCCGTAACTACTGGAACTCCTGGTCACTCTACTCATGAATGGATACCTCCTCCTCACCTGCCAACGCTAGTGAATAGCCGACGGGTCAGAGTTCGAACCGTGATCAACATCAGCCGCTGAATAGACACAGGATTTAAACCCCTTCGCTTAATACGAAGACCGAACCACTCAACAAAAGATAAAGTACAAGTAGCATGAAATATCACCTCTCTTCAAATACATCTTCATCTAGCATGGCTGATAAATCTTTTGGAAAATATAATATTAGTTTAGATTTTCTGAGAGCTGTGAGTATGTTATGATGTTATTATTATGAGCAAATATTGACACGCTTTTAGTACATACAATAAATTGTTTAGTTTATTTTAAGAATAGAAATTGACACTTCGCGTGACCCAAGGGCTGGCTTCTACCTCGGTCAGAGATTAAGCATTGCCATACAACGTGGCAATGCCGCCAGCCTTTTGGGTACACTTCCAGTCAACAGCGATGCGGAGGAATTTTATGACGCCATATTTTAGCTAGTAGTTTTTGTTTAGTGTATATATAGTTTTAATTAGTTAAGTGTTTTTTATCAATTAATCTTAATCAAAATGAATAAACAACCCATTCTACAGTAGAATAGAAATACACACCGAACTGTTTTAATGTCATTCAATTCGTTAAAAAGAAAGATTAATTTTATATAATTGGTCTACCTATGAAATTGCCGTTTTATTTAATAAAACGGGTTGATTTGAATTTTTATATCTTTGGATTGACTTTTAATTATAAGATCAAACAACCTTCATTTTAAAGATACTTTATTCTTTTTTAGAAATTAGGTATTTATTGGTTTCTTTGTGTTTTGTATTTTCTGTAATATCGCTGTACTTATAACTATTTTTGTATGAAATCTAAGAAAAAAATATTTTGCAATATAATAAGTTCTACCGTAGAAACAATGTGTCTCAAGCGGTATGTAATATTGATGATGTATACGGACTTAAAACTGCTAATCCATCATCCCATTCGGATGTCTATTTTTGTTTCAATTACTTTCACGTGGGAAATTTTATCTCACGAATAACTTTTCTTCTCAGGGCGGCTACAAGACAAAATTTCCAAAACGAAACCTATTAAACCAAGAACATAGAGTTCTTTTATTAGAAGAAAGTCGTAGGTATACGTCATTGATATTGCTTGCCCTTTGAAATCCATACGTTGGAACTAGGCTCTTAATAAACCAGTGCGTCTTCTAAAAAATTCTGAATGACGAAAATTATTTCCAAAATCTTTTACAATTAAAAAAAAACACGTACTTCCTGGAACAAGTTTTGTGAAATATTCGAGTGGATAACGTTATTACCGACTTCCAGCAGAGCTTTCTGGTAATATGTAGGTGTTTTCGCATTACCTTTTTATTAAACATTGCGTTAGAATGCGTTGAATGAACCGGCAAGCTTTTAAACCTTGCTCAGGTTGACGATAGACGAGTGGGGAAGAGCACTCTTAATATCTTAGCATGAAAATAAATAGTTCACCGTCCGACCGTCTGGTAACCATCCGGATCGAGTCTGAGACGTCGACGGCGCAGTGTTCCACGCGCACCTCGAAGAGATGTCATCAAAACCGTAGGGGTTCAGCAGGGCTGAGGGCTACTGGGCCATAGATTGACTTCCGAAAGGGAAACTTGGGGTCCTGGAACATAAGGCAAAGGAGGAACATAGGTGTGGTTTCAGTCAGCAAGTCTGACACGCCCCGCGAAGAAGTCATGGAATGATTTCATACCTAACAAACACCTAAGAAAATAAAACATCGATACCATCACAAGTAAAAAGATCAACAACGAGATTGTGAAACTAATATCTCATGTGATATATGTTACATATTCCTTTATATACCTTTACATACGTGTACGATTCAAAGGTAACTTGCAAATCAACTTGAGGGATTTCTTCCGCCGCCCTTTGAACCTCTAAGAACATAAAAAAACGAATAAATCAACAGACATCTGCTCAGAATAGATCAAATTTAATAAATTGAGATACAATACTTCAAAGAAATTCTCAACTTTCTCGTTTTCCCGACGGCTCACTTGAATATTTTGTTCAATCCTCCTTTCATTAAACATGGAATTTTGTGTTTTATAGTTTTAATAACCTTGGATTTCAAGGCTTCATTCAGACGGTAATAAAAGTAGGGAATAAAATTCTTAGTATTAACTCGTAAAACTACTTTGTTGGTACTTAGACTAAAATACATTGAAGCACATTGAGTAGCACCTAGCTACTTTCAGAATATTACACTTAGGGGCTCTTCTTCGAGAAGAATATTTCATGACTTATTTTACTACTACGCTATATTCATTAATGGCAACTCATAATTTTAAGGGCAGGTAAACAAGAATATTACCCCGTATCATTCGCTCCACAATTATTAAGTCTAGGGCAAGGTATCTCCAGTTCCTCGCTTAGCGATGAATAATATGACAAAAATTAAAGGGATATCATATTAAGTTATTATCTCCTTCTAGCAAATATACTAATCTAGCCGCGTGAAGTGGTCAATCAAATGATTTTGAAAATTCACTTTATGTCCGAAAAGGCAATCAATCCGAATGAATTCGGTGCGTGATTTGTTTGGCAAACCGATTTCGTCCAATATGACTCCACTCGACTTGCGGATTAATTGAAAGAGGGTGACCACAGATTTGATCCGACTTCCTTAGTGCCTAAGTGATAAGATGCAAGCGAATAAGTTCTTCTTCTTCTTTTTCTGTCGATAAATTTTGATCTGACCAATATTCAGCAACTTGCAAGGTGCAAGTGATTTTACAGAAAGAGAAATATTTTTGGACAACTGTGTCATACCTCTCAATCACGTCAGTTCATATTACAAACCAAACTAGTAACTAAACACCGCGTTTGAAGAGATCGATAGACACAAATAAAAAATTTGATAATGACGTTATTTTTGGGCGATGATATATATATTATGACTTATGACCACAACTTTTTAGAAAACTTATCTACTAATACGACTATTATAACGGGTAAGATCTATGTCCTTTCAAATAACTAAATTGAGTCGAAATATAATTTCTGGCGTGATCGATCAGCGTAAAACTTTTTTGTTTGTTTGTTTCTGTAAAACCTATCATCACTAAGGGTGGTCATTCAGCAGAGATATGCGAGTCCGTTAGGCAATGCATGCGGAAAAAGCTCTAGTGAACGATGGTAAGCGTGAGTGTTGTGTGTGAGCCACGTGAGCGAGGAACGTGTGCTCATTGCTGAAAAGAGTCTGCTATTCAGCAGCTGTTCATAGAGCTTTGGTGAAAACTACCACATATTTTCACAGTGCCGCTACTAATCCCCGCACCGCCTAGCTTTCTCGCAAATATCTAATGGAAAAGCACCCTTAAGTCCTGAAGTCCGTATTCCCTTTCACGTGTGATTTCCCTGGACGCTCCTTATAGGCTGTTACCCACTACAGGAAAAAGCGTTTCCAACATCATAAATACTTAGCCGGCTCTTACGTTATTCGATTACCTTTTGAATTATTGTACCTTCAATAAATCGATGTTTTGGAGCAAAATGGGTTATCTGAAGTTTAGAGTTATATGAAAACTTAATGTGAACCAAAAATGTACTTAGTTCTTTTACGAAATTTTTACGCTTATACAGATATGAGTGTGTTATGAGTTTTTTATTGTTAACATAGAACTAAAATAACCTCTGAGGCCAGCTTCCATTGGTTATCCTTTCAACTTTAAGACTCGGACCCATTATGATTCTGATTCTTGCTTCTGCCTGTAGCTTCAACCACGAGAAAGTAGAATAAGGTCCCAGGGAACGTACTTTCACGATAAACAGTGCCTATGTCCAAGACATGGTCTACCAGATCCAATTTGATCAGCAGCCGTTTAAGCGTGAAAGAGTTACAAGCAAAAATACAACACTATCTAGATCTACGAGTATTACTCTACAAGTGTCATTATTGTTGTTGAATATTGGCAACGATATTTGCTGTCACGTTATTTTTTTTTTTAATTCTTGATAGGTTCGCGCTTGACCGCTATCTCACCTGATGGAAAGCGACGACAAGGTCGACAATGGAGTGCGCTTACCTAGAAGTAACGTATTCATTTATTTTTGACATTGTCTAGTCTTTGATATTTAAATTAAGCAGTTGCATTTATATAATTATTTATTTCTTCATCTTACATCTATCTATAAAGTTTTTTTTTTATCACCAATGCGATAAATGCACTTATTCTAACTTATACAATACCAACTAATCTACGCTAATATTTTCGAGAAGAAAAGTTTTTTTTTTAGTTTGTAGGAGGTAATCTCTGAAAGTACCGGTCAGACCGATAAAATTTTTTCACCGATAAAAAGCTGCTTTATTCATGAGTGACATAGGCTATATTTTATGATCGTGGGCGAAGCAGCGGGCAAAATCTTGTTATAAATAATGCTTTTCCTTGTGAATTCACCCTGAGTACAACAAAATAAGTCCATCTCATTAGCAATCAGGTTGAGCGTGCATATATATGCTTTACTAGCTTCAGACAGCGGTTTCGCCTGCGTGAAAGTAGAAAAGAGAGTGTGAAGGAGTAACAAACATACACACACACGCACATACATACAAACTTTTACCTTTATAATATAACCGCGGACACTCTCTGCGCTTAATGCTCTCCTAGACAAAAACACCGATTTTGATATGTTTGGTGAAGAATGGAAGATGATACAGTCAGAATGTATGAAATTTTGTGAGATGAATGTATGACTGTGTGTAATATTTATTAAATAGGTCCCCTTAAAAGTCCTGCGTGACTTCTGACATGTCTGTTTTTAATTTTTAAGTATTTTTTTTTTCTGTATATGTTTAAATGGTGTAATTGGCTTCGGCCGTTCTGTTTAATTAATTAAATAAATAAATATTAGTTTGATTAGAAGAACCTTATTTAAGTCATAAACGTCGAGACCAAATCTCGCACTCTCTCGTTTTTTTACCACGACCCGCTTTGCTCATGACACACTCACCACCCTAAGGCAGTTGGGCTAAGATAATGATGTCTGGAATGAAGGGAGGGCTGTGGATTACTTTTCTCAATCAGCGCGTCGTAATAAATATTTGATGAGCTATAAGGTACAACACTTATTTGTAACTTGTTTCTTCCTTTCTATTCGATTGCCTCGAGAATATTTTGAATTAGGCAGAGTGAAATGTCAATTTTAATTCTGTTTCTTGATTGATAACAATTAACAATTAATTGATTGATATCAAAGTTGTAGCGAATTTCTACCTGTAGATTAAAGGAAGAAATAAAATGTTTCTTGTTAGCTACAGCCTAGGATAGGTTACTTCTAGGCAAGCGTGCGCCACCGTCAACCACATCATCGCTTACCATCAAGTGAGAAAGTAGTCAAGTCCTACCAATAATAAAAAAAAAACTGGGCAATTGCGAGTCGGACTCGCGCACAGAGGGTTCCGTCTAGACTTACCTATGTAAATTGTTCAATTCCTGAATGGAGTTTTGAAGATTTTTCCGAATTGTAGAATTATTTTTTTTTGGCGTAACAAAAAATTTACTGTTTTCAGATTTATTCCTATACCGGTGCTATACCTTGCTTTATGCCAAATTTCAGGATTATAGGTCAACGCGAAGTACCCTATGAATTGAAAAAAAGTGTCTTTTGCGACATAAACGGCCGTTTTCACAGCTTCAAGGAACCGCAGACCTGTATATGGTTTTAATTTCAACTCGATACCTCCAGGCGTTCCCGAGATAAAGGTTCTTGACAGACAGACAGACGGACGGACAACAAAGCGATCCTATAAGGGTTCCGCTTTTTTCCTTTTAAGGTATGGAACCCTAAAAAAAACCTTTTTGTAAATGGCGATAAAAAGAGCCGCGTTGTTGAGATAATTGGAGGCACGTTTCGCTAGACGCCTCTTCTATCTGTACGTGGCAGTATCATTGTACGCCACAACTGCATTTATCAATTTCTTTAGCTACACATACCTACTATCTTCTTTAATCACCGGCGCATAGTGATACTGTGTATTCATGGTGATCTTTGCCCCAAACACGTCAATAAAGCGACACTTTAAGACAGTTTTAATATAGTAATTTTGATTTTTTCATGTGTCTTCGATCTACCTAAAAATTCAAATCCGTTTGCTGCTATCTGCTTTTTAACATGATTTATATTATTACTAGCATAATTCTTCTCAAAAGCGGCATCTTTAGACCTGTTGGATAATACAAAAACTCAAAAGTGAGTTATTGTGTGTAGTAGCGATAAGCTTGTAGTAATATGATATAATTCCCAAAAATACCTATGTCTGTTCATAATTAGCTACTTTGATGTACAATAAAGTATTTTTTCTATGCTATTCTAATCTAATATTTAAATACATTTTACTCTTTTGAAGAAAATCTTCGCTGAGTTTGAATACCTTATAGTGTTTAAGTATATTATAGGTATATATTAGCCCTTGACTGAACAAGGTGGACCGATGAACTTTTGAAGGTAGCGGGTGTCACTTGAAAGTCACTGTAGAAATTCTTGGATGAGGTCACGTAAGTCTTGTAGGCGAGCAGTAGACATCTTTTGGCAGAGTTTTATGATTTTTTATGAATTCAAATATATCTTTTTAAACATGCAAGATGCTTGACAATGCATCCGAAGTAAACAAATAAACCACATGATACGCACACTATACCCTATTCTTTTTTTAGGTGGGAAAATCATCTAATGACATCCTCGCTCTTGGATGGAGCAAGAGCGCGTGTCAGACTTTTACTGACTAAAAACTCACTTCTGTTCTTTCTTTGTATATTATTATTCCAGGGCCCTGGGGATCTCTTTCGCATCACTCATGGCCCCAGTCGGCTTCGACCCTGCTAGGCCCTACGGTTGCTGACATCTCCTTGAGCTACCTATTGCTCGCCGTCCGAAAGCCCGCGCTGACGGTGGCCGGAAATAGGGATCGGAATCCTGGCGGCTGGGGCGGGAGGACACGGCGGTGCTCTGCCCAGGCAGGGCACACCTCTACTGTATGCCCCACTGTGTCCTCCGGGCGAGTCACACAATGGTGACACCCGGGCGTTTCTTCCGCACGAATCCTGTGCAGGAATCTCCTGAACTGACCATGTCCAGTGATGACCTGATTTTATTATAGTTGTGATTTTGTACAATTGGTACCGCCAATCGCACTACGTTACTATCAACCAATCTATCAACTTTCAAACTCTGAGCTGCTACAGAGTAATTCTTAATAAAAAACCCAATAGCACTTTTAGCCGAACCCGGGAATCGAACCCAGCACCAGGCTCAAAAGTCACACTTGTGCCATGACTAACGAAGCATTCAAAATACTGATAAATTACTTGAAAGGACGTTTACATTACCAAAAAGATATACCGCAACACAATCCATATGAGAAACCTACTCATACCCACCTCATTTGTGTTCATAGCTCTATTCACAGCATCTTATAAGGGCAATACAGCGAAAACTCTTATTTACCCGGAAATTGCTTCGCCCCTAATTATCTTCTCAAACTTCAGGATTAACGAACTCCGGAACGAGTAAGGAGAGTGTGGTGGGAGTAAATTACATGCGTCTGACTTCATTACGTCACGCAGAGGTTCAGTCCCTCCCTCCTGTGTTACGTGCCACCGACCCTAACTTATAAGGGCTTGTTTCTAAGGTAGAATGTTTATGGGTGACAACAAAATGGAAGGAAGTAAAATAATTAGAAACATACATTTTTATTTTCCCGCTTAAGTAGAAGCGGCCAGGACTAAGCATTTTGACTGGTCTTTTATACCGTGTACAGTGAACCTTTAGAAGTGGTTGGGTACCTTAACGCCTATTTTCCCTTGCACGTTAAAGTTCAAGTTTTACAAAATTAAACTAGATGGCGTTGGTTTCTTCACAGCTAAGTAGCGACCAAAGGCAATCTCACAAAGTATAAACTTGACTTTTAGTTCAACAAATAACAGACACTTGCGTCATCATTGTCGTCAACAACTGATTGTAGTTCATAATTTCATCATTCGAACTAGAGTCATGTTGACCTAGTGGTTTAGCATGTGCAGATAGATGCGTAAATCAATGAGCCGTGAGTTCAAATCTCACGTAGTACTCACACTTTTTGTAAGTTATGAATGACAAACTAAAGAAATCGGTAGGAATATTATATCAAAGTTAACAAGTGGATATTTATTTCTAATATAATATTCAAGTGGGTAGTTACTCAGCAAGACGACAAAAATGCTGGTAAACAGGCTCATCAAACAAAAAAGCACTATTAAAAAAATAATATGTTTATTTCTTACAATTTCTTATTCAAATTTAACAATCACCGCTTATTAATCACCGAATAAGATTATAATATTATATATAATTTCTTATTGAGGCCATAGCTTAAGTATTCGTTTCCAATATTGGAAAGAGGATTGAAGCTTATGTAACCTTAACAAAAACAAACAAAAGACCAGATAATTTTATCACAAAGATCAAAAAGATTAAATGTAGGCTAAAAACTATAAAATTGCACAACAACATATCAAGTGTTCATAACTTTTTTAATGTATTAATTACGGATATTAAGTTAAACACACATAACAAGGTCTCCAGTTAATACAGAGAATAAGTACTGAGTGAATAATATTAAATCAGTATTATAATTATTTATTATCTTGTAGCCACAAACAAAACCTTCCGTGTTCACTGGACTTAAAAGTTTTTTCATGAGTAAACATGATATTACTCTAATCAAAGTTTATGTGATCCAAAGCAAACTGCAATCTTGCCCTTTTATGGTTTTCTGTAAGCAAGCCTCCGACGGACAGTGCCAACGCTTGTGTCAAATAAACTAGCATAGTGGTTCGTCGACAGATGTCCGTTTTCTTCGTATACCTTATCATGGTTTGACACTGCAAATTATGTTTATTAGTTTTAGTCTGCCAGCCTTTTGATGGTATTTTAAAGAACCCTCTTCTTCAAATCGTCATATCCATAGAACAACTTTTTTTCTCTGCAACAATAAAACATAAATATATAATACCCAATAATGATTATTATATAGGAGTTTTTTGTTATATAAAAGAGTTAAAAAAACTACTTACATTTACACTGGTCTCTCTGGCGTCTTCTGACAAGTTTTTACCTTGATTATGCTTAGCAATTATTGGAGCTCTTTTTACTAAATCTATATAACAATGCATATTTACTCATTTTGGTAAAATAAGTAGACAATACACCTGGTTAAAAAAAAAAAAAAATAACGAAAGGCGCTGGGACGAGATAATCGAAATTAACTTGGCAAACAAACAATTGAGCTTAGTCATAATTTTTTGGTCTAAGTATCATTTATACTCCATACTACCTACTAGTTATTATTTATAAATCCTTACTCAACCTACCCTCTCAAGTTTGAAAACTAACACATAGATAATCAAATATTTATAAATTGATATTCAATTTTAATATCTTCATCTCTTTAAAATAAATTATAAATTATTTCAATATTTAAAGAAACAAAAAGAAAGTACTACAATAATAAGCATTAATTAAGCACAGCGACGCCATCTATTAACAGTACAATGTAATGTTATCAATAGCAACATTTCAATCTGGTTTTACGCTAGATGGCGTCATTTCTCGCTTCACACGATTTTATTTCTGTACTTACTATGGACTTTTGCTTCTTTAGTGTACATCGAAAGACTGCAACAATTTACATGCTGTGGTCTTCCCGTCCAATTGTAATTAGGTGTCTTCAAGGCCAAAGTGAATAGGCTTTTAATAAACTAGTGCGCTTCGCCATCAACGATTGCATCACTGCTTACCATCAGGTGGGATCTTGACTGCGATCCCACCTGATGGTAAGCAGTGATGCAATCGTTTTATGGTGAAGCGCACTAGTTTATATCTATTCAAAAATGCTTTTTACATTTTATTACATATAAACGCAGGCCAATCTCAGCGAGCAATCACACTAAAACAGCAAAAGTTTTTATTTATTTCTGTATGTGTGTATATGTTTGTTACTCCTTCATCCTCAAATCACGGAACGGATTTGGATAAAATGTATCACATGAGTATACCATTGCCTGGAATAATAATACAATTTATTATCTCACTACAATTTACAGTTTACAACAAAGTTTAATAAGTATACCTATATACTATATACATAATTCAGGTAAGTATGTATTGTAGGAGACTGTTGCACTTAGGCACCAGTCTCCTAGGCTCTAGGCCTGTGTCTCTCCTGTGTATCTTAAGGGGTGGTGTATTTGGTGTCCTGAAGACACCAAATACACCACCTCCTAAGATGTCCATATTCTAGATTATATACTAAAGCGCTGGTAACTTACTTACTTAATAACTTTATATAATAAATATAATCTATTTAAGAACATTTTCTTTCGCAATGATTTAATAGATAAATATATGTATGTAAGTAATTATCTATGTAGGTATGTTTAATTATTATTTAATTCGTTTTATTTGTAATTTTAAAATCGTATACTGCATCCTACTACTCTATGGTGATCACTTTCTGTCACTCAATGGTTTGCTGAAAGAAAACTCAAGTTAGAGTTAAGCTCACTTATGTACATAAACTCTGTTATCCACTTATTATAAGTTGTTATGGTGTACAAGAAATAATTAAAATCTATATAAGTTATTTCACATTTCCAGTATCGATATTAAAAGGAATAAGACATAGGATACTTTTTATTACAAGAGTATGTGTTATTGGGATAATTTCCTACTTTTTTGGTAGCGAAACCACTGGCATTAGCTAATATTTTTCTTACGATTTATTTTGTCCAAAATTTGCCAGCTTGGATGAAGTAAGAATTAAAAATAACAATACTTATACAAAATTGCATTATGCAGTGGGCTGTAATAGTGTAAACGATCGTTTATACCGTTTGTTTTAGTGTATGGTAAACCAGGCATACATGCCCCAGTCGGTAATGTGCCCCACTTGCAAAACTAAGACATGCATTTTAAATTTGTGCTTATTTGGGCCGATCTGGTTAGGCTATAAGTATGACGGCGATGTAAACTATGCAATCAGAAATCAGAAACGTTTATTTCAAACAAACCAATTACAGGCACTTTTGAATTGTCAAAATGTCGGTCAGCCAAAAAAAATACAAATGAAGCTAAATTGCTTGTTTAATGCAAGTTTAACTTACTTTGTATAGTTTATGTAATTTTAAATATGTGTAAGACACATATTTAAAATTACATAAACTATACAAAGTAAGTTTCGCAAGGTAGACATGTTAGCGACTGGGGCACGTATGGCTAGTTTACCCTACATATTTGGTACATACATTGTAGCTGTTCACTGTCCCATTAATAAAAAAAAATACTACAAAGTCGCAATCGTATCGTAATGTCACATCTTTGAGCAAGGGAGAGTTCAAATGAAACTACATAAAGTATGGGGCTTTCATAGGCATTATGTAGTCTTCAAGCACTACCCCTCGACCACCCGGAGATAGATTGACGGGTAAATTTTTCAAATCTATTGAGTGCATGCAGTTGACATTTTTCGATTACATATCCTTTTGAATTTGTCTTTCATTTGCATGATATTTTATTGTTTGCACCTCTTTTATGTTACTTTAATTACAATGAATTTTTTTAGCCAAGAGGGTGTTGTGATGGCCCAGTGATTAAGGCATCCGCCTCTCATGCATAAGATTGCGTGTTCGAAACCGGGCAATAACCAAAGTGAATTTTTCAATTCATACATGTTTTTCTAAATTTATCTAGGACATTACTGACACCCCGTGGCTCGGAAAGCACGTAAAGCCGTTGGTGACGGTTGTAATTCGTAGATCTTTGACAGTTATTACAGGTAGTCAGACGCCAGAAAGTCTGACCATCAGTATATACAAGGAGTATTTATTTATTTATTAATTCATTATGCACACAAAAGTACAAAGGCAGACTTAATGCCTTAGGGCATTTTCTACCAGTCAACCTTTGGGTGATGCAGAGACAACAGGTGGTAGGTGCAATATTAAGCATTAGGTACATATTGTTATTAATACAATATATTAATAAAACTAACCCCCACTTCCCCCACCCCACCTCACCACCACCAACTGTCCCCACTAACTCTTTTTATTTATTAGATAGAGAGTATCGTGTTGGCTAACAACTGAGTTGTGAATGTCTGATAGGCAGTTGCTCCATATATAACCGGGTATTCAGAGCATCTAGTTAGAGTAGAAGCTGACTCCAAGCTAGTTTGGGCACGCCATAATTATGGCAGTAAGTCCCCACTTTGAGGAGTGGCTGGAAAGACCTCACGGCGTCCTCATCTTCCGCATGACACAGGTTCTCACCGAGCATGGTCAGTTCGGGAAGTTCAAGCAAAGGAAATTAAAAAAAAGTACACCAAGGAGGTTCCGAGTCTGAGTTTTTATTAACAAATTAAAAAAAAGTTGTATGATAAATTTAGCTTTTTCCCGCGTATTTGCCCGCGTACATAAATAATGGCCTATGTCACTCAGGTTCAAAACAGCTTTCTATCGAAAAAAAAAATTATTGAAAAAAATTTTGGAATCGGACCAGTACTTTCAGAGATTACATCCAAACAAAAAAGCAAAAAAAAATGAACTTTACCACTTTATAATATTAGTGTAGATCACAGCTGTAACTAACCTACCTCACATTATGTTAATGCTTTCCATATTATCATGCCATTAGACTCCTAAACGCTTCACGAGTCAGTGAGACGGACCACTATTACATACAATGTTGTTTCTGTAGATGACATTGCATAAGTGGTGGGTATGTCGCTTTAATGTTAATATATTACTTGTGCTTGCATTTACCTACATACATTGGGAACGTGCTTAAACACAAGCCAGGTTTTGAGTTTATCAAACCATCAATGGAGCATCGTCCTTTATTATATGTTTGAAAAATAAACTAAAACTTACTATTGCTGAAGATAGGCCGTTAAATCAAAAGTATGGTTTAAATTCTTGTTATTTACAAATACACATAGAACGCTGTTGCCGGAGTCTGTGTTTCCAGATAGCTACAACTTAGGGGTCTTTAAGTCAAGAGTGAATAGGCTACTTCTAGGCAAGCGTGCTCCATCGTCGACCACATCATCGCTTGCCATCGGGTGAGATGGTGGTCAAACGCGAGCCTATCATTAATAAAAAAAAAAAAAGTGTTATTAAAATTATAAGAGTCGGTGGGTTTGCTGATTTAAGGGAAATTGGGAATGGGAAACGCACTGTTACACGGTTTACTAGTAAAAGCTCAGATATATTCTTTTAGAAATAAGCAGTACCTTTGTACATTTTGTTTATATTACTGTATCTTCTTCTGAGCAGTGGTGGCCGAGTGGTAACGGCCCCGACTTACGAGTTGTAAGTTGCAGGTTCAAACCCAGCCAGGCGTATTACTTTGTGTAATTTATTTCATCACCACTGCTCTCAAAACGGTGCAGGAAAATATCGTGAGGAAACCGGCATGTCCTAAAACCAAAAATTCGAAGACATGTGACATCCACCAACCCGCACTCGGCCCGCGTGGTGCATTACGGCCCATTCCCTTTCCAAGAGAGGAGACCTGAGTCCCAACAGTGGGAACATTACAAGGCCGACTATGCTACTGTAGCTTCTTCTAATATAATGTTTGTACAAAAATGATAAAATAAATAAATACATAAGGGGGACAAAATATCTCCCAACATGATATGCAACGCTGTCAAATTGTCCACTAACACGTCCCGCGTTGTAAAATGTTGGAGTTCATGTTACGGGACAGTGGGCAATGTTGCAGCATCTCGTTGATTGAACGTTGCGCGTCATTTTGGGGGACAACATGAGGGTGGCCTGTGTCCACCGGTGGATGTCTTTCGACTGAAATGACGATGATGATGATGTGTCTGAAAATTAAAGAAGAAGCGATTAATTAACACTTTTTTTTAACAAAGGCTATCTAACAGAATTTGAAAATTAAAACGAGTTACAGTATACAGGTTGTTCTTATTTTTTTTACTGAAAATCACTATTATTCAAGGGCTTTAAATTGGTTGGTTTCATTGGTTTTAATTTTACTTTTTTTTTAAATCTGTGTTTCGTAGTAGACATAGACACCTCCCACTTTATTATAGAATAGAATGGAATAGTATTTATTCAATGCAGGCAATACAATAGGCAACAACAACACAAAAACAAAAAAAAGTACAGATTTACAATACATTTGCGCTGAGCGTGCCAGAACCGAAAAGGTCGCCAACTCAGCAATTGCTGGGCATCAGACACCCAGCGCTGATTTTCAGCTGGCACCCCGCATTGTTATTGTACTGATCGATTATTTATATAAAAAAGTCCCACATCTCATTAGCTTAGTATTACAGGTTTACGCAAGTTCAGGTTTACGCATCCGGTGTATAAACCACCTTTACTGTAATAGCACTACACATTTTATTTAATAAACGATATCGTACACGAAACAAGGATACATTCGTTTGTTATGAATGACATTCTTTATGTTCGCGTTTTGGGTTATACGTTATGATTTCGGCCCGGCTAACGTGAGTGGATGAGGCTCATGCTCATGTTCAACTATGAAATATGTACCTTTTGGTACAAGTCTCTAGTACAGGGATGGCAAACTTATATTGGAGATGTGACATCTATATATATAAAAATGAACGCCTATTTCTACTGGTCACGCTATAACTTAAGACCGGCTGGACCAATAATATAATAATTATTTTATTGTTTTGTTCACCTCCATACAGGGAAGATTGTAATTAGGGTAGGGTAGGTTGCAATAATCTATAATTCAGAATTTTTTTTCCTCAGCTTCGCACGGGTGTTAGTAATCTTCGAAATTTTCGGCTTTTCTCCACTATAATATGTACGATTATGTATTCTATTTTTAAGCCATCTTCATGAATCACTCTGTGCATAAGTGAAAACCGCATGAAAATACGTTCAGTAGTTTTTGAGTTTATCGTAAACAGACAGACCGGCAGACGCACGTAAGGAAAGCAAGGAAGAAGAAAAATTTAATGTGATTTCTGCTATTGCAAAATTACCTAGATGCTAAAAAAAAATAATTAAAGATCTTATAGAGGTAAGGGTTTGTTTTTTTGTTTGTAAGAGGTAATCTATGAGAGTGCTGGTCCGATTGCGAATTTTTTTTAACTGTCAGAAAGCTGCTTTATTCCTGAATGACATAGGCTACATTTTATGTACGCGGGCGAAGCTGCGAGCAAAAGCTAGTATATTATATTGGCAGATCCGAATTATTTTTCTGCCTGCTTCAACTGGCACGTGTACTATAGGTTCACCAGCCCTGCTTTATCAGATGATGGATGTCTATTTGTAGTTTCATGATTTCTAAATATGGATGAAAGTTTGATCCTTAAACATATTGCCTATCGCAAAGTACGTTTTTATTTTTCATCTTATAAGTTTCAGTCTTTCAGATGAAATTATGATGATGATGGGGCCAGCGACTTTTGTAAGTATGACCAGGCATGTGATGGAGGCCACTTAGTGGAGGTGGAAGAACGTGTCTTAGGCTCTAGTCAGGTGATATTTGATCAACGATGGCGTAGTGAAAGCAGTCGAAAAGACAAAAATAAATGGGTGTGATAAGCGCTTTCAAAATGTCATTTGCCTGGTTCTAGCGAAAGATTGCGAACTATTTAAAATTTGGCTGATGTACGGGTATGGAATCGACAAACCGTGGGAAAGTATAGGTCAGAGCGACTCGTCTCTCAAAGGAAGGTTTGCACTATACCTGGTTAGTCCTCGGCATAGCTCAGCAGCTGTACCGAGGTCTAACCAAGTACACATGGTACACATAAATACGTCATTCCGAGTAGCTCAGTCCCTTTCACTCACACAAAGGCGATAGGCAAGTGCAGGAAAGAGATGGGTTTAAGAATGAAGAGCCTGTCGAAAAAATTAATCTATCGTGATTGAATCAGCGTAACCTCGTAACGTGATAAATCTCTTAGACATATTGGTCACTAGATTCCGCCAGCAGCTCCACCCGCGCGAAATAAGAAAGTTATAAAGGAATATCCTCCCGAGATAAATAGGTTCTTGTGTCCTATTCCAGAAGATGGCCAAATTTCATCTAAGCCCGTTCAACTTTTGAGCGTAAAGATCCAGTAACACTTGTTTTTTTTTTTTTTTATTATGTATATTGGAATATGTCATTGTCATTCAACAATGTTTGATCATGGTAACAGGTTTGTACAGAAGCTGACCAATAACTGCCGTTTATTCTTGTAGCCACCTAAATTAGGTCTTGAGGAATATTTCTTTTTAGTCTTCTAGCGAATGTTTGGGCGTTTATCAGGTTTACTCATAACTTATTTGAATGATTTGAAATACGTTATTTATATGCTTTAGTCCTTTATTAGTGTGATTACTACTGCATGCTATAGCGGAGATCCCGACCTCAATTTTCGCCCACCGTAACGTGGGGTTGCGGACGACGATCAATGGGTAGCTCGCTGTCCGGCCGTCCGGTAACCGCATAGACCAAGCTCGAGTTGTCGACGGCGCGTAGTGTTCCACGCGTACCTCAAAGACAAGTCAGCAAAACCGTAGGGGCCCAGCAGGGCCGAAACCTACTGGGGCCCGGAAAGCAAGGCAAAGAAGGAACATACGTGTGGTTTTATTCACAGTAAACTTCTCATAACATCTCCGCTAAAAACTTGCGGAGTTAAAGAAGCAGTTTCGCTACAACATTAACTGAAACCATTGGTATTCGAGTGCGCATCACAAGTCGTTCACGTCATGTCAACATTTTATAACGTACCTACGTCGACACGATGTCAAGACGTCGGCTTGTATCGATGAGGTGATGCTTGAAATGATTTGATTTCACAGGTACAAGACACTGTTGTCACCAGATGTAGATACGTCTATGTCGTTTATGATTTGTTGAAAAATATTATATAAAAACGCAAGCTAAAGAACACTGCTGAAGTATTGTCCTAGTTTATTTTCCA
The DNA here is from genome assembly GCA_961205895.1 of Mythimna pallens. Lineage (NCBI taxonomy): Eukaryota > Metazoa > Arthropoda > Insecta > Lepidoptera > Noctuidae > Mythimna > Mythimna pallens. The sequence continues at coordinate 15,256,360 of OY540835.1, forward strand.
AGTCAGCACAGCACTCACTGTTGAGTATTGTGTGACAATTCCCGTGAGTGCACTTATATATATTATAGTCTATATGTAATTACTGAATACAGTTATCCGTAATATGGAAAAAAACAGTTAAACTCCGACAGCGCATGCTCTCCTGATTAAGGGTGCGTTTCCACCGCGCAATACTACGTTGCTATGGATGCTTTTGATATCCATCAATAACATTCATTGGTCCATGTATGAGTAGCACTGCTGCACGGGTGGAAACGGGTTCAATTAAGTTAAGTTTTTTATATGGATGGTTGCAGGCTCTGAATGCCTACTATGGCTGATCACGAGTGGTATAGATGTGTACAGAGCAGAGTACTTACAGTAGGCGCACACTCCCCGTGCCTTCCCTGCTGTCGATACATCGCATAGCTCGAGCTACACATTTTCTTCACACTGCTACCTCACGGGCGGCCGTGAATCTTCATAGCACATCTAACTCGCCTCGCTACATAGCTTAGCATCAATGTAAACGGTCACTTATTAAGTTTTGTAGCTTAGCTTTCACATTGCATAGCTGCACAGCATATCTTTTGTGTAAAAACTTGATTCCGCCATCACCTTTCTATCACCGGACAACCCGACGTACGGCGAGTTTTTCACCCTTACATTGTTGACGTTTCGCCTCATCGATTATACCACGTACATCAAAGGACTGGAACAATTTGCCTGCTGCGATCTTCCCGTCCGATTATAATTTAGATGTCTTCAAAACAAGAGTATTCACTCTAAAGCTAGAGCGCACTAGTTTATTAAGAGTCTGCTCAGGCTCTTCATAAACTAATGCACTTCACCATCAACGATTGCATCACTGCTTACCATCAGATGGGAAGTACCAGTTTATGACATTTAAAAAAAAACACCCATAGAGCCATTGCGATAAAAATCACTGAAGTCTTTGGAGTTCACGGAAATCAGAAGAAACAGTATCACAAAAGTTAATTATTATTACCTACATTTATTTACTCTAAATGTCCGTGCATTAAAAATGATACATATCATAAAGTTCATAATATTCCACTCGTCTGAATTTATTTAAATACATCGGCTGTCCGTTTTGCACGCAGTCGTGAATGGTTCCGACTGTTCTCTGCGATAAGCACAGAGCTCGATATACATTTAATAAACAATACTTAACGATTGTATAATCTGTGAAATATTTAGTGTTTTCATTACGGAATACGGAATTTATATTTTAATGTTAATATAGTTGAGGTTTTACTTTTTGCCATATTGACGTCACAACAATTTGAACTGTCGTTACTTTATTTATCTATAATCCGTTGTGACTTGGAATAATGTCAGTCAGACCGCCAATCAACTAGGCACAAACGTCGGCACGTCTGGTACAGTGGTTGAGCGATAGACGGCAACGCAACGTATCACAAGTTAAATTCCCTCAGAGAACAAATTTATGTATGACCTATAGCCAGATGTTTCGGATCTGGGTGTATTGTTTATGTGAATTTGTAAACACACCCACTAAATTGGAGTAATTCCTAGTTTAGGGCAAAGTCTTTAAAAGTAAATGAACCTGCTGCCAGCGGCTGAGTGTAACATAATATCAGTCGGTATTCATAATTGTCCGGTGGTGAGTACTTAAAAATTTGTGAATAAATCAATCTGTCGTTAGCCCACGTATTTCATTGACGTTACACTATGGAAACATACTCCCTTGATAAAAGTATCAGATGTGCTATTCCATGGACAGGTTCTAGCTGTGAGCCACATCCAAATTCAATCAACTGTTTGTTGAGTCGTTGTCTAAGGGCGGAATTTACCAATAAAACTAATCGCGTTTTAACGTTTGGCTCGTATAATCGCGTTTAGCCGCTGTCACTTGTGTCACTTGTAAAAATACAACAACAAAAAATACAGACAAGTGACACTAGTGACAGCGGCTAAACGCGATTATACGAGCCAAACGTTAAAACGCGATTAGTTTTATTGGTAAATTCCGCCCTTAGACAACGACTCGTTTAACTATTAAACGGTGACCATCTTAGATCTGTAGGTACTGTAAGAGCCCATTCTCAGACATTTTCCATATAATTCTAGACTAATTAAGTCTTCTGAGGCTGTAACGAGGAGCGAGTGAGAAAGGTGGTAATTAGGGTCCCCTTCTCACTGAAACATTAAAATTTCACCTTCACTTGGGTAACGAGTCATTAGCAACTCTTTGATGCATACTAATTGTGTTCGCTTTTCGACGTAATTGTAATTAAAGATGGACTCAAAGTGCACGGTGCAAGAAAAGTAAGAATTCTCTGAGGAATTCTTTTTTTTGTATGTCCAAGCTTTTTGCTAGAGTTGCTCAAAGCTAAATAAACTTTCGTAGCGTTAAGTAAGACTTTAAGAATTCTAAGATGCATTAAAAATGTGCAAACGCGATAGACGGCATTTACGATATACCAACAATATTTTTTTTAAGCGGAATCATTTACGGACTAAAACCAATCTGGGTTCCTTCAGTTATACCCTTTGTTTTCCAGGACCAAGGTAACTCTTTAAAGCAGACATCGACTCTATTTGAATCTTCCAATTTTTCTAAAAAATCTTTGAGCATACCAATAATACTTGATAACATTACTTACATAAAATTCTTGTCCATGTGAGAGGTAGCGAAAGCGTAAAAGAACAAAAAAAAGAAGAGTGAAAGTGTGTTATAATGTTTAATGCTTAATATTGCACCGACCACAATTTGTCTCTGCATCACTCATATGTTTACTGGTAGAAAATGCATTAAGGCATTAAGTCCGCCTCAGTACTTTTCTATGCATAAAGACGTATATAATTCAATAAAGTATAATTTATGCATTTATATTTTAACCAAAATTAAAATAATCATTTCATATTAATTAAGAACTAACTTAAGCTTGATTACAATTAACTTAATATTAACGTCGTCACGGAAACGTCAGTTTCAGTAAAATAACGATAACTGATCATGGCCTCGGACTCGTAAATTGAGACACATGCAGCCAAGCTATAAGGTTCTCCATTAATTGGAAATTGGGTCCGAAGTAACCAATAATTCAGTTTGCAGATTAACTGTTAAAATCTAACTATTGTCAAACACCAGAGTACGTTAGTGTCGCCGTACATGGGCCACATGTCACAGCCACAAACGCCGCCACGAGAAGCTAGAAGCGGCCACAAAGGAAGCTGATGCGCGCGACAGCCACATGTGACCGGTAGCTGCTACTTCTTTTAACCCATATGCGCAGTATCACAATGGACTCTGACGAAGAAGGTTTAAATGCGTGAGTGGCGTGTGACGGTGTTTTGTATCAGCGTTTAGTAGCCGGTTCTGGCCACAAGAAGCGAGTAGCCACGATTTATGCCAATACGTGGCAGCGAGCGTTTTGTGGTTGTAGCCGGTGGCCCGTGTGCGGCGACCCTTAGACTTTTATTAGGAGGTTTGTGTAATGTAAGGTATGTCTAAGTTGTGTTCGGCCATTCGAAATTCTGTTGATCAATACGCAGTCAATAAATGTCTGCCAAGCGAACTATTTATTTTATTCGACAATTTTAGAATGGCGATGAGGATGGCGTTTAGCAAATTCGATATGAAGACGGGAAGTTGGCTGTCTTACTATGATCTTGTTGGCCACCGTAGGCGCGGGCTTGCGGACGGCGAACGGTGGGTGGCTCGCCGTCCGATCGTCCAGTAACTGTCCGGACCGAGCCCAAGTCGTCGAGGGCGTGTAGTGTTCCACGCGCGCCTCAAAAAGATGTCAGCAACCGTAGGGGCCCAGCAGGGTCGAGGCCTACTGGGGCCATGGGTGATGCAAAAGTGACCCCCACGGCCCTGGAAAAAAAATGGTAAAGAAGGAACAGGAGTGGGTTTTTAGTCAGTAAAAGTCTGACACTATCTCTCGCTCCGCCCAAGAGCGGGGGTTGTCATTAGATGATTTTCCAACACGAAAAAAAAAAATAGTCAATAATTGTCTGCCAAGCAAACTATTTATTTTATTCGACAATTTTAGAATGGCGATGAGGATGGCGTTTAGCAAATTCGATATGAAGACGGGAAGTTGGCTGTCTTACTATGATAGGCTGGACATGTATTTCTTGATAAACGCAGTGAAGGAAGACCTAAAACTACCGACACTAATAACATTCATGGGTGAAGCGGCATACAAATTATTAGTGAACTTGTTCAGTCCGAGGAAGCACGCAAAAATTACCTTTACCGAAGCAAAGATCATGAAAGAACATTACAGTTTGAAGAAGTATTAGATCAAAAGTCATTAGCGTATCAGCTTGTCTATGTCAATACTGATAGAAGGCCATCTGGTTAATGATACAATTAGTGATGAAATGGATGGTATGAGGAAAATTCCGTAATCATCCCGGATTAGCGAGCGCTGTTTGTTATTAGTGGAGAGGAAGTTGCTATGGATCTGCTTAGTGATTGGTAGGGGAGTCTGGGCTTAGGGTTTTTTTACGTAGCGAATACATTTAAAAAATATGTCTTTATAGAATAGAATAGAATATCGTTTATTTAATAAAAGTGGCACATTTATATTAAGATACGAGTACATAAAAAAAAACAATTATATCGCATACATAGCATTTTTGCCTGAACTAGGTTGGACCTGTATGTCAGGCTAAAAAGTACTAAGAACCTAAGAAATAATAAATTAACCATCATTAAAATTCACTATATTAAATAACCTAAATTTAATTAACTAAAAGCAAAGCATGTTTTATTAACAAACTAAAAGGAGATCTTTTGTCTCTACGTACGAGATGCTGAGTAAGTAATGCACAATAATCTTTTTACAGCTATAATAATTTAATTTATACAAACCTAATTTTCTATTTAATCTATTGTACAAAAAAGGGCCTAAAAATGTGAAATACCTTTTTACAAAGACATATTTTGAAAAGTATTGGAATTGCATACAATATCATTCCGTCTCTTATTAGTAATTTCAGGGTAGAAGGTAAGCATGGTGTGCTGGTTTAATACCAAACCTTATGAACCTTAGGGGAAATTTAAATTGGTCGATATTTGGCGTTCAGCTGATCGCTTCATATTTAATCGCCATGCGCCTCAGCCGATTTCGATTCCAATTACCGGCCACTGTAGGCGCGGGCTTGCGGACGGTAAACAATGGATAGCTCGCCGTTCGATCGTCCGGTAACCATCCAGACCGAGCCCAAGTTGTCGACGGCGCGTAGTGTTCAAGGAGATGTCAGCAACAGCAGGGTTGAAGCCTACTGGGGCCATGGGTGATGCGAAAGAGATCCCTGGGGCCCTGGAAAAATGGCAAAGAAGGAAAAGGAGTGGGTTTTTAGTCAGTAAAAGCCGCCCAATAACGTTAGATGATTTCCTCAACCGAAAAAAAAATCACTTAGTCATTTCTTCAAAAATATCGAGCACAGCATATTGGGAAATTGCCTGCGACTAACCATTTTCACGGTCGATTTTAGCCACCAGCCGCATGTGGCCAATCACCACAAAGTCAAAAGTCGAATGCAGTAGGACGGCATTCAACAAAAAAACCCTTCAAAATATAATAAGCAGTTGACAAAATCAGTTCAAATAATTCTAGATCTATCAAGGCGATTGGACGATTTTAGGTTTTCCCTGTAACCTACTGTATTAGTCACAACCATCATCATTACCATCATCTCAGCTGGAAGACGTCCTCTGCTGAACATACGCCTCCCCCAAGCGTCGCCACAACGACCTGTCCTATCTGGTGCGAGACGCACAGGGCCGCGGTCCTGTTTCGGATTTGTGATAAATTTTCAAACATATCAAAAACTAGCCTATGCCAATAGCTTCGCCCGCGTCAAACTAAAAATAATATACATAATTTTGTCACACAGTGATAAAGTAGCATTTCACTAGTGAAAGAATTTAAAAAATCATCAAATATAAATCTTTTTTCTTTAAAATATTAGTAACGATAGTATAGGTTTATCGTACCTACTAAAATCTTAATTCCATCACAACATAAATCAACACGAACAAAAACAAGGCATTTCATTATTAATTCTAAAACCGTCAAAATCAATTTCTAATTTCGACAGTCATGTCAGAGAACGCGCTCCGTCATAAAACAACGGTTACGTCCAAAACAGGGACGCGAATCGATATTTTCAACTGATAAATCCCCAACGGTGACTTGTTCATCTTCCGCTTCACTAGTAACAGAGAAAACAACTCGCAAAAAATATTTTAAAGCTGAATCGACCATCAAAGAGTATAATATATATCCCGCCCATATTTTAATATTCATTTAAACCTTTTTCTTAAAGCCTGTCACGTATTTAACCCGAAAAGTCACTCGGATTTAATAACACTCTTTACGCTAAAATTTAAACGACAATTTGTGAGCTCTCACCTACTTTAAAGGCCACTAATTGCCTTTTCTAAAAGAATCATATAACCAAGAGTATAGAATTTATAAAAAGGAAGTGGTTCTGGTTCTGAGTGCATTTAAAAGGTTTTGCGTTCTAGTTTTACAGTGGATTCAATACAAAGAAACAATTAAAGTTGGTTGTTATTCCGTAAAACGTTGTTATTACGAAGGACGATTTTAATACCTAATTATATTTAACTAGCTTCTGCCAGCAGCTCCGCCCGCGTCAATGTAGATTTCTCCATGCAAGTTTTGGACCCCCGTTTCATCCTCTTGGAGAGTAAATTTTGAAAAATCCTCTCTTAGTGCTTGCCTGCGTCATAAAGGATAATGTGTCAAATTTCACGCTCCTAGCCCCAGTAGTTTTGGCTGGGCGTTGATATGTCAGTCAGTCAGTTTCTCATTTTATATATATAGATAAACAAGAGCCAGAGGATACAGAAAAGATTAAGTTTTTAAAGTGGTTTTAAATACAAACATAACATAACATAATCACCCTTTTAATATTCCCACTGCGTGGACTCAGATCTCTTTTTTAAGAGAAGTAATGGGACGTAATCCACCACGCAGAAGCACTTTGATCCCTTCTACTTACAAAGTTATACGTTCTAATATCAGTAGATTATAATATAGCATATCATAGTCGGCCTTATAACATTCCCACTGTTGGGACTCAAACCTCCTCTCTAGGAGAGGGAATAAGCTATAATCCACTACGTGGGCCCAGTGTTTATTGGTGGAAGTCAGGTCTTCGAGTTTTTGGTTCTAGGATATACCAGTTTCTTTACGATGTTTTCTTTCACCGTTTTACGAGCATTTGTAATGAAATAAATTACACGAAAGATGCGCCTTTCTGGGTTTGAACCTACAACTTGTAAGTCCCCATTAGTACTGAACCACTTCTGAATTTTATTTATTCTTTAAGTTTTGGAGGCGCAATGATTTTACTGTCTGGCGATTTACGCCAAATACTACCAGTAATTCTAAGATCCACTGTATGACGTCACTTACATGACATACAAATGAAAATTCAAAAGTGAGGAAGTTCTCATTCCGAAGATTCTGATTAAAAATAGTTTCACACCATACTATATTCATTGACTGTAGGCAGTGCTATGTTCCCGGGGTCAACTAGTTTTAATATATAAAAAAAAAACAAGACTAATTATAATTTATTAAAGTGATAATTGGTCGATGCAATAATAATTATATCAATGTTAATTACAATGATGGCGACATGAAGAATTTAACGCAGTATGACACACATAGACTCACGTTACCTACGATTGCGCGCTGTACAATTTGCTGTACTGGTTGACGTCATTGGTCTGCCTATTACACCGAAGTGTAATCTTCTTTGTGTAACCCTCTTCCCAGTTTAGTTGGGTTCGGTTCTCCTTGTACGTTTGCGCCAGAGAGCTCTGTTCTGGCTTGTCTGTGCACTTAGACTGGCTTGCTGGATTTAGTTTATTTTACTGATCTTTTAAAACGTTTTAGTATCCATTATTGTGATATTAATTTTAACACTAGGTGTCTATGTCTTAAGTGGCGATCTTTACACTGTAGGTATGTTATATTATATTTAAAATAACAAGTATGATTGATTATTATTGACCAGCTATGTAAATAATTATTATAAAAATACGATCTTTCTTATAATGATTATTTACTTACTTTTATAACAAACTCCCGAAATGTTGTGCAGATTAAAAACTGCACTTTGTATACTTAAAACGCTATTGCAAAAATACTTTCATGAGCGAACAAAAACAAAACCTATAAAAAAAAAAACAAAAAACGGCTTTTAATCTCGTATTTCTTTTTACATTTCTGGATCCAGAGAGCCGTAACGCGATATCACACCGCGATTATTGGAATACATACAAAGTGAAAACTTTGTTTGTGATGTAACGGAAAGCTCTTTGTTCCCCTTAACCCGATACCCGTTTTCGTCTTTAAAGCACACTGTACTTCCGCGCCACTTAGTTTCTCAGAAAATTTTCATAACGAGCATTTCAGTAATGCGATTCACTTGCTTTTACTTTAAAAGCATTGAAATCGTCAAGCGAAGGAAATTGAATTTCACGAATAATAAACTCATAAAATATAAACCAGTATTAAATAATTTTTGAAAAAAGAGTCCTGAAGTTATTCTTGCGTGTTTTCATTTCCCTTCTTCGTAATGCAGGGACTGAAAAGATATTTCATCTACATATGTCATACATACGTATACAGAAAGGTCTGAGTACCTTCCTACTCATTTTAATTGAAAATAATTTTATTATAAAGCAAAGTTCCGGTGAGATATAAAACTTATTCTATTACTTACGCAAGACCTGCTCATTATTCGGAACATGTTTTAAAATTTCCAAACTTCTCCTTTGCCCGAATAATGGGCTTTCTACGACCTTTCAAAAAAAGAAGAACCTTTGAATTCTGGCAACATTAGACGCTGTCGAGCCATTAATTCGGAGCAGAAGTTAACTTAGTTGGCGCGTACAAATTACATCAGTCTTAGTTTAGTAACACGGAAATGTTTGCGGAATTCTTTCGTATCTACATTATTCTGCCATCGGATTCCGACAAACCGGTGAATCGAGTCTGCGGATAATTCGTCTCGTAGGCCATTCGATCGACCTAATTCGGGAAGATCTCATTCGGCTAATGGGCGTAATGTTTCACCTGAGTGCGCCTACGCCAGAGGATTGAAGTATTTGTTCAACGAATGATGGCCCTTTACAATTCACGTTAAGGAAAAGAAAGAAGTCGGTAGCTGAATAATTTATAACGGATTACTTTGAAAGCAGATGTGCCGTGTTGTTTTAAGCACAAACTAGAGGATTATATTTAAGAAGATCTGTGGATAGCAGTACTCTTAATTAAGCTTGCTAAACACATGTAAAAGAAACAGAGAAATCTTAATTAACAGAACAAAATGAAATTAACATTCCTAAAGATAATGATGAAATATTTCTTAACTTTCTACTAACTTTTACTTTAGAGCCTAGTTGTATAAGTCTCGTGTTGGGTACATCATTGACACCCACTCACGCACACATGCACCATTATCACAAACTATCCAGGTTTAACACTACTTAAATCAAAGCAACGTACACACCAGCTATCTCTAGGTACAATTTTCGTAACAGAAAACGACAAAATAGTAACTTATAAGCAAATCTCGTAGCGCTGAGGGCGACTATAAACATTCTTGGGCAAACATGCCCCGATATGAAGGAATTGAACTTTCCCATCCAGCTATAATAATTTACATGTTTTTATATAAAACAACGCCTCACGTCCGGTGTTCAACTGTAGCGAAGCCAAACAAAGGAATATCCCTTCATACGATAGTTTACTATGTTTGGGTTTCGACTTTATGCACTGTACCATGAATATTTTATTTTACGTGACCAACATCTCTATCGCACGTTTAAGCTTTCGTGGAATTCAAAAATATTTGCTGGAACAACATTTTTGGATGATTTATGTATTTATTGGGATTGCTATGACGGTGGTCATATTGACATTACTGATTTTTGAGCGTACATTACAGGATTTTCTAACAAAAATACACAGCGGTATCTCTAAAATGTCTTCTGAAATAATTTTTAATAGCGTTGTTTTGCTCTCATAGACGGTCCCATAGGAATTGAATCGTTTTGGTAGACGATACTCTAGTAAAATGAACTTTTTTCATAACAGAATTAAATAAACCTATCAGAGGTAGTGCCCAAGTGTTAAAGGACCCGACTTACGAGTCCAACCCCAACCACTCCGCCAACCGTGCCATAAACCGTTGCCACTCAGCAATAGTGTATCTTCCTATCAGAGAAAGATATTTTGTAATCAGATCAGTACTACCTAAAATTATCTTATGCAAAAATTTTAAACAAACTAATATATTTATAATGATAATCATTTCTTTACAAATATATTTCTCGCCACCTCATTGCCTGACCAATGAGCTTTCCCCTATAAATTACCAGCATTCAGCGTTATTCAAGTGCTGTCAGTCTTCTGGACATGTTTTAGGCATATCCAGATTATAGCGATGTGGAAGAGTACTTTGACGCCTAAGAGCTGATTCACACCGGAATGACAGCGGCCGGCAGCGACACGAAGAAACCGGCGGAGACAGCCGACGTTGGCCGCTGGCAGCAGCGCTAGGCAACTTGACTGTTCGCGATGCCGTGGGCGTTCGTGTGCCTTTTTAATCTTTCAAGCGATACTGATATTTTAAAGATGAAGATAAAGTTTAAAATTAATTTACTCTAAAAGTACTCGCCATTTCACTGCTAGACGCTACCATTTCGGTATGAATCGACCCTAAGTATATTTGTTTTTGTACATAGATGATTAAATACTCGTAGTAAGCTAATAATAGGTATTTATCTGTCAAATTGCTGTTTTTTTAAAACTGGTTGCTTTGAAGTGTGCCTTTGGATTGACTTGGAATTATAAGTTCAAATAAAGTTTATATTAAAGGTAGGTTATCCTTTTTTCTAAATTAGGTATTTATTGGTTTCCTTATGTTTTGTAATTTCTGTAATGTCGCAGTACTTGGCAACGGCAACTTCATAGGTAAAGACCTATTATTTGAGTCATTTATGTATGTACACATATTTTGGGATTTCCTGGAAGGAGTTAGTGATAGCATGACCGATGACAGGATAGAATGACCCCAAATAATACAGCACAAGGGCAGGAAGATAATGAAGATGATGATTTTGTTATTTCTTAATAAACAAAGTATAATCAAACTAGCTGCTGACAGCGAGTTCACCCGCCTGAAAGTAGAAAATTGTGAACAATGGGAAACATACTCCCGGGATAAGAAGTATCCTTTACTATTTCAGGACATGGTCTCCCGAGGCGTTGACGGCGCTTACGGACCACACGCGCCTCAGGAAGATGTCAGCAAACCGTAGGGCCCCAGCAGGGTCGAAGCCTACTGGGGCCAATGGTCTGCTTCTGAAAGAAAGACTCTGCTCTGGTACGAAAGGCAACGAAGGTACAGGACTGGGTTTTTAGTCAGTAAAAGTCTGACACTACGCTCCACCCAAGAGCGAGGGATGTCATTGGATGATTTTTCCACCTACAAAAAAAGGACATGGCCTACCCTTGTGCCAAGTTTAAAAAAATCCGTACAGCCGTTCGAGAGTAAAGAAGATACAAACTTACACACTCACAAACTTTCGCCTGTTTAATATTTTTTATACCTATGTACTTGTGTGTGTGTGTGTGTGTGTGTGTGTTACCTATGTGTTTTTTTTTTATACCTCTCTATTATTATTATGAAATTAAGGTTATTAAGTTAATCTTTTACTCTCCGTAGCAGCATTACAAACTACATTACGACATAATTTCGCCAGTGGACGTTAGCACGTTACTTCGTTGTCTGTGAACCAGACAGAATGAGCGGTCAGCGTGAACGCTATGACGGCCCGTCTGAGTCTAATCAGTACTAGACATTGAGTGGGCGAGGTGTCATTATAGAGCTTAGTGTTCTTCGGACACTCATATTTTGAAGAATATAATTATTCTGTTTAAGATAGGTAAAGTTAAATTAAATTAAAGATTTAAGTTTATTTATTTATTTATATACATATACTAATTACGAAGGCGATAGCCGGAGGACTTAAAAACACCGAAAATAATTAGAAAGTTAAGTTTAATTTCTTTAAAATTACAATATTAATTTATAATAAATCTTAAGTCTCGACTTGGACGATGCTAATACCAAAGTGCGAACTAATTATCATAAAAATACAATATTGTACAATGTACAATACGATTGCAAAATGCCGATGCAGCATCAGCAGATTGGAAGTAGGTGATCGGCCGCGACACGAGGAGTCGGATCATCAGTCCTGGTGTTGCAATTTTGTGTGGAAAGATCCGTTGACGTAAATAGCTATCATCTTGCTATTCGGCCGTTTTGGTGTAGGCAGGGCACGTAGCATACTTTATTGTACCTACACCAAAATAATAAACAAATGATACATTAGAGCTTTATACTCGTACTTAAAAACATACAATTGGCGGCCTTATCGCTTCCCGCGATCTCTTCCAGGAAACCTGAAGTGGACAGAGTTTTCCTGGACAGAAAATGAGGTTACTTTTTTGGTGTACAACAAAGTTTATTCTATACTAATCTAAATTTTTTAGAGTCTGAAATGCAAACAAGTAGTTAATACGTTATCGATTAAATTTGGCGGCCTTATCGCTTCCCGCGATCTCTTCCAGGAAACCTGAAGTGGACAGAGTTTTCCTGGACAGAAAATGAGGTTACTTTTTTAGTGTACAACTAAGTTTATTCTATACTAATCTAAATTTTTTAGAGTTTGAAATGCAAACAAGTAGTTAATACGTTATCGATTAAATGATTGTGGGATTATTTAAAGTTACTGCGGCCCTGAACCGCAAATGACAACTGAAGAAATACAGGTAGGATAGTCAGTAAAAGTCTCACACTTCTCCTTGCTCTACCTAAAACTGGCGAGGTCAATTGAAGATCGAACACGTAAAACAAAAAAGGCGATTAATGATTTTATTTATAATCAACGGACATACCTAATAATTTGCATCATAGAGAAGTCGAAAATGAGTAAGAACTGTCACTTTCAAATGACATTCTTTCTTTCAAATGACTGTCATTTTGTGTTGACAGATTTAGACACATTTTATGTTCATATATTTTTAAACTCAATTTGTTTCTTCTAAATAATTCGGAATGTGGCACTGTAATATTATTTTAGTACAGTAAAGAACGAGCGAGCCCAGCTGATTTAAAATAATGTAACAGTGCTATTGAACGTTAAGTACAGATTGATTACCAGTAATACTTTTTTTTTAGTCGGGATATTTAAAACGAAAGCAAGATTTTTATATTAAATCAGGTACACAACAAAAATTCAATAAACTCCGCAATAAATTAAAACCGCAAAAAAACAATTAACGAGTGTTTATGAATAAATTAAAAGCTTTGCTTGCTTTTAATTTATTCATAAACACTCGTTAATTGTCCCCAAGCTTAATACTATATTCCGATAACATTAGCGAATAGTTATATATTTATATAGGTATATATATATATATAGCGGTGAAAATAATCGTAATGTCGTCGTATGGAAATAATTTCTAGATTGTTTGCTCAGATGCATTAATAAGACCCATGAAGATCTTTTACTAAACAAAAGTTAAAAACCGTGAAAAATTCCAAACAAAGCAATGAACTAAAAATGGCTAAAACCTTATAATTACTAACAAACACTGGTCAATTTTCAGTCCTTAATACTATATTCCGATGGTGTCGCTGAACATGGATGTATGACGGTATAGAAATTCCAGCGGTCGACAATAGTCGTAATTCCGTCGTAGCTCGGACGCGGTCGCGCGGTCGTACCGGACGTGGGAGCGAATACGTAATGACATCCGATGGTCACATTTGTAATTTTATTACCACAGCCCCATTCTTGTTATGGTAATCCTGATGACCTAGAGTTTGTTACTGCCGTGAAAATTGCTGCAATATTGCCAGGCGCCTAAATCTTCATATATAAAAAGAAGCATGATATATTATGTTTTATTCTTGGGTATGTGTTTTAGAAGTGTTGTTTTGGTTTCTGCGTCCGTTTTATTTGTCACACACATAGAATGTATTCACAAGCTTAGTAGATGCTTTCTATACTGGCTAAGAAATAATCGCGTAATTTATACTCAACTTGAGTAAACACAGATTAGGTTACAATATTAAATATCTTTCACGAGCTTGATTATGTATGTTGGTCGTATTATATTAATGAAGCAAAAAAAAAACATTAATATCATACAATAAACATCAAACCCACTACACGTACGTATTTACAAACAAGAAATTGCTGTTCGTATCAAGGTTCTACATGAAACCAATAAAAAACAAAACAAATATTGTCACGACCTCACTAACATGTAACCTGTAATAAATAACATAGAGTAAACAAAGAAACAGAGACTACACAAACACGTAAATAAAATAAAAATAGGTCTAAGTATAACCCAGATGGTAATGACACTACAAAAACATTTTATTATTCACGAACAGTATCAAAGAAGAAAGTTCCGGCTCGCCCAAATTATTTGCATCAGAAAGAGGGTAGTTCGCACTACAAACTACTCGTTTCCTTGCAAGTACAGTAGGACTGTCGGAAAAACATCCGAAAGGTAGGTATTTGAATGCAGATTTTACAAGGTTTTTGTTTGGAAAATATATGTTAGTTAAGAAGCTTACAGTCTTTGTCACAAACTTTATATATTTTTTAAAAGAGTAGGTAACCATGGGGTTTCTTGCCGGTTCTTCTCCATAGGAAACAAACAATTTGGAACCGTTTTATAAGTGCCCATATAGGCCTATGTGAAATAAAAAACTTTTGACTTTGACATAGAACTCATACATACATTTTTTTTTTAATAACATAAACTAGTGTTTGACTGCGATCCCACCTGATATTAAGCAGTGATGCAATCGTGTGATGGTGAGGCGCACTAATTCTATTCACTCTAGGTAGCTTTATTAATATGGATCGATTACGTAACAGTAATCATCTGGGTAAATTGCGAATTAAGGGTGCCAGTCAGTCATTCTTCCAGAGATATGTAAGTATAGCAATTCCACTAATGCTTAATGGTTTAAAATCATCTTCATCTCCTTAGCCTTTTCCCAACTAGCCTGAGATCGCCTTCCAGTCATGTCAGATGCGGCTGAATACCAGTTTTTTACATGGAGCGACTGCCTATCTATACTTTATTATTATATACCTTCACGACCCAGTTACTGGCAACACGATAGTCCTTGGATAGACTGATGGTCAGACTTTCTGGCGACTGTCAAAGATCTACGAATGCCAACCAGGACCAAAGGCTTTACGTGTTTTCCGAGGCACGGAGTGTCAGTAATGTCTTAAACTTAAAAATGTACATATGAATTGAAAAAATCACATTGGGACGTGCCCGGTTTTGAAGCAACCTCATGCATGAGAAGTGGTTGCCTTAACCACTGTGCCATAAAAATAGAAAAT
The DNA here is from genome assembly GCA_961205895.1 of Mythimna pallens. Taxonomy (NCBI): domain Eukaryota; kingdom Metazoa; phylum Arthropoda; class Insecta; order Lepidoptera; family Noctuidae; genus Mythimna; species Mythimna pallens. The sequence continues at coordinate 15,271,835 of OY540835.1, forward strand.
TAAATCAATTTATCTCGTCATTAGCTCATTATAATTATCTAGATACAAAAGAAAAACAGTACAAAAAAAATTGATTTAAAAGTTGTACGAAAATGGTGAAATCATTTTCTTATAGGGGTCTTTAAGTCAAGAGTGAATAGGCTACTTCTAGGCAAGCGTGCTCCATCGTCGGCCACATCATCGCTTACCATCAGGTGAGATGGTGGTTAAACACGAGCCTATCATTAATAAAAAATAAAAAATATGGTATGATTTTTTTGTTCTATTTAAATAATTTTATTTTGTACAGATACATTCTTTTAAAAGTTTTCTTGTAACATACTCAAAGATTTGTATATAAAATTTTCCACATTTTTTCGTCATATTTCGTTATCCATGTTACGGTAGTCTGTAGGTATCTATACAACTAGCCTCTTATTACTTATCACAGCGTTATCTTTTGCAACCTGATGGATTAAATAACATACCTACATATATCTACATTTAAACCGTGCTCATCAACATGTTCGTACTGTCGTCCACTAGACTTAGAGTACCGTAATTGTTCAAATCTGGTGTTAAAATTGGACACTATATTTGAAGTAACTTGTTTCAAGAATTATGTGGTACACGATTTTAGTATAGGGAATTCAGTATGAAATTCTGATATAGTGCGGTCACGTACAGTATTTAGGATAGGTCCGATAGAATATTTCAGCAGACAAGAATCTAATCTCGCAGGATCCTGAGAACCTCATGTCGCACATTCTTCGGACAAATTCTTAATAAACTCATGAATAATGTTTATCGATAATGTGCATTACTTTGACAAACTGCTAGAAACTTTCAAATTTAGACAATACAACTTTTTTATATTCCCAAAGTTATTAACTACATTCCTAACACATGTATGTACGAATACTGGCCAGAGATAAAGTAAAAAAAATAATATTACAACTCGATAGATCTAATAAATACATTCGTAGCATATGCGCTCACAATTGCGATATTACATTGCATATTCCATAAAAGAACTGGCAACAACTCAAATCTGCCGGCAACCGCTGGATAAATCTTCAAATATACAATATTAATATAGGAGTAAATGGAGAAATTTATTATGGATGAGCTATGAACCTTTGCGGTGTTACCAGCGGATTTTTTTCATTACAAATGGGTTTAATTTTCAACGGGCAACGTTTCAATTCAGATTCTATTTCGTAAAAATGAAATACTTCCTCGTTCAATTTAAAACGTAGAGTTATGAAAAGGAGTTTATTGAATTCTCTATATTTGGTTCATTTTGTATTGTCCAAAGATATTTAACTTCATATCTTCTCCTAATATATAAAGTATATTAAGCTTCCTTTTTTTTGCTGTAAAATATCAAGCCATTCTCAGGTTACTGAAATAAATTCCCATTACCGAAAACGTTACCATCCAATTCTATACTGCGACATTAGCTGAACTTATCTAAGTAAGTATTAGCTACTTTCATTTTATGCTCCTGTCACCGACATCGCGGAGATAGTTGGCACTTTAACTGTTTGTTGAGAACTAACTCACCAAACTTATTTGAAATGAGAATCTCATCATAACCGATGGAGGAATCAAAGATGAAAGGTCGAGCTCGCTCTCGAGGGATACATTGAGACGTTTCCAATTTGTAATAAACTTGATCGTAACAAATCTGAAATATTAGAAGGCATTGTAAATTGGATCACGTTTTACGTCTTAGTCGGAAAAGTCTTCAGGGATTTTTGTTCCATTTCTGGTATTAAAGCTGTATAACTTCTGAAGAACGACATTTAGTCAACTTTTTTGTAAAAGGCAGTGTATCCGTAAAAGCTTTAGAATAATTTAAGCACTCACCGTCCCGGCTGTAACTATCGACATTTGGGTGAAGTACCTCAGCGAACCCAAACAAATTCCTGTGCGACGTCTTATTGAGGGCGGAAACGACGATCGCTATCGACTTATTATACAAATAGCCGATTTCTGAGCAACAGTAACAATATCTTACCATGAAAAATTACGACTCACTAGTGTTGCGGTCTCTTTTGGCTCCGTTTTGCAATAAAATCGGTGCCTCATAGACCATTCCCTATATTTGTGATTCTCAACGTGAACTCACACTGATCTTTTACACACGAACCAATTTTGTCGAACACAGTTTTGGGGGAAGAATGATGTATTGTGAGAGTATTTTGTTCGGGACAAGCGCCAATATCAGATATGTGCGATAAAAATATACGTTTAATATTCGACCTCAGATATTGGTGTGAGCAGACCATAGTAACAGACATCTGTAGAAAATCTCCTTTCATGTTTCATATCGGGAGGTCTTTGTCCGCCGGTACGTCGACCTATCTCAGTATTTAACTACGTAATATCAATAAAACGTTTAACGTTGTGTCGCTGACAGTAAAAAGATAAAAACGTAGTGAACATGAAACGAACACAATGTCTGACTTGTAAAGGAAAATTCTTACTTAGATTTTCATTAATTGGATGTAATATTCCAGCACAAGTTTTTGAATCTCAAATAAGGATAACGGTTATTATAGTACTTGTAGACGCTCTTCTGTGGGCTAACAAGTAATATAATCTTTAAACTCGTCTTAACATAGTTAGGCGTGGTTTTCAAATTGGCTCTATGGATAAAGTTGTATTGTTACCGCACAAGCTATTTAAAATGAGAGCAAAACAAGTGTTGAAAAAATCGTTACGTAATTCATATTTGAAGCACCTGACAATCGCTGCGGTAAAATCTTTCGAGGAAAATTATAAACCGAAAACCAACACAAAATTGAAAATTAATATTCACAAAACATTTTACAAAATCAACAGACTTTTTCCCAAAAAATAATGAAAACTTCGCTTGTAACCAAACCCTTTCAATCAACCGAGAATCTGTCGAAACACTTTTTAAAGTAATCTATTGAGAGCTTCCACTTATCAATTAATAGCAGTGGAAAACGATGACTGAGCACAGCTTAATCTCTTTCTGCCGTCTCACTGGCTAGCTATTAGCCTAATGGACCGGCGAACCTCGGCGACGACGTAACGAATCCAATATAGTTGTGCTGAGTATTAAAACAAAAACAATCGGATTAGCTTTTTATTCCAACTTTGAAAACAGAAGGCCATTGGCTAATTTTATCTTTTTTAGGGACAAATGAATCGAGTGACCAGCCTGATTCGTTTACATTAGTCGATAACTCGTTTATAGGAAAACGTAGTCTTCACATTCGAAAACCCGATTTAGGTATTCGGGTTTCGATTCGGAATTCGTGAGACTTGTATTTTAACCAGATTACAATTCGAGCTTCGGTTTTCCTGTGGGCTGCAGGTACGGTAAATACATACATGGGTTATACTTACTTACGTTTACCTACGGCATTCTAAAAGGTTAAAATAAATGTGAGAATTTTACATATACCTTTTTATTCTACTTATTATCACCAAACTTAAGTGTCAGTGGGCAGGGCAAATTGCTTGCAGTAAAGATGGTCAATAGAGCTGAAAGGTTCTGAAACGGAGACCGCGTACCAGAAGTCGCAGTGTTCTAAGGCCTCGGGCGGGAATCTAATGGATGCAAAACGTACAATGCAGTGGACGTCTTTCAGTTGAAATGATGATGATGATTCTCAACAATGTTGATTACTCAAATGGAAAACTAAAAGTGTTTATTTTATTATAACATTATAATCTACTTTTATTATTACTATTTGAGAGCAGTGGCGGCCGAGTGGTTACGGCCCCGACTTACGCGTTGTAGGTCGCAGGTTTAAACCCAGCCAGGCACATTATTTTGTGTAATTTATTTCATCACCACTAAAATGGTGAAGGAAAACATCGTGAGAAAACTGGCATGTCCAGAGCCAAAAATTTGAAGACATGTACCAACCCGCACTGGGCCCGCGTGGTGGATTGTGGCCCATTCCCTCTCCTAGAGAGGAGGTCTGAGTCAGTGGGAATATTATAAGGCCGATTATGCCATGCTATATTACAATCTACTGATATTAGAACGTATAACTTTGTTAGCAAAAGGGATCAAAGTGCTTCAAAATTGTTCTCAAATACATTCAACTATAAAACTGTAATGGTGCTATTTCTTCCATTTTATTTCTTTCTTTTTACCCGTATGTTGAAATAAAATAAAATTATTGAGTTCTAGCTACTAGCTGTAAAAGTTTCAGCTTTGAAACTGTTCCTGCAAAAGTTTTGAGAGGAGGAAAGAGTCACTAAAGTAATCGTTAAACTGAAAACGAAATAAGATTTCAATAGTTCTTGAAAAACAAAAATGTGAACTTATGAAATAGTACAAATACTATTCAGATGTTAATGGCTTAACTTTAACTATTAAAATTCTTTCATAACTGAACGGTGGAGTTAAAGTTAATTTTTACTTTATTTTTTTATAGAATACGACCCATATATGGCTGGTTCCAATATTTAAACAAAAAACACATGTTTTCTTTTCTGATATTGACACTTATTGACTGACGATTGAAAAAGGCCAATACAAACTATTGGCATGATTTACTTTTTTCTTTTCGCCAGAAATCAAACCTATGTTATATGTTAGAGGCCAATACGAAAAAGCAATAGCAAAAAGAACCAGGTCTTTAAACCGTAACCGAACTAAGATACATATAGGAGAATTGCTAGTATATTTTTGTCAGGCGTTACCTATTTTCGTTATATTATAATGAAATGGAAATATAATACGTAATATTTTGAGATTTCCATTGATAATTAGATTAAATTGGTTATTTTTATCACACTTGTAGTTTTTCATCACTAAAACTATTAAAAAATATAAGTGATAAACGAATCGAAAAGATACGCGTTAGGGTTGTGATAGTGATTGACACTATTTAATGCGTACTCAACATAAAAACCGAAACTAAAACTAGTATTTTTATTTAGAAAAAAAATCCTGATATTAAACTATAGTAATATACTAAATATGACCTAAGACCTGATATGGCCTAGGTTTCACTTTTGGCGAAAAGAAAAAAAAATACATGCCTGCAAAGTATGGAAAAAGTTTACTTCCCGTCTATTTAAATAATGAGTTTCTACTCATTATTTATTTAATCTTCATGCGCCCAAACGGGTAAAGGTGGACTTAATAATCTAAATTCATAACCTATCATCATCATCTTACATTTTTTTTTCTATTTTCTCATTTCGGCGTCTACTTAAAAATGTTCCTTTAAATTAATAATATTCGTTCTTGATTGTCAACGGTTCCCTGTAAACTCTAAACTTAGCAGACTAGTTTCATAAACAAATGGAGCCCGTACACATAATCGTTCAGGTCAGAATTGAAACTCGCCATCTCAATACACCACATTCGATTCGATTCGATACGACATTGACTAAGTTCCCTGGAACGTTTCAAATGTCCATCAGTGACTTAGCACCTTTGTTGTTGAAATGGATTCACTAGAACTGTTCAATGGCTGCGAAAGGTCGATTGACAGACAATGCCTAACACTGCAGTGCGATTGTTGAACGTGTGAAGTCTAATATCTCGTCTGTTACAGAGGATGACTCGCCGTCTATGGAATAGTCGTTGCCACTGAGTAATAAGGAAATGGAGTATTAATGTGCCGGTAGTCATCGCTCATGTGTCATCTGTTTTGGTATTTCTGGAAGTTTCTGTTCGTGGACGCCTTATTTTTCTGTATAATTACAAACCAATGTTGACTACTTCGTCATAGGCCCCTTATTTTTTTTGCCAATCTCGTACGCTCCTGTACCAATCTGCTAGCCCTACCCGTATTGAAAGTCATATCCACTACCCATTTGGCAACTATTATAAATGTTAATATTTGCTCCGGACACTCACTGGAAATGTGTGATTTGTGCCGCTTAAATTACCAATACACGTAAAACATTTTTGTGATTAGAATTGCAGTTTTCATTGAACTACAAATATTGTCTACGTACCTATGAGCATTGAGCACTCCAGTAACTCCATATTCTGTAAACAAAACGAAACAACAGCAGTGATTCTAGACAGGCCGTCCATACATCATCTCACTTCAACGGATCAATGATTGATGCTCGCTTACAAATCGCCGCGTCATTGTTATCATTGAACGTCTTCTCGTGGTGTTTACCTTTCAGCATCATTTAACATTTAGTTTGGAAACTAGGTACTTATCTTTTGGTTACGAAATGAGTTGTTGCTCTTGTGTGGACTAATCTATGGATTGTGTTGATATGTGCCAAGAACTTTTATAAGGCATTTACTCCAATAGCTCTTTTTTGTTTTAGAATCTAAACTAGTTTATTAAAGATTTAAACTCATTTGGTTGGTGGAGGTATTTTACGGAAAACTTGGGGCTCTAGACACAGCAACGTTGTATTGCGATAACGGTTATCAACATCTTTATAGATGATTTCACTAATTGAATTTTACTTTATTGTTAAGTGCAAGAAGCATTTTATTTTCTGAAAATTACACGGTTTCTGTAGGAAAGGCCAGGTGACCAAAAAAATAAAAGTCGAATTCGCGCACTGAGGGTTCCGTACAAACTTACCTATGAAAACAGTTCAATTCTCGAATTGAGTTTCAAAGATTTTTCCAAATTACAAAAATTGTTTTTTTGTGACGTAACTGCAAATTTTCAGTTTTCCGATTTTTCCTATACTTGTGCTATAAAACCTTACTTCATACCAAATTTCAGGATTCTAGGGCAACGGGAAGTACACTATGAATTTTTATTCCTTTGAGAGTATCGAAGTTTAAATTTTTTGCGACTTAGACGGCCGTTTTTTTTGAATTTTTTTCACAGTTTCAAGGGACCGCAGATCTGAGTATATGGTTTTAATTTCAACTCGATACCTCCACGCGTTCCTGAGATAAAGTGTCTTGACAGACAGACAGACAGGTGGACAACAAAGTGATCCTATAAGAGTTCAGTTTTTTCCTTTTGAGGTACGCACCCTAAAAAATACTTTATTTCAGACCGTAGTCCATATTGTGTAAGTAATCATATATATTATTATTATATCTAGCCTATACTGTCCCACTGCTGGGCAAACGCCTCCCTACATTACTTCCATAGTTCCCGGCTTTAAGCCATTTGTAAGTAATCATACCCCTTAAAAACTATGTTAGCAAAGGCTACAATAACAGAGAGATCTTAATTTAAATATCTTTTGCGCATAGTCAAAGTCAAAGTCAAAAGCATTCATTTCAAATAGACCATTTGCATCATTATCATCATTTCAGCCGAAAGACGTCCACTGTTGGACATAGGCCTCTCGCCTCTTGCAAGCGTCGCCACAACGACCGATCCTGTGCGTCTCGCATCCACCGCAATCCCGCGACTCTCACTTGGTGAGAGTCGCGGGATTCGGTCCACCTTGTGGGAGGCTTTCAAAGGTTGCTTTTTTCGGTGCGCGGTCGCCACTCTAGAAACTATAGGCCCCATAGACCATCCGTTCTACGAGCAATGTGCCCTGCCCACTGCTACTTAATTTTGGCGATTCTCCGGGCTATGTCAGCGACGCATCATGGATGCTACTCGCTTTCTTAATTTGGCATTGGAGTCAATAACAAGCAGCCAATATGTGCGTCGGCAAACATTCCTGATGCACTGCAGTAATGTGGAAGCCCCAACAACATCCTGAAGGCATTGTTATACTAGCCTGAGGGCGTTGTATACCCTTTGCGTATATCAAACCCACAGGAAGTACGTGTACAACGCTTGGCGAAAATATTTATTTATTTATTAATACTTTATGCACAAGTAAGAAACACTATACAAAGGCAGACTTAATGCCTTAGGCATTTTCTACCAGTCGACCTTAGGGTGGTGCAGAAATATAACATGGTAGCTGCAACAAAATGATAAACTAGATTAGAAATACAATATTAAATATACACATAATAATATCTTAAAAAAAAGCCGCGGGCATAGTATTAAATAAAAATATCTTTAATTTCAAACAAAAGAGACTTACTAACTTAATTTATTAACCCTTTGGTGTGAATGAAAGTGGTTTTTAATTTAATTTTTTTACATTTCGTTATTTTCTAGGTAACAATTCTTTGATATTTGAGATGAACACCAAAACGGTCGCTTTACAAAACTTTTACAATTATTTAAACCGCACAGAAAATACTGATTTTATTATAACAGACAGATTATATTTTAATTATATTTACGTATTTATTCATCATGTCTACACGGTTAGCAAAGACATAAATGAAGGTTATAGCTTAAGTATAATGCTTACCGTAGTTTCCATATCAGAGGACTATGTTCGTCGTAGACATCAAGCTACGGCGTAGACAGCGAGCTACGGCGTAGGCATTATGCTACGATTTCGGTGAATTATCCACCGCCCGATGAAAGTTTTATGGCGGCTCCATATTAGTGCCGTGAAGCTCCAGGGCACAAACAGGCATGAACGTGAATGTGGATGGTTTTTGCGGGGTCCACGCGCGTTCACGCCAGTTCCCCGATCAGAGTCGGTATTTTGTCCCGCGACAAAAGCATTCACGTGTACACATCCACATTCACGACCCCGTGCCAGTTTACTTCACACTACAAAGGCGTACGGACGCGTAAATAAATACCTAATTGGAGAAACTTTCTGAGGCAAATATTCAAAGTCCACTGTTTACATACGAGTAAATTTCTTAAATTCGCTGCTGGGCTCACAATGTAATTCTACTTCTCAATAGAAAGTCTGAAATGAATTTTATATAACTAATAAATACAGTTCTAATCATATTCTAAATTAATTCAAAAAATCACTACACTAGCAAACATATTTTGATTGGTTACAATGTATTTCACGTCGGGTTTCATGAACGATTTTGAGCATCCCGTGAATGTGGAGGGCAAGACTTGTGCCGTGAATTCAAGGTGAGAATTCGCGCGTGAATTCCCGGCACTAATGTGGAGCCGCCATTAAATCTATCATGTCATCAATCTGTCTATAGTTATCTGTTTTCAAAAAGTTCTGAAACACTATCTACTTTTTTAAACCTGAGTTTTCCCTCCTCCTCCTTCCAGCGTTATTTATCTAATGCCTAGGGTCGTGACCTCGACGAATAATTTTTTGTGGACTATATTTCTCCATGTTGTCCTATCTTCGGCGATATGAAAGGTGTCGCAAACTGTGGTCTCCATTGCAGAACCGATTTGGTCTAACCAACGTATCGGACTCCTGCCTCTAAGTGTTTTCCATCTACTTCAGTTCACTTGTTATCTCAGTTTTACCAGCCAACGAAATAAAAATACACCTACATCGTCAACAGCCACTGCATGAACTGGACAAAATACGGTAAATTTACAAAAATTGACGCATTTGTTTGCGTCACATGCATAGCTACACAACCTCCGGTCCACTGAAGCATCGTTATCTCCCTTCGTTCGGCCGAAGTCGTGTCCACGCATAATTATAAAAACACATGCAACGCAACATTAGTCGAAGGTACGTTCTTTTTTAATTCATTTTAAAACGGTCAAGCTTCCTTTAAAAAAAAAAAAGTTTGAATATGGCCTTTTATTTTAGCGTCTCTGATTCTTCTTTTGATTCTGAACGGATTTTTTTTATTTTAAGCCAGGTCTTCAGGTATGATTAGTTAATTTGTTTACCATAAGAATATGGATGTACACATTCTAATGTTTTTGTAGTATTTGGCAGCAAATGTATCAAGTCAACCTTCTCAACAAGTTTCGCTAAAGTAGTCAACATTACCATAAAATTCTCAGTTCCATTTTTCCGAGGTCGCACCTGTTTCTATGATTCCAGATATTGTCTATGATTTCAGTTTTATTAAAATTACAAAAAACTTACATGACAATACCCTCCAGGAATCAAATTGCGTATATTTAAAACTACCACTGAACGTCACTCGAAAAAATCTCTCCAAAAACTCATGTTTATGTGAAAAAAAGTCTTGTCCATAGATTACAGCAATTTTCTCCATAAGTGTGACCGTACTGTGACTGCCGGTTCTTCTCTACATAAAACGGCCCATTAGAATAATCTACTAGCTTCTCACGTTTTATAAGTACCCACGGAACCATGTAAAATAAAGCTTTTCTGAAATAATTAGAATTGAATAATTCTTGATCACACATTGAAAGCCACGGCGTTTTTTAGGGCTCCCACAAGGTAGGGCACGCCACAATTGTGGTGATAATGATAACTCTTTCTGGGCGGCTTCACTTTCCATCTAACCCAGGTCCTCACCAGACACGGTTATTTTGGGAGGTTCCTAAGTTCTTTTATCGGATTCAGCGAAAAGAAACGCCTGGTACTTATGGGACTGCGAACTAGTGGTAATTCGCCGTCTGATAAGAGCCCATATCGCCGGCGCTTTATATTCACCGCGCGCCTCTTAGGGCTATCAGTATAATTGACGGGGCCCACTAGTGCTGATATTAGCCAGGGCTGCAAAATTATTCGCAAGAATCACTGCAGCCCTGGAAATTATAGAGGGCAAGTGAAGAAACACGGGTGTTACACTCCCTCCTTTTCCAAGGAAGCAAACAAAAACGGCCTCCTACAAAGCGGACCCATAACATGATGAAGATCAAGGAAAGCTGTCGGATACGAAAAGGACAGAACTGCATAATGAGACGATTCTTATAGGTACCTGACCTACCTTTGAACATCTCTTGGTTGAAATTATGTTAAACGAAGGAATTGCCGTTGAGAAATGAAATAAATACTTCAAAATTTAAATATTTTGACATCAAAATGGTAATTCAGGTAGGTATTAAAATTTACGTTACTTTTCAATTTTATTAAGTTAAGGAATATAATTATTTCTTTCATAGAAACTTTGATACCCAAACACGGAAACCGCCTTTTGATTGCAGTTAATTAATATTGTCCATATTTTAAATTTATTTACATAAAGCTCACCCTTTACCGAAACGCGAATAACGAGACATATTTTTAGACGTAATTTCCTACATTTTAGCTATCATCAAGCAATATATCACGCTCCCATAAAAAACCATCCTATCCGCAAAATATAGCAACGTGTTACTAAAATTAGTTTTAATCTCATAAGGATGACCGCTCGAGAAAGCCCACCCCGGCCACATATGGGATTAACGCCCGCCGTCCAACCCGGCCGGCGTATTAACCGGCCAGTTTACGATTATTACGTTACACTTACAACTCTTAGGGGCAGCCTGCCGACTATCCATGGCCGGTTTATAGCAATCATTAGGGCAGGATCAATGGTTGCCAAACTTATTTTTTCGTTTTTTTAGATTTGGCATCGAGAGTCAAACATTGGCTTAAGTTGGGTAAGGATTTTAGAAACGTTAATGCTTGCACTGTATAAAGCGCTCAACTGCGCTATTTCAATATATTTATAGTTTTAATCTGAAATCTTGATCTCTTATATTATTTTGTGAATTAAAAACTTATTTATATTTTTATCAAAAAATAGCGCCAATTTATTGAGTCAGTATAATCATAGTATTGCAACAATTGTATTATTGTATTGTTATACATTAAATTAAAAATATATACCACGTCGAGCAGTGGTGGCCGAGTGATAACGGCTCCGACTTACGAGTCGCGAGGTTGCGGATTCAAACCCATCCAGGCACATTACTTTCTGTAATTTATTTCATCACCACTGCTCTCAAAACGGTGAAGGAAAACATCGTGAGGAAACCGACATGTCCTAGAACCAAAAATTCGAAGGCATGTGACATCCACCAACCCGCACTGGGCCCGCGTGGTGGATTACGGCCCATTCCCTCTCCTAGAGAGGAGACCTGAGTCCCAATAGTGGGAACATTATAAGGCCGATTATGCTATGCTATAGCATAATCCCACGTCAATGACCTCTTTAAAAAGCCCAACGGTCGTGTCAACGTTATATCTATGTTAGTGTAGAATTCCATAAAATTCTTTTTCACGAAAATATGAGATTTTAAATCATAAGTTCGCGCACATACAATAGCTCCACGCAATCTTATTGTTACTTACAACACGATTTTAGGGCTTTCAGTAGTTTTTCATGAAATAGCAGAACTAATTTAATAGAATAATAAAATCTTTCTAATCTAACTGGAAATCTATCAGCCACTTTGAGCACCACCGGCGTTCAATAGGCCGCTTCGATTCAAAGTAGTTATTGCAAGCTATGAATTGTGCTTCGACTGTACCACGAGAGTGTTGGTACTTTATAAAGTTATATCGTAAACATTTATAGGCCATTCTCTATATTTAATCTTAGTCTACAATCAGTTAACGAGATAGGCTTGATTATGGAATAATAGAATTGTAAACAAGGTTATTGTTGTAGTTACTAGAAGGGAATTAGAAAAGTTTTACCACAATTTGGATAGCTGTCTGTCTATTAGAAATATCTGAACGTATATAATTTTAATGGATTGATTTTAATTTGAATTGATGATTTAATTTCATTTTATTAAGGTAAGGTTTGTGAGGAATAACTAAAGCATTATTATTTTTATTTCTAACAAACTGCTGCCAGCGGCTTTGCCTGCGTTTTAGTAGAAAACTATCCCAAGGGTACATACTCCAGGATAAAAAGTATCCTATGTAATATTCCAGAACATGGCCTACCCGTGTAGCAAGTTTCATCAAAATACGTTTAGCCTCATAGTTTCCATATTCACAATTTTTTTTTTACAAAAATGTAATCTCTTTACAAAGCAGGCATTGCACGTCACAAATAAAAAAAATAAATAAATAAATATCAATGTCAAATGATGAAATAAAATAACGAACTTTCTAAGTTCTAAGTCAAATTGTAAAATTAAGTTAAAAGAAAAAAAATCATCAATGTCAAATTCGAGAAAAAAAAATATAAAAAAGGACAACTAGAATATATATATATAAACGTATCACCACAATTATAGTCAGTACTGGAGCAGGTCAGTCCCAAGCCGTTTTGTCCTCAGTACACTCTTTTACAGTTTAAAAGCCTTCTGGCAAAGTTTCCGCTTAACAAATGATCTAAATTTATTCAGGCAGTTCTTGAATGTGACTGGGAAATTTATTGAATGAGCAATTTTTTTTTTGAGCCTGGTTGCGTGTTTATTCCTAGTATTGACGTTATGGATATCACATGTTTTTGTTTTTATGAACAAACAAAATATTTTCATAGATATACTGAAAAGGTACAGTCAATATATAATGTTTTAAAATTTATCGCTGAGGGAGTATCTGAGACTTAATTTATAAATTGAACGAATAGCTCAAAAAATTTACTGGTTATCGGCGGCATTTTCCCACAATAAAGTGCAGTATGACATGACACTATGAAAATAGCTAAAGTAAACTAAACGGTCTGTCTCTAGGTCAGTGATAATTTATCTATAAGTGGGCCCCACTTAAGCTTTCAATTTGGTGATCCAGCTGCTTTTAAGTCGATAATTACTGTTGTTGGGTTTCCTAATAACTACAAAAGGCAGTCTATACGTCAAGAGTAAATACTTAAACAGGTTACTTGTAGGCGAGCGTGCTTCATCGTCGACCACATCGTCGCTTTCCTCAGGTGAGATAGTAGTCAAGCGTGATCCTATAACAGTAAAAAAAAAGTTTTAAGAATAAGATTAAGATTAAGTATTGAAAAAAGCAGCAAGAAATTGATATTATAACTTTTCTACACAGACTTTATTTTATATTACTTCATTATATAAAAAGCACTGAATAACAACACAACAATAGAGTATATCTCAAAGGGAACTATTAATCAAAAGTAGGCAAACACGAGACGTCACAGGATTACACATTTATCACTATCAAAATCTGAAGGAAGTAAGGAACAAGGTCCAAACCTACTTGTGGTGAAATAACTACTACGCAGATCGATTATCTTCGAAGTGAAATAGCGATTACTACCGACCTAAGTTGGGTTGGGTTTATTGAATACATTTCGGGGAGTGTGCATTGGAATTCTACAATTTAATTCCGCCAAGTCCGTTCCATCATCGGACCACAAGGCATACGGCGTTGCGCCACCGGTACATGATGGTCATCCCCCCCATACGTACAAAGCGTTTTTGGAACACATTCAGTATGCGTACAGTTAAGGACTGAATTTCTCGCTGGAGTCTGTATTTCCTGGTAGCTATAACCTAGGGGTATTTAAGTCAAGAGTGAATAGATTACTTCTAAGCAAACGTGCTCCATCGTCGGCCACACCTTCGCTTAACATCAAGTGAGATAGCGGTCAAACGCGAGTCTGTCCATAATAAAGAAAAAAAAAACATTTTTCTTCCCACAGATCACGTATTTCTGCTGTCTCGTGGCATATTTACAATTACCTTTGCATAAGCATAATTAGCCGTATAATGTGCCCAATGTGCACTGCTGAGAATCAAGGCTCCTTTATAGGACAGAAGATGGGCCGTAATCGATTTAATTTTTTAAACCTTATAAAAAAAGTGTTCTCTACCAATCAAACTTCATTTTATAAATAGATTACACTGTGGTAGATGTCCAAAATAAATCAATAACAGATATGTCGACTCAAAATACCGATCAGAGTGTGAATCTCCTACATTGACCATTTGTGTGGTTCAACGATCCTAGAACGCAAAGGGTAGCTGAAGGAATAGGGGTGAATTTTAGTCAATAAAAGTCTGGTATTCTCTCTCGCTCCACCCAGAGCGGGAGCATAAATTACTTGATGATTTCTGACCCAAAAAAAAAACGACGACTCACGAACATACTCTACCAAATTTCTCACTGTGTGATTTTTACTAAACAGCACTACACACTACACCAGCGAAGAAAGCGACTCCTTAGACGATGACACACAAACATTTATACTAAGAACCAAGTTCATTTATTTATGTAGCAAATTCATAACACAGAACGCGGATTGCTTAATTAATTAATTAGATCCATGTAGGTATTTCTTTTCCAATTTCATAAACTAGAATCGGATTGTACAGGGATTTGATTCGAACTTGTTTTTCATTCTTTCATTCATTAAATCTTTGTTTTAATATTATGTTCTGATTTAATTAAGTATATCATGGAGAAGGTTTAACATTTTAATGTTAGTATGATATAATAAAGTAAATGTGTCTATAATGAAATAGTTCACAATTTGATGAACTATTTCATCATTGCATTGTGAAATGAAAAAATATATCTTGGAAAGCGAACTTCGAAACCTTTGTTTTCCTCCATAATAATGTAAGTACTGTAGAAAAGACTTTCCGAATTTGTGCACAAAACAAGTTTTGTGTGAGCTATGTCCGCTACAAAACTGTGTAAAAATCTTTACAGACCAGGTAAAAATGAATAACACTGAATAATTTTCCGTTCCCGATACTTGTAAAAACAAAGTTTCAAAGAATTCCAACGAAAGAAAAATTGAACTAATTGAAACACAGGAACTTTATCTAAGTACCTGTGTAAGTTTTATTACTATAATATAACTTTTACTTTTGCGAAAATCAAGAGGAAAACCTACAAAAATGTAGTAGGTAGGTTTGACAAAATATTTTTTTATCGGAATCCAAAAAAGAATAACGTACCTTTAATATAAAGTTATTTGAACTTATAATTCCAAGTCAATCCAAAGATATAACACTTCAAAGCAACCCGTTTTAAAAAACGGCAATTTTAGGTATAAATAATACAGATAAATGTTAATTAGTTAGTAAAAGCAAACTATTATATAAATATCTTGTTTATTTATGATATTCTGTTCATAAACACAATTTAAATTTTCATTAAATATTAATGCCTTAAAAAATGCGCCTTGTTGATGTGAAAAAATAAAAATCACCACCGCCTATAGAGAATTTAATGGTTGTCTATTGTTATCTGCGACGAAATCAGAAAAATAAAACCGTTGTTGTTATTGTTGTTAAAACACTGCATGTTGAACCTAATCGTAGTGCGAATAAGAACCAGTTTTCAAGGAATTGTATTGAAAAGTATTTTCTTTTACTTCTTTAACAACGTCACATATTTTTTAGAAAGGTAAGTGGTTAGTTAGTTCAAAAGGAATCTATAAGCGTCCTCTCGTGTAGGCCACAATACCCCATCCTACTTATGTAATCCCTTAGACGAGTCTTGTGACGCCCACGGGACGGCATTATTGTAGCTCTTCTACTGGATGTACATAAATAATGATCCATTGCCTGTCTTTGTTTATTTATTTATTTATTTATTAAAACTTCATGCAACATAAAGGTACAAAGGCGGACTTAATGCCTTAGGCATTCTCTACCAGTCAACCAAGGGTAGTGAAGAGAAAAACATGGCAGGTGCATAAAAAAAAGGAAAGAATAATGAGAAAACAAGGGATCAAATGTATATATACATAAAATAAACATACATACATATTTAATATAATATAAACCTACATATATATATATTATTTATATAAGGAAAAATTAAAGGATTTTTGAGACTACTCCACTATTTGCGTTTTTGCGTTTGTTCTTTTTACTTTAGCTATTTTTATAATTAGAAGTATTTTGGTAATTGGATATTGACTTTTTGGATGTTGAAATTATGACTTTTATTAGGTTATTTATTCAAAATGCTGCGAAGATACCAGGCGCACAGTGCGGTAGGTTACAATCATTTTAGAACGTAACTTTCACTTCGCTACCCACTAGGTGACTCATTAGGGTCTGGCTGGGCACTAAGCAAGCCGAGAAGGTACCAGGCGCGGAGTGCGGCCGGTCACAAACCTAATATTAGAACGTTCCTTTCACTTCGCTACCCACTAAGTAAGGTGCTAACCATGCCATCTGTGTGAACATTTCTATCCAAATTCGATAATGGAGTAAATCAATCGAAATAAACCGTACCCTACTTCAACCAATCAATTGATACAAGTAAAAAAATCTTTTCACATTTGCCAACAAAAGACCAATCAACTCGATTTTAATATTCGAATATGGAACACGAACAGCAAAAAAAAAAAGAAGTAACCATCCAATTTACGTTTTCAACATCAACATCAGGCGTTATTTAACCCATTCAAGTTGACCCAAAAATACCTCTATTTACATTTCACCATTCAAAAGTGCTGTGGAAACTTTTCCGCCGGCCATTCAACGTGTATGGAGGATACACGGCTTTTTATCTTT
Organism: Mythimna pallens; assembly: GCA_961205895.1. Classification (NCBI taxonomy): domain Eukaryota; kingdom Metazoa; phylum Arthropoda; class Insecta; order Lepidoptera; family Noctuidae; genus Mythimna; species Mythimna pallens. The sequence goes on from OY540835.1 coordinate 15,288,919, forward strand.
CAAACTCCAAGCCTTTTTGTTGCGTTGCCTCGCACTCTGAAAATAACCAATGCATATAAAATGATTCATGGTCTCAACGTGGGTGCAGGCCGCTGCATATCGTGCTCACACGGTCGCATTAATTACAGAATGTATTCTGGACTCTGGGCGTTATGCTTTGTCCAGGATTAGGGCTTTTGTTGTTTCAATTTTTAGTCTAAAAGTGGGTAGTGAGCGGGGGAATTTACGTGTAATGTTATGGGCTCGGACTCGGGACGTTAAGTCGTGCGCACATTTGTGGTCTTACGACTTCAAACGTTGCTGTGAAACTCTGAGCTTGTAACGTGAAACTAAGGTTGGCGAGTGGTTTTTGTATTACGACTATTGTACCTGGTGCTGCAACAATTAAAAAAAAAACACTCTTTGTATTACTGATAACTTCTGCCAGCGGCTTCGCTTGCGTGTTAGTAGATAATCCTAAAGGAATATATGAGATAAAAAGTATCCTATGTACTATTCCAGGGATATGAGGTTGTTCGAAAGAGTTATAGGCTCTGAAACGCAAAAGGAAACTGAGGGAACACAGGCGTGTTATAGTCAGTAAAAGTCTGTCACACACTCTCCGTCGGCCCAGAGCGGGAGAAGTTATTTGTTGATTTTCCACATAAACACACCTATGCATCTACAAACTTTTATGAAATTAGCTGAAGTGAAATTCTACGTTATATCTTTTAAAAAATATCACGTGCAGATAGATATTTTGATTTGGGATAGTGGGTCACTCCATACTTTCTGGCTGTTAGTAATTAATGGACCTTTATTTAATTTGCTTTCTCCGGTGAGTAATTTTAGAGTCTGATCTTCACCCAAATTACCGAATAAAAAAGAAAAGCTTTATATCGCCAACACGCAGTGAGTTACTATAATGAATTGACGATCAGAGACCCTTCTCGTACTACGAGCTCTTAAAGCGATCCATTTGGCGACCTAAACTGAACTGTTCAAGAGATGGAGATGTGATGATTTGTTTGTGTGATGTGTGTTACGTGTGTGTGTGTGGTATGATGATGTTGGTGGATGGATGTCCCTCTCATCGTACTGACTTTCTTCACAATTCATTCTTTGTTCAAGCTATTTCTCTGAAGAATGCGCTCCCCCAGGAGATCAGGATGGCAACAAGCCGATTAACATTCAAAACTAAAGTTCGAGTGCTAATTCGTAAGAAGTTGGCAGTAGTATCATCACAGCTAGTTGGTTTATTAATTTGAGTATGTATTGTATAATTGTATTATATATATAATTATGGTTTATTAGTACTTATATCTTTTATCGTATCCGTCTTCTCTCTCTCGTTTATTGCACCTACCACTATTTTGCTCTGCATGATGCAAAGGTTGACAGGTAGAAAATGCCTAAGGCATTAAGTCCGTCTCTGTACTTTTGTGTGCATAAAAAATTTAATTAATAAATAAATGTAAACAAAATAAAAAATAATAATAATAATAACAATAATAGATAATGATAATGGTAATAGTGATAATGTTAATAATTTACAATAATATTATTTATTTATTTATTTAATGTAATACAATAATTTATCAATATTTCAATAATTTATTTAATCTATTTTAATTTAATTAATTGATTATGTTATGACAATTTTAATTTTAATTTTATTTAAGTCTATAATATTGCTATGGGTTAATATGCCTGAAATAAACGATAAATAAATAAATAAATAAATAAATGGATCTAAATAGGGTGTATAGCTCCATCTCTCTTTCACTTTCACCTTTTTCACTCGCACGCTTGACATTTTAACACTTCATGGTAAGACCTCGTTTCTATTCAGAATGAAAAGCAAGCTTGCAATGTGAAAATTACAGATGAAAATTATCACCTTCTTTATTATTACTTCGCATGTCAGAGCAATGCGTCATCTTGCTCATAATGTAAACGGAGTGAACAGGCCTAATTAATTTAATTAATGGAGTAATATATCAGTCCTCATATCATCTTAGCAAACACGCTCGAATTTCAAATAATGTATACTACACATACAACATTACATTAGGTATGTCCTCAAAATCGCATGATAAATCAACTGTTAATTAAATTATTTGAATAGATTACTCTGATGTTGTTTTGTTTTACTCTGTAATATGTACCTTCTCGAACGCTACCCAGCTGAGCTGGATTCGACAAATTACCTCTTTCTAGAAGTTAGACCCACACAATTGGACTGTCTATCCTAGGTAATCGTTTTCGTCCACAACTTTGAGTGTAAAGTCTCTAATCTTGATAAGAGTGAGTGCTACATGAATGTTTACCATGACTTAAAAAAACCTTAACTAATCAAAAGGGACATGTATGGTTATTCTTTATCCTCTGCCTAAGATAAAGCCAGCCTTTGGGTAATTTAAAGACACTTAGAAAACAATAACAACTTGCAAATATTGGTTTCAAGTTTCTAGTAGGAAATTGGCTTTACATAGAGAAACCCAGTTCGCATTCGATGACCGATTGATGGCTAACAGGAAATAAAGCGGTTTGCGACTGTTTCGCATGCAATAGCTGTTTCGATTTACCGAACTGCGCCGGCTTTAGTTTGACCCAGACCATCTAGACGAACTGCAGTTACAGTAGGAATATGAAATAGAATCTTTCTAGATTTTATTTATATGAGCATGAATTTTCACTTTCTTTTACCCACGAAATAAAAGATAAATGTGAGCGTTGGAATGGTAAGTAATTTTTTGTGCAGGTTTTAAATCATTATCATTATTTCCGCCGAAAGACCCGCTACTTATACCAGATAAAAAGGTAAATATCTATGAAGAAAAAGGTGTAGGTACTACATCAAAGAAAGAACCCTTAAAAGTATAAACATTTCTCAGTCTTTTTTTATGATACCCACGAAAGGCATTACAGGGAATATAAAAATGTAACACCACCTACGAAAAACATAACAAGGTAATGTCCCTTTTATATCAGGACCTAACATTCTAACCCACAAAACCTTTTACCTCTACATGGCACTCTGTAACAGAAGTATGTACCCAATACTAGAAATCAGTGTCTATACATACCTATATAAAAATAAACGACTCCAATTTTCCCGGTGTGCTTCCAATAAAAACATTAGCGATCGTCGGGGCGTGAAATTTCCTTTTTACATGCGTGCCTTCACAGTTCAGAATAAATCTATGTATATACTTAATGAAATGACTGTTAAATAAATGGTTTGTTCCTATTTCTCAAATGAGTTTTACTGGTACAAAAGGTAATTTGATATCCGCGCAGGATTTTGTCACGTTAATGTAGTTTTTTAGTTAAGCATTCCATTTACGTACTAAGCTGCGTCCTCTGTTAGCTGTCAGGGTTTGCAATCTATATTATATATAAAAATGAATTCGTTAGTCTCGCTAAAACTCCAGAGCGGCTGGACCGATTTGGGTGATTTTGATGTTGAAATATTTGTGATAGTCCAGGGAAGGTTTAAACGGTGAAAAAAATATAGAAAAACTTACGTAAAAAAAATATTCAAAAGCAATGCCATCTCTAATTGAAATGTCATTAAAAAATGAATAATGCTGTTCTGATAATGCCAGTAGATGGCGTTATCTTTACTATTAGGTGGTACGAAGTTTGCCAGGTCAGCTAGTGATAAATATTATTTATCTACTCTCATAACGTAAAGTAACTTTACTATCATTCTCCTTAGAAATAACATCCTCTTTAGACGTTCTCAAATTGGGCGATATTTTTCATTCTGTAACTTTACTATCATTCTCCTTAGAAATAACATCCTCTTTAGACGTTCTCAAATTGGGCGATATTTTTCATTCTGTAACTTTACTATCATTCTCCTTAGAAATAACATTCTCTTTAGACGTTCTCAAAGTGGCCTATATCTTTCCATTCTGTAACTTTACCATCATTCTCCTCAGAAATAACATCCTCTTTAGACGTTCTCAAAGTGGGCGATATCTTTCCATTCTGTAACTTTTCTATCATTCTCCTTAGAAATAACATTCTCTTTAGACGTTCCCAAAGTGGGCGATATCTTTCCATTCTGTAACTTTTCTATCATTCTCCTTAGAAATAACATTCTCTTTAGACGTTCCCAAAGTGGGCATATCTTTCCATTCTGTAATTTTACTATCATTTCTTTAGAAATGACGACGACGCCAAAGAATAAACTTTGTAAAGTATGTAATATCCAGTGCAATCTTGCTAAAAGAATAACAATAGATCTTTATAGGTCAGGGTAACCGAGGTTTTTCCAAGTCCTTACCTTTGTTCTTTACTAGACTAGAAAAAGCAAATGAAACTGACGATACAAATGGCTATTTTTGAAAAATCTTGAAGTAATTGTAGAATTTAACGTGTGTATTTACAATAAAATTATAATTATGTTGGTACTATAGCAATCAGCTTAAAGGTCACACCTATTAAATAATACTTTTCTTTATGTACCTATAGGTAAAGATAAGGTCTCAATAAAATGAGCGCTCTATTTCGTTAAATTTAAATCGATTTAACTGCAAATTGGAATTTGATTGGATGTGCCGATCGCGAGCGGTTTGAAATGAATTTTTGCGACTATGGGATTCCGTAATAGTATTCATATTACTTCACAAACGAATGGCTCGGTAAACGATGTACATTCATTAATTATAATTAATACTGAGTAAAAGTTTCTGACATTGTTCGTCAATTTAAATTGACGATCAATTACAGGGCGGCCATAATTGTTTTTCTTGTAGCGTTCCCTCGAAATGTACAACCTAATTATTATCTTAGGTTGTACATTTCGATTTAATTATCATAATTACTTTTGAAATATTCATAATTTCGTATAATTAGTTTGGCTATAACAAAGGTCTTGAGCAGAAAAAATACTTTGGCAATGGCGACACACTACAACGGGCACAAATAATAATGGGCTTACTTAAAAATCCATATTTGAATATTCGAAATTATAAAAAAAAAAAATTTCGAGTGTAAATATTGAATATTAGTATTGAATATTCGAAAAATACTTTCTCATGGAACTACGCTGTATTTGGAATTGATGACTGTAAAAATATGCAGAGCGACATAAAAAATTCCACTCATGTGTGAGTACTTCACAACTCTATATAACATTACACTCAAACGTTGTATCGAGTTTTCCATTTAATTTAATATTCACAAAGTTTATCAACGTTAACGTTTCCACTCGAATGGAAATCCTTGCAAACTCCACAAACTTTTCACATTAAGAAATGACAAACATAAAACATTTATTTAAATTCGTGCATTTGTGGGAACATGAACTATTCACAAACAAAATGTCCCCTTATATTCGAGGTTTGTAGAGGAAAAGCGGAACTTCAAAGGATGTAATGCGGAGGCCCGTTTAGTGGGGGCAGATGGGAGCCGGGTCGCGGTCAGCTTCATTTCCGAACACAAACCTAGATCAGTGGCTGTCCACAGGGCTGACCAAACTCACGGATTAGTTACTTGTACTCGAGTTTATTTAGGAGCTCTCGCTGATATATTTAGTAGAAAAAAAAAATAATGGCGTTTTTAATGGTAGGATTAGTAATATTGACACATTTTTTCATGTCAAACTACTTACTATTTACAAGCTCAAATTCGATCGTGTTTGGAGTACTGCTCATATCTCTGGAATGGATCTGCCAGATTAGAGCTTAATGTCCTAGAGTATATTGAAAAACAAACCAAAATGACCATCAACCATCCATTGAAGTTCTAATCTCTTAAACAACGATGACGCATTACCATCTGTTTTCCTATTGATTAAATTTCGAGAAGTATGCGTCGGCATTGCTATAAACTAATTCCGTCAAGCCTGTTCCATACTCGGATCACTAAATGTACAGCGATGCGCCACCTGTACATAGTGGACATCTTACCCATACGAACAAAAACATTTTAGGGCAACATTAATTGTGCTTTCAGCTAAGAAGTGGATTTATTTTTTGCCGGAGTCTGTTTCATGACAGCTACAACCTCAAGCTGTACGCACGTAGGTACGAACACGAACATAGCGAACACAAACACCAAACTTGAACATTTCGTTTGTTCGTATGGACGGCATTTTCTTTGCTCGCATTACTGCTTCGCCGTAGCAGGTAATTTCTTCACATTCCTTATTGCTCCGTATCAGGCCTGAACCTGGGCCGGACGCGAGAGGTTGCTGCCACTAATTGACCAAGCCAATTGTGGTAAACTTCCTCCGTGTACCCCATTGTGTCGTCTGGGCGATTCGCACAATAGACATGCCCGGGTGTTTCTTTCCGCTGAATCCAGAACAGGTACCTTCCGAAACACCTATGTCCGATGAAGACCTGCGTCAGAAGAACGCTGTAGTGTCCTTTTTAGCCTTTCCTTAAAGAGGAGATTTACTGCCGCGATTGTGGCATATTCAAGTTGCATAGGGCAACTAAAGGCATATAAGTGGGTTTTAGCCTGACACTACCTGTCGCTTTAAACGCCCAAAGCGGGGGGCTACATGTATCTTTCTGATTATTGACGTTCATAAGTTTATTTATTTATTTATATACACTTAATTGTACACCAAGATAACAAATGATACATATGAGCCTGTTTATTTGATGTATATCATTTAAGTTTATTCTATTGTTGATGAGCGAAATAAATAAAATAAAATACATAAGTCTGGACATAAGAAAAACATAATAACTTACATATTTACTAGAGGTAATTCGTTTTGGCCTTTAAACGTTTTATGTAAAATTAAAATAAATAAATTAAATGCTTTCGGCATGAATCACAGGCACAGAATTATTAGTTGCGTTTGCGTATTTTTTACGAACTTGACGCGGACGAAGTCGCGGCCAACAGCTAGTACTTTACTAAATCTCTGATATGAGATTTGTATAAACACGTTAAGTTCATCAGATTCAGTTATGGATTTAACACCTGATTGATAAGCGGCTAAAGAGGCTAAAGCAGTAGTGGAAAACCTTTTACCGCCTAAATCAAAAGAAAGATACCTAAAATCATACGACGACTCAGGTTCATATTTTTACTTTCCCTGTATTTGTAATGAAAAGCACAGTGTTTACCTCAGGTTAAAGATATATTTAGTCCCTCGAAATATTTAACTCCTTCTCGGGACTAAATAAGTTCCTTTCACCCCTAGGGTAACAATGTGTTGAACTTGTCCATCTTATTGTAAAGTTAAGTTGTGCAACTCATTGTTAGTTGTGAGCAATAAAAGTGTTTACAAGATATTTGATCGTTTTTATTTGAGAACTCCATGCTCTCCCGCCCTTAAAACGTAGATATAGTTTTATAGTGTTCTACATACTTATTCTGTGTAATGAAATGTAATCAATGTGTACCTGAATTTATTATTCGAATAAGAAAACAATGACTTACTTAGGGATAAATCTCACTCATTTACGTGACCGAAAACTATGATTTAGTCTCAGTAATACATTTAGTATGCCATTAGCATTTTGGCACCAAGAGAGAAAGCCAAATGTTACATACATAGCGCCTCAAATGATTTTACTGCATACATTCGAGTATTGACCTCTCTCATAAATTGTAATTCCCACTATACATGAATCAAAAGGATATCAGAGGATGCAAATTCGGAACTACGGATAAATGCACTTTCAAGTAGGTAAGTGGGCGCATTAGCAATCGAATTTTTATTCAGGTTTTTGAAATTCGAGTTATGGCTTTTTGAGTTGGGAAAATTCAAAAAAAGACATGATAGGCAGTGTGATAAATTATATTTCTATAAAGTAGCTGACTACTGACTCTGACTAATAGTGAAAAAAAATGTATCCTGTCAGTTCACCAAAAAAATATTTACAAATGAGATTGGGCTTGGGTTTTTTTTTCTTAATTTCATTAGAATCATTTGTGGGGTTTCTATTTTCATTTTAATTGGTATTTATTACAATAAATACGTCATTTGTTCCATTATAGTGAAGTAACTCCTTTCTCAAATATAATCGATCGATTTAACATTAACATAAATCGTGGAACAACAAAATCATCTACATTCGCAACTAAAAAGTATTAAGAGATGTCATTATTATTTTTCTTTAATTATGTTACTATTTCTTTCGTTAAAAAGCAATTTCTGGGCATAAATAAAACAATTATGATATAATCGATAATGTTATAACTGTGTCACAACACTATTCGATAAAATTTCAGACAGAAAACAGAAAACACGATGTATTTTTCAAATAAAATCGTGTTTTCTGTTTACTGTTGTTACTGTTTTTTGTTTTTAGATTTTGTTTACTAATAAATATATATATATATATATGTGCCGGGTGATGTTTTAGGATTTTTCCACGTTCATTTAGTATATCGGGCGATTTAACTCTTTTTGTGTGCGTGCAGTGAATTGTTAGAATGTTTTTACGTCCACGGTGATTCTAGACTTAAAACAATATGTCACGCTGTGTAACTGTTCTCTTTTATTAGCACATCCACTGCCTAGCCGCCAAATCAGAGACGTAAATGATTCCATAGCTCGGAGGCAGGCTTTCAAAATGAGTTGCTTTGAGATGTGACATAACCTCAATACTCAACTTATTTTGTTTTTCATAAACCCCTCAATAAATCACTTTGAATTTAAACTTGTTTTAAAGCATGACACTACCCATTTTTTGTATCTAATTTTCATTACTATATTGTGTAAAATGTTGCGCAACTAAGTGTCATAGTAACTGGCCCAATGTCCTTTCAAACCAACGATTAGCAAAAACATGTTTCGTCGTTTCATCATTATACAACAACAAATTTACCAAATAATTTACTTTACAAACAAAGCACCAGATAAACTTTTGTTGATAATAACGTGTCATTTGACAAACGATTCATTTTATTTATTTTATCTCATAAAACAAAGTTTGGAATGTATAAAGTTTTGTATATTTTTAGTAGGCTAGCCGGAAACGAGTTTTTTTTTTTTTTGTTTTCATGTCATTCAATTTTTGTCAACGCTGCCGACACTCATCCACTTAGTAAAAAGGCACAGAGAACTTGAGATGCAAGAGCGAGGGGAGCGAGCTCGGGATTTGGGGGACCCGGCCATCCCCTTCGTGGTTATTTTTTTTTAAATAACCACCACCACCCAGAAGTAGGAGCCTCGCGAAGCTAGACTCCGGCGACCTGTCCTTTGACAATATAGGGGAGGGAGTAATGTCATAAATAGTCAAGTAAGTTTCCAAAAGAATGAGAATATTAAATGAAAAATGTATAAATGATTAAATATCATCCGAACCATTTATTAAGAAAAACATTTGCCAAAAAAAAGTTTGTAAAGCAAGAGTTTGTAAAATGAAACATTTGCAGAACGAATCGTTTGTGAAATAAATAGTATAAGAGACGTTGGTTGTTAACTAAAAATTTGTGAATGGAGTTTTGGTAAAACAGTGAACCGAAAAAAAAAAATGTTGTAACGAGCTCAAATTAATTGGAATAAGGCTGGAGCATAATGGTGATGATGGTAGATATTTGGCCTTTTAACCGAGGTCAAAAAATCCCGCTTTTATCAACAAATATTAACTAATCTAAACAATCAAACACTTCATCAATAAATTAAGTCAAAAATGACCAGGTGATTTTTAGGTAAGAATAAGTTTGCCTAGAATGTACGACCACATCGTCGCACAAACCGCTTGCAATACAAGCCATAAAAAAAAAATTTGCCTCTTCTAAACTTTCAAACCTGACAACCCTGCTTGTCGAAACTGCGATGTCACATTAAGGTCTAAACCTCTAACATTATTGTAAGCTATCCGATAGCAAATGACTCCATTGCGGTGAATTTTCTGCTGGCGGGAGATTTTAACGCAAATACACTGCTGACCTATTTATTGAGCCGGATCGACAGGCCAACCTCCACTGTACCTTCATCGCAAAATATTTATCCTATCACATATAGTGGCAACAAAGTGGATTTTCCAAGAGCACATACAAGATGCTGTAATTATCACTAACTTTTGTGATTCGCAAAAAACACAAAAATAATTAACCTTAGTCGTAAATTGCACGCCTAATAAGAACTGAAAATCACACGTAGCCTTTATTTAAAGAACAAAATACAATGAAAGAGGATCTGATAATTAACTGGAAATAAGGTTTGATGGCACCGTTGGCGCAGTGGCTGATTGATTGGCTGCTATACCGCGTATCACGAGTTCAATTCCCACACGGAAAAAATATTTGTAAGGCCTACAGGTAGTAGTTCCGGGTCACGATACAGGAATAATTTATATTGTGTGGCAATGTATTTACAAAAAAAAATCTCTTTCTCTGTCTAATTAAGATGAATTATGGTTTATTTTTTATAAACTACCAACAAACCGTCCTGAAAGCTTAAACATTGCTCTTTGTCCAAGATAGCTCACGCCGCTGATGTCAACAAAGAAGAATGAGGCACCTACTACGTGCTGCACATTTATTAAACTACTTTTTATAACTGACGACAGTTGGTTAGTTAGTTGTACGTGAGCCTTATGTGGACCACTTAATTATACCATCTGAACCAAGCTAGAGTTAACCGAGTAGTTTATTGTGATAGTACAAAGCTAGTTGTAGACAAAGAGCTTAGCTAAGATAGTTTAACGTATCTCGCAAAGCTGAGGTAATTTTTCATTCTTATACAGCTTATCATTCTTATACGCTTCCGATTTCTTTGTTCTGACGTCATCTCAAGCGCTTAGTCACGTGGTTAGAACAAAGGAATCGGAGGCGTGGCCTACTCGAGGTGTTCGGTGCAAGAGAATCGAAAAGAAACGGTCGTAACTTTGCTAGGGGAGCAGTGCTAGTAGTTCCATTTGAACTAACGTCAAAAATAGTTCGTGACCGGACGCACTGCGTTCTTGGTTGGTGGTCTTGCAAAGCTATTGGCACTAAGCTCTAGAAGTCAGGCAAGCAACCTTTTATTTTGGTGGGAATTTATCAAATCACTCCTCCTGCTCTGGGTGGAGTGAGAGAAAGTGTCAGACATATACTAACTAAAACCCACCTTTTTTGAACCTATGTTCCTTTTCGTTCCAGAGCTATGGTAACTCTTTCTAAAATTTCTATGAGGCGCGCGTGAAAAGTACCATTGACACGTTTTTGGTATATACTGGACGGCGAGCTACCTATTACTCACAGTCCGCAAACCCACGCCTACGATGTCCGCAAACCCGTGCCTACGATGTCCGCGAATGCCCTGCGACTCCGGACGCTCGGGGCATCTGGCGCTTGAGAATGTCCGCTCTCGTAACGTACGGGAGCGGACATTTTCGCGGCGGTGGCAGGTTTTTGCGGCGGTAAACGTTACCGCCACTTTCTTTGCTAGTATTACTATTTCGCAGTAGGCGGTGACTACTCCGAAGCAAACAGCTTACCAGTAAATTCGGCCTTACATAGTTTGCAATCTACTCTTGAGCCATTTCATCTTCCTAGCTCGTCGTGCTGTGCTGGTGCTGCCGCAGCGGCTGCAGAGAACCTCAAGTGGTGGAAATATAATAACCTTGTTGGTAGCTATATTTTCGAGCCGTTTGGTGTTGAAACTCACGGATCATGGGGTCCGAGTGCGCACCACATTATTTAAAAAACTTTCAAAACGCCTTGTTGTCACTTCGCGTGACCCAAGGGCTCGCTTTTACTTCAGACAAAGGATAAGCATTGCCATTCAGCGTGGCAATGCCTCCAGTCTTCTGAGTACATTACCAGACAGCGATGCGAAGGAGTTTATCAACGCCGTACATTTAGATTGTTTTTTTTTAGTTCTTTGGGGCTTTTATTTTTATTTTGTAAGATAGTTTTAATTAGGTTAAGTTAAACATATTAACGTATTCATTTCTACATAAATTATTTCTTCATTGTGTGTGTCTGTGTGGTAAATAATATGAAAATTACCTCAGCTTTGAGTGTCAAGCTAAAACTGAATTAGCTTAGCTTTTAGTCTACAACCAGCTTTACTGTCGGTACTATAGAGCTCATTACAGCTAGTAGCTAAACGTTGACCATTGCCATTGCTTAGTTTAGCAGAATGTTTCTTCTGTGTCACTAGACAACATAGTACAGTCTTACGTTAGGTAAATGTCGCGTGATACGACTAGGAATATTAACCATGGTTGAAGTACTTGATCTTAATAATATGAGGATGGAGTTGTTTGTCTCATTTTCCCTTGAAATAAAATTTATCCATGTTTTTCCTTGACAAATAGTTTGCATGATAAAATGAGATAGTTTTTCAAGGGAAGGCCACGGTGCGGAAATATTTTTCTTAGACTTTTTCTCTTATTCCGACGTATTTATGTACCTACTAGCTGCTACTAGCGGCTTTGCCCACGAGATACAACAATATTCCAAGAGAACATAATTTCGTGATAAAATGTACCCTTTGTGGTATTACAGGTATTATTTGTGGTATTATTATCGTTCACGCCAAACGCTTCGAGTAGGCCACGCCTCCAATTCCTTTGTTCGGACAACGTGACTGAGCTTTGAGATGACGTCAGAACAAAGGAATCGGAGGCGTGGCCTACTCGAAGCGTTCAGCGCGAACGATACGATTGTAACTTGGCTAGGGGGGCTGGTCTGTGTGGGCGCAAAACCATAATTTGATTATTTTATAAGGATTTAATTTGATCACTTCCTGCTTATGTCTTTGAAATATTGCAACATCATGTTGAATTTATAAATAATGACTACCTTCTGCCAGCGGCTTCGCCCGCGTGAAAGTTTCTCCATACAAACTTTTGACCCCCGTTTCATCTCCATAGGGGGTGAATTTCGGAAAATCCGTTCTTAGAGGATGTCTACACCTTATAAGGAACCTACCTGTCAAACTTTAAGTTTGTAGGTGTTATAGTTTCTAAGATTTCGTGATTAATCAGCGAGTGGTATTTCGCTTTTATACATATAAATATTTAATTTGATAACTTCCCTTCCGATTATTTAAAACATTGCGAAATTCTTTTCAATTTATATAAGGATATCATTTGATAACTTCCTTTCGAATTATTTTAATTATCTTGTTCAGGTAATAACAAATTAAATGACAACTTTATTTCTGATTCTTAAAAATATTACAAATTCAAACGGATGCTCCGTATGAATTTGTTAAAATTTAACATAACCACTTCCTTTTAATTTCTTTAAAATATCAGAGCAGCCGGTCATATTTAAATAAGAAATTACTGTGACAACTTCCATTCTATTTATTTATTTTAAACATATTTCTATCTTCATAGTGAATTCTATAAGGATTTATTATGATGTTTCCCTCCTAATTTTTTATGCTTGTCACTTTCTTTGCATAAAACCCGATGTAATATTTAGAAGGGCACTCTTTCGCTACCCATGGAATAAACACCTTGAACTAAGGTATTTCTTTATTATCACTCTATAGCATTCCTTGCCATTCTATATTACTGTGAATGTGTATTTTGTGTACACCGATGGCAATAGTACGCCCACATCTAACTGTGTACCAAGTTTCATCGAAATCCGTTCAGCCGTTCGAGAGTGAATGAGTTACAAATATACACTCGCAAATTTTCGCCTTGTTAGTATGATAGTTAGAAAATAGTACCTTGATAATAAAAAGCGTTTCTAAAGTTAAAAAAAATATGTTTTTCTAATATCTAATGAGTAAAATCCAGACTCATCTACACTTCATCTAAGCTCTGTTGTGTTGCTCATCGAGTCGTGCGCTTGGCAAGCAATTTGCTCGATAAAATACTTAGCATTCACATGACATCTACAGCAAAAAACGGGAGATAGAACTAGTTGTTGTTCGTTTACTCCCCTACTAGGGGTAATGAATGATTCAGTTATTTATTTGAATAATACAGATAAAAAGAATTATCTATTTCACTAGCTGCTGCCAGCGGCTTCGCTTGCGTGATAGTAGAAAATGATCCCAAGAGCTAAAAAGTATCTTATGCGCTATTCCAGGATATAGTCTATTCGTGTACTAAGTTTTATCGAAATTCATTCAGCCATTTGAGCATGTCAAAGTCAAAGTCAAAGTCAAAGTCAAAGTCAAAGTCAAAGTCAAAGTCAAAGTCAAAGTCAAAGTCAAAGTCAAAGTCAAAGTCAAAGTCAAAAGTTTTTATTTCACATAGGTCTACAATGGCACTTATAAAACGTCAGAAGCTAGTGCATGAAGAAGTAACAAACATACACACACACTCACAAACTTTTGACTTTATAATTTAAGTTCGATTTTTGAACACGGGAGCTCTCGCGATTTTCGGAATGACATGGACGTGAGATCGGTAGTGCATGTCAATCCTTTACATTTCCGACTTTTCGACAATCATTATCGCCGATTGGATGTCACTGGGGGTTTTTTTGCGGGATGTTTTTCGAGTGAACTTCAGTGGATGTTTTAATTATTTGCAAAATAATTCCTAGTGTATATTTAAGATATGAATTAGAGTAGTTTTGTATTCAAATATCTGCACAACTAGGCAATATGTGGAATCGGAAAATTTTAATGTATCATTGACTACCTCAGTGAAGCTTACAGAGAAGGCTGACTCGATACATTTGCTGCCAAATACTGCAAAAGCGTTAAAATATGTTACATCCACATTCGAATGGAAAGCCAAGCGACTATATTCTGTATCAAAAACTAAATACATACTTTCTAAACTTGACAGTGTGCGGCAGAATACTTTTACAAAGCCATAACAAAAAAAAAGAATGTTACTTTGTACCCCATTTATGCATAACTAGCTTCTACCAGCGGCTTCGCCCGCTTGAATGTAAAAAATATATATAGCCAAAATATGATAAAGTAGCATTCTACTGGAGATTTTTTTTTAAAACAGTCCAACCCCCCTTGTCAAATTACAACCGTTTTATTTCGATTCTCTTTTTGTTGATCGCCTCGACTCGGCCACGCCTCCTATTCCTTTGTTCTGACCACATGACTGATCGTTTGATGACGTCAGAATAAAAGGATCGGAGGCGCGGCCTACTCGAGGCGATCGATGAAAAAAGAATAGAAACGAAACGGTTGCACCTTGGCTAGGGTGGCAGTATTTTTAGAGATTATTTATTAAAAACTAAAATACAAATCACAAGAAGGTATATGTTTAAAGTAAAATAAATAAACAATATTTATTATACAATTTATGTAAACACAAAAAAAGATAATATATAATAGACATTAGTACAACAGTCCTGCTTTTTTCCAGCAGGCTTGCGAAAGGAGAGATTAAAAGAAATGTAGACAATAGTGTTAGTAGGCAGCAATAGAAGAAAAGTGTATAAAATCTTAATCTAAAATATTAAATAACAAATTTATTTAAACATTAAAAAGTAACGGTCTTGTGCGTCTCGCATCCCTCAAATTGCCGCAACCTTCACCAGGTCATCGGTCCACTTTATAGGGGGCCTTCCAACACTGCGTCTTCCGGTACGCGGACGCCACTCCAGAACTTTTCGGCCCCAACGGCCATTTGTTCTACGAGCAATGTGCCCTGCCCATTGCCACTTAAGTTTGGCGATTATTCGTGCTATGTCGGCAACCTTGGTTCTCCTTCGATCACGCAAGGAAATTCCGAGCATAGCCCTTTCCATTGCCTTTTGGGTGACTTTGAGCTTTCTGATGAGGTCCATTGTGAGCGACCACGTTTTGGAACCATATGTCATCACTGGTAACACGCACTGGTCATAGACTTTCGTCTTGAGACGCTGTGGTCACTGTGTTCATTGTGGCATTTGGGGAAGGCTTATGTCCAGCAGTGGACGTCTATCGGCATCTTTGAAATGATGATGATGTGATGATGATTAAAAAATACTTTACTATAAATCGATATTATACTTATTATTTAGCTTATTACTTTTATAACTACGTTTAATATTAGTATAGGTAGATTGAGTAACAAATATAGCCCCAATATCTTTACAAACTATCACATTTCTGTCACCATTGGAACTGCACATACATTCCATTCGCTCTTCTACAAATCGTAATAAACTACCTACCAACTCGACCTATCTTTTCATGAAGCCAACCTCTAAATATCACGAGACCTACTTGAAACTGTCACCACGAAAAAGCTTGGTGCAAAATAATTTTGCCCGTCGCATCACTTGACCCCACTCAAGTCGATAGTGGCCGTTGATGGGCCAGCCCAGTCGATGTTGGCCATAAATAAATAAGTGTCTACACCAGTGACACTTGACGGAATACTGTGGCTTATACTTGAAGCTAGTTAGTACCTAGTGAACAACCTACAAAAGTTGATGAAGTCTTACGTCACTTTCTTGGTAGGTAAGTAACTTAGTTTTTTTTTTGGCATTGCACTGTTTGTACATTTGGCCAGTGTCAAGTTTAGATAGAATTTTGTTTTTAGGGTACCCAAAGGGTAAAAATGGGACCCTACTGTGTATTGTCGCACTCTTGTGCGACACCAGGATCTTGATTATTATTTGAAATAAAACTTTTATCTTGATTGACTATTTTTACTGGATTTCAACATTATCACATCGCATCACTTTACAACGATCGCGTCTGGACTCACAAAACTAGACATTATTTTGTTCTATTCAATTTTCAAATCTATTCTAGAACATACAAAATCTTTACAGATACATTTAACATGCCAGTTCGTTAACTTAAACTCATGCGATCTCTTTCGATACCACAGTATTGTGTATTGTATTCTACTGTTTTTTAATTTTACTGTATGTGTGAGGTATGAATAAACGTTTTTTCTTTCTTCTTTCTTTCTTTCTACTGCTAAGACTACTGTCCGTCTGTTTGTCACCAGGCTGTATCTCATGAATCTTCATAGCTAGACAGTTGAAACTTTCCCAGATGTTGTATTTCTATTGCCGCTATAACAACAAATACTATAAATAGAATAAAATCAATATTTAAGTAGGGCTCCCATACAGCAAACGTGTTGGTTTGTCGTTTTTTGCTCGATAGGTATTTTATTAATAATAGTTAAAATATAGTGTTTACGGTTGTATAGATAATGGTATTTTTTTATACAAAACTAGCGATCCGCCCCGGCTTCGCACGAATGCAATGCAGATACCACCGCAACCGCTATGTCCCTGCATTTTAAATCAGTAATATCATCGAAAATATTCATTTAAATTACATGCTGTAAAGGGCCATATTGATTTATATTAAATGCACAATGTATTTAACTTACTTAATTGTACAAAGATTAATGCTGTAATGCTTAAAATTGCTTCGTAAATGAGCCATAATTTTCGTAAAAAGTAAAGGATAAAAAATGGTTATTGTGGGTTACCTATCCCTAAGAGATAGACATATACCATCGCGGACTTTTTTGTAGAAATTTTTAAGGTATACAATACTGCAGTATATTATTTTGATCTATCTCGTAGGGTTCACCCAACGTTTGAAATGTAAGCGCAATAAAATGTGTTTATTTACGACATCACATTAGAAACTTCTAAAATAACCAGTATTTATCTACTATATTATGCATGTATCGTACATATAAACCTTCGTCTTGAAAATCCGTTGCGTAGTTTTAAAGATCTAAGCATACATAGGAACAGACAGCGGGAAGTGAGTTTGTTTTATACTATCTAGTGATAGTGATACGTGGCCTTTGTTTTCCATCAGTAAATAGATGTACTACATTCTACTGTATTTGCAGTATTTAGCAGTAAATATATCGAGTCCGCCTTCTCAATAAGCTTCGCTGAGGTAACCAACAGTAAAATAAAGTTCTCAGCTCTATTTTACCGAGATCATCCCTATTTTAATAATCCCAAGTATTGTCGAGTTGTGTAGACACTTGAGATACAAAACTATACCAATTTTACATCACAATATTCACGAACAATCGATTTGAGAGCAATTAAAATACATCTCTGCCATCCACAAGCTATAATGCCGTCACATTTATAAACTACCTAGAAATCAAAGGAACTAAACTGTGATTTTATTGTTGATCGATAAAGAATTTTTGGCTGATTACCTTGGCAACAAAAACTAAAATCACAACAAAAAATCTCGTCTAAAAACTTGCGATCTTTTTGTTTGACGCATAACGATTGACACTAAGATAGCTGTATTATAGCAACAGTAAAACTAGCCCATGCTGCCTGCGCAGCTTATTTTAGAGTCGGCTTCCAGCCTAACCGGACGCAGCTTTTTTTTTAAGTGTCGTGAAAGTTGTGAAGTGGAAATCATCCAATGACTTCTCGCGCTCACCGAGCGCGAGGGCGTGTCAGTCGGCTTTAACTAACTAAAACCACACCCGTGTCCTTCAATTGCCCTTTGCGTTCTAGGACTACGGGTTTCCTTTTCAGAAATTCCCCGCGGTCCTAGCTAGCGGGTATCGACCCTGCTAGGCCCCTACGGTTTGCTGACATTGCTTTGAAGAGCGCGTGGATAGAATGAAAATCTGCTATTTTGCATGAACTTTGACACTTCATAATTTAATCAAAAATTTAAAAAGTCAAAAAAGTATAAAAATAGGAGCCACACTATTTTTTCCAAAAACATCTAAGGGTTAAAAAAAAACACGTATTGCCTGGAACAAGCTTTGTAAAATATTCGAGTAAATCATGGAATTACCGAATGCTAACAGAGTTTTCAGGCGTTATCTCTCTTTTTTCGCTTTGCCTTTTCGTCAAACATCGCGTTGGATTGCGTTTGATAAAGTATCAAGCTTTTAAACCATGCTGGATCTTGACTATAGCCGAACGAAAAAGGACCCTCTTAAAAGCGGCCAACTCGAGATAAATTTCCATAATCAGAAATCAGAAACGTTTATTTCAAATAGACCAATTAAAGGCACTTTTGAATTGTCAAAATGTCGGTCGGTCAAAAAAAAACCAAGTGAAGCTAAATTGCACGTTCCAATGCGTAGATCTCTATGGAGAAGAACGTGCAAGAAACTCCATGGACACTCTTTTAAATCATATTATGAGTTACATAAATCTTGGTTACATATTTCTTGTCGCTTCTAATATGTGAACACAATGAAGATAAGTAATTATAGTTAAAATAAAAAATAAAAAAAGCTAATTTAAAAAAATAGAAATTGAATTAAGTCACTGGCAGCTAAGAGATGACCAGTCTCAACAGACGGCACCCGTTCACGAGCATAACGCGTGCATCAGCCTTACTCAGCTCAACCATTTTGAAGGGAACTGAATAACCCAATAACATGTGCCACCATCAGCAACCGCTCTTACTTACTATTACAAATCAAATCTTTCTCTAGATATTTCAGAAATACAGATATCTTGAGTATATTGTTTAGGCTTCTATTGAAATCAAATCATAAAAGAGACAGACACGCTTTCATACAGTCTTGGGCCTGGGTAGTATAGAAATGCATAAAGGTAATGTTTTCCCAATGGGGGAAGGCTAAAGCTGCAGAGAGCCACCTGTTACCATCATTCCATATTCCTTTTGCCTTGCACACAAGGTGGATGCTTAATTCCTGCCACGGCTGCAGGATTGTTCTAAGAGTTATCAAGGCCCTGGAACGCAAAAGGTAACGGAAGAAACACAGGTAGATTTTAATCAGTAAAAATCTGACACAACCTCTCAAAAAAAAACCCACCCAGAGCGAGAAAAGTAAATAGATGACTTCCCACCTAAAAAAAATAGACGCACACAACATTGTTACTTTGTAAAAGCATTATTTAATCTTATCAACATTTATGAGTCTAGACCCGTCATGAACTTATATTAAAGTTAACAAAGTCAATTTGAAGTATATTCCACATAAAAAATAAGAGCATATTCTGCTTTGAAATAAAAACTTTATGAAAACATATTACACCGAAATTGGTACTTACGTAAATTAGGCAGTCTCATATTTTATGAAAAGATGTCACTTAAACGAGCAGAGATAACATAACTAAAATATCTCACACACTTAAAAATGTAGAGCGCCTCAGTAGAACCTGACGCGCGCCTTTGTAATAAATATTATTATTTTATCCAAACCTCAGAGTTAAAAAGTTAAAAGTTCATTAATGATAAGATTATGATGATGATGAATAAGCAAAGGAATAAAGAATGATAAATAAGACTTTAAGTCACATTTTATTCCCACGGGTAGTGTGAAAGCGAAACCTGGGGCCCTGGGATGAAGGCAAAGAAGGAACAGGAGTGAGTTTTTAGTCAGTAAAAGTCTGACACTATCGCCCGCTCCGCCCAAGAGCGCGATTTGCCATTAGATGATTTTCCCACCTAAAAAAAAAGTTCATATTTATTTACAATAGCATTTATTTACTACAAAATACTTCCCAACACTTATAAACAGCGTAATAAATAAATAACTTAATAGGTACCTATACTTATATACAAAGTGAACATAATAATATGTACCTACCAACACAGATAAAAATCGGAAACACAAATTCATTGGGCATCAAGAAATTCACCCGCATTAATAATTTCAATGACAAGTCAAAGTCAATCGATTTATTTTGATAAGACTATAAATATATGCATATTAAAAATATAAAAATCTTTAAAAATAATTAGTTTTAGTTGCTGATTCCAAAAGGTAATTTTAATCCGTTCTATATCGGAACGCAAATGTACGCGGGACACAATGGCTTTTTAATTGTGTCTCTAATTCCGCCATACGAAAGGTTAATGAATACAATAATTCATTGAAGTTCTTTTATACAATAGTAATATTAATTGGATTCTATCAATACTCAACCAGGATTACTAATACCTATACCGAGAACAGTTCACAACTCAATGTGAATAAAACTCAAAATCAAAGAACCTGAAATGGACAGCTATTGGCCCCCTAATCTCTCCCTTCTCCAGGGACCTGTCGGTACAAGCACAAAGCCCTGTCAATACCTAACTCATCCGAAAAGAAAGCATAAAGAAAGTAATTTTATAAAAAAAAAAAAAACCTTCACCACGTTGAGAATGTGAACTGAATTACAATGTTCTACCAACGCCGTTCTATCACGAGCTCACAGCTTATCAAATTTGTTGGCCAGCCTTTATTAAGCCTCTTGAGATTTTCATTAACTTTATATCACAGAAAACACAACGGAGTTCACATAAAATGTAATTGTAGCAGTCAGAAAAATATAATACAAAAAACATTGAGCCCCAGCGAACGTTCAATTTAAATTATGCGAGAGCCTATGAACTCGTCCAGTGATATTTTATTAACTTAATAGGACTTAAGTTAGGCATAATTATCTTGGGTAAAGTTTTAATTTTATCCATTCTGCTGAAATATCGTTGAAAATATTCCTTCGTTTGTTTTATTTTTTATCTCTTTGGCTTGGTAATGTGCGAATTTATATTTGAAATTCGTAGAAGTTTTCAGCCGTATAGCCGTCCGAGTACAAAATGTTGTCAATTTATTTTGAGCTAGAATAAATAAAATGTTCTGTTTAGTTAGATTAGGGTTCTCTGTAGACCTAAAAAAAACATTTTCCGTTTTCAACGTTTTTGCCTAATGATCGAGTTTTTTGATGTGTAGTTAAGTCCAGAAGTTAAAATAGTAATTAACAAATACACTTTGGAAAAATACGTTGAGGAATAAATTATTTGTTTGACAAAAAAAAACTATCAGTCAAGAAAGAAAAAGAAATTGATTGATAAGCATCATCAGCCTTATAATGTTCCTACTGCTGGGACTCAGGCCTCCTCTCTAGAAGAGAGAATGGGCTGTAATCCACCACGTGGGCCCAGAGTGTTGGTGGATGTCAAATGTCTTCGAATTTTTGGTTCTAGGACTTACCGGTTTCCTCACGATGTTTTCCTTCACCGTTTTGAGAGCAGAGGTGATAAAATAAATTACATAAAGTCATGCCTGGCTGGGTTTAAACCCGTGACCGACCGACCGACTCGTAAGTCGGGACCGTTATCACGGGGTCACCTGCTCTACATTGATTATTGATTGATTGATTGATTGAAGAAAATACTAGTACAAGACCTTATGGCGTAGTTTAAAAAAATGTCACTAATTTTAACTATTGGTTAAGATAACTGTAAACCAAAAAAAACGGGTCTTAAGAGTATCTTAGACTCTCGTCACGTAGCTAGGCAGAGAGAGGTTACCTACATACATAATACATATTCTTTGTAAAACTTAATGGACCAGACTGCGATACGAAAAAACTAACATAAACGTAACTCAACTATACCCAGACAGCCGACCTTTACAGCCAACAAAGAGACCATTTTGATTCTACAAGGGTCACATTCAAAACTATTGAAAGACAACGTAAATAACTTCACAAATAACTCCGTACCTATAGACTACCTACCAACACAAATAACATGCTGCCTCGTTGGTCCAATGGCCGTGCCAGGGCTGTGGGGTTCGAAAGAGTTGCCGCGGCCTTAGAAAGCAAAGGGCAACTGAAGGAACGAGTGGGTTTTGTCAGTAAAAGTTTGACACTCCCTATACAGCTACCCTAGGCAGGGCATCTGTGTAGATTGGAGTGTAAGAGATGGACAAAGCGGGTAACAGAATGGATTCCATTAGACGGTAAAAGAAAGCAAGGCAGACAAAAAAAGAGATGGCGTGATATTTTTACCCAACGTGGTGGACCAAACTTGATGCAGAAAGTGCGCGATAGGAAAGCGCGGAGCAATTAAGGGGAGGCCGGAAACGCCGTAGAGGCGACCTCAATGAATAGCGATCACAAACCAGAATAGAAGAAACAAATGAGGGAACGAGTTTATGTAAATAGATTGAGAAGAAGAGCAGAAGATTTGTATATTTTTTTAATGGTTTTCATAATTTAATAAGTTTTCTAAAATTGTAAGTAGTGGAAAAAAGGGCGTTTTTATTTCACTTATTTATTTCATTTATACCAAGAGTGGGAGAAGTTATTTGATAATGTCCCACCCTAAAAAGTACAAATACATTGACCTCTGTTTTTTTAAATGGTGGAAATCATCCAATGACTTTTCCTGGGCGGAGCAGGAGGGCCTGTCAGATTGTACTGACTAAAACCACACCTGTGTCCTTCAGTTGCCTTTTGCGTTTTAGGACTACGGGTTTCCTTTTTAGAAATTACCCGCCGTTCTAGCTAGCGGGCATCGGCCCTGCTGGGCCCCTACGTTTTGCTGACATCTCTTTGAGGAGCGCGCTCATCACTAGGCACTGTTGACGACTGGCTCGGTCCGGTTAGTTACCGGACGGCCGGACGGCGAGCTACCCAATGCTCGACATCCGCAAGCCCGCGTCTACCGTGGTACACCCTGGGTTAGTCGGGGACTAACCCAGGGTTGGGCAAAGAACACCTTAAAACGCACAAAACTATTTGGAAACACATTCATTGCACAACTAAGAACTGGAATTTCTTACCGGAGACTGTCATAGTCATTTATTGGTAATGATAATAATAAAAAAAAATAACCTTTGGGTCAAGACTGAATAGGTTACTTCTAGTCAAGCGTTCTCCATCATTGACCGCATTATCTCTTACCTGATGGTACCCAATAACATTTTTGTATTACTGTTAAGATGATGCTTAACAATAATATAAAAGTATTATTCATCTTGAATTTCCAACTAGCAGTCCGCGTGTCATTTTGACTCAAACCAATCATGAAAAAAGTGGTGTGTTGAGAGCAGTGATGGCCCCGACTTACGAGTTGTAGGTCGCAAGTTCGATCCCAGCCAGGCGCATTACTTGTGTAAATTATTTCATCACCACTGCTCTCAAAACGGTGAAGGAAAACATCGTGAGGAAACCGGCATGTCCTAGAACCAAAAATTCGAAGAAATGTGACATTCACCAACCCGCACTGGGCCCGCGTGGTGGATTACGGCCCATTCCCTCTCCTGGAGAGAGGAGGCCTGAGTCCCAGCAGTGGGAACATTAAAAGGCTGATTATGCTATTATTATTATTATGCAATCATGAAAGCCAATTCTTCACTTAATAGATCACATATTTAATTAAAACGTCTAGAAATTTAAACACGTTCACATTTAAACAATGGAAGTTTAAAACGGAGTTCGTGTAAAACTAAGTTGAGCCTGAAACAGCATTGGGAGGAAATGCAAACTGTGCCAAAAAAGTTTTTAGTCATTAGGAAATTCTATGAGAGTACAATATGTTTTATTTTCTGTTTCTACTATAGATAAACAGACAAAACAATTTTACGCCTGTTTTGTTTCTGCTTTTACGAAGAAATCGGTTAAAAAACGAACCCCCCTCTATCCTTTGCATTTAGATGTCAAATTGAAGGAATTGCGAACGGAGAGTGACGGCTCGAGTAATATTTTAGATACGAAATCACCCTTTGTGTAAGTGAATATTGGAAAAATAATAGATAACAGACTATAGTTTTTACGTTATACTCGTAAAACCTACTAGCTGCTGCCAGCGGCTTCGCCGGCGCAAAAGTAGTTTTTTTTCCAAGAGAACATAATCCCACGATAAAAAGTATTCTATGTGATATTTTTTTTCGGTGGGAAAATCGTCTTATGACATCCCTCGCTCTTGGTGGTGCGGGAGATAGTGTCAGACTTTTACTGACTAAAACCCACTCCTGTTCCTTCGTTGCCTTTCGTACCAGGGCCGAGTCTTCCTTTCAGAATCGGATCCTCTTCGACCCTGCTGGGCCCCTACGAATTGCTGACATCTCATTGAAAAAAATTAAAATTTTAATTAAAATTGGATATAAATTGAGGAGGGAAGATAGGATTTCTGCTGCACTTCGTGACGAAGTACCATCTAAAACGGAGCTCTAGCCAGTCCGACCAATCCACGTCCCCGTCGTCCTCCCTGGGACCTGCTGCAACCGTGTAATCACCCGGCTGCAACCCCAAATTGCAGGCCGTTTGTTAGACAGGCCTGTTGGTCAAGTGGTCAGTGGCCCTGACTGCTATGCTGGAGGTCGTGAGTTCGATTCCCATCCAGGACAAGTGTTTGTGTCATGAGCATGATCATTTTTCTGTATCTGGGTGTAATTTGTCTACAATATGTATTTAGAAATATATAAGTATATTTATTAGTTGTCTAGTACTCATACCACAAGCTTTGCTTAGTTAGGGGCTAGATGGCGTTGTGTAAAAGTTGTATTAAGGAATATTATTATTATGCATTTACATAACTCAGGACCCTGAGGTCCTGATTCTTTGAAAGGCGTACGAGGGGCGCCAACTCGCAGAGGCCCTGTAGATAATTTTAATGGAACGTGGTACCAACCGACGATTTTCCCTGTACGCGCTATGCTAGTGCATCCAAGGACAACCCCCGGTTGGTAAAAAACGATTGCGACATATATTATTATTATTATTTCAGAACGTGGTCTTCCTGTGTTTCAAAGAAAATTTTGTCCAAATCCAAGCGTGAAGAAATACTTAAAAAACACACAAACAAACAAATACACACAAACATAACCAAACTTACCCCTTTTTAGCCAGGGCAGCAGGATTGTTAGCTCACTCTTTCTCACTCATCCCTGAGGCGGCGAAATTGTTTGATGATTTTACAAATCAAAAAAGGGATTATAGACGACCCTCACGGAAACAACCATGATAAAATAACCTCTAATTTACTTTTTAACTTGTTTTACCATGGCAATAGCATTAATGACTGGCACTTATTATTATTTTAATGTTATAAACTGGTGCTTGACTGCAATCCCACCAACTGGTAAGTAGTGATGCAATCGTTGATGGTGAGGCGCACTAGTTTATTAAGAGCCTATTCACTCTAACCTTAAAAACACCTAAATTATAATCGGACGGGAAAACCGCAGCAGGCAAGTTGTTCCAGTCCCTCGATGTTCGCGATATAAACAACGAGGCGAAACATAAATATTATTTGCAGATTCCATCAATCTTTATTTCAAATTTTATTTAAAAAAACGCCCTGATGACGTTCCTTCTCACTTAGTAATGAGGCACTGTGGTTTAGATTTCTTGTAGAACTCTTACGAAGATGACCGTTACAGCCATGTTAAAATAAATTCTATTATTTTTCTCTTTAATCTTCGAAAACCGTGTTCAATATCAATAAATATGTCAAAATGATTATTTAGCTATTTATTATGATACAAAAATACTGCAGCATAGTTTCACCCTAAATCAAAGTTACCCGTAAATAAAAAGACCAAAACAAAACGTGACGTAACCGCATTTCTTGCCATAAATTACAAGTCAACTGTTACAAGAAATGTATCTATGAAATACGTTAATTCGTGTGTGTTGGTAGGCGATGAGCCAACAAATTGTCATTATTTATAGTTGTATGCGTGCCAACGTCGTGTGATACCGCATGGTTCGTTTGGTGGAGAAAAAAGAGAATAATTAGAAGGGGACTTTGTTTTCAAACCTCTTTATGTGTTGTAGAGACCATAAATAATAATAAAACTCATACGAGTACAGTGTTTTTTTTTTGGTGGAAAATCATCTAATGATACCCCACGCTCTTGGGCGGAACGCGAGATAGTGTCAGACTTTTACTGGCTAAAAACCCACTCCTGTTCCTTCGTTGCCTTTCTTACCAGGGCCGAGTCTTCCTTTCAGAATCAGACCCTTGGGCCCCGTAGGCTTCGAACCTGCTGGCCCCTACAGTTGCTGACATTTTCTTCAGGCGCGCGCGGACGATTACCGGACGGTCGGACGGCGCAAGTAGGCGCAAGCCCGCGCCTACGGTGGCCGGAAATCGGCATCGGAATCGCGACGGCGGTTGGAGCATGACCGTTGCGTCACGCGTGCGGCTTCTTCCATTGCAAGCATTACTGCTTCGCAGAAGGAGGCAACCGCCTGCCACTCCTCCTCGCTCCGGACAATGGCCTGTACAAAGGCCCGGTGTGAGAGATCGCCGCCGCCGATCGCCTCCAAGAGAACACGGCGTTGCTCTGCCCTAGCGGGGCACACCTCTACCGTGTGCTCCACCGTGCTCTCCGGGCGGTCCTCACAATGGTGACACCCGGGCGTTATTTTCACACGAATCCGGTGCAGGAACCTCCCGAACTTACCATATCCGGTGAGGACCTGTGTCATGCGGAAGGTAAGGACGCCTTGAGGTCTTTCCAGCCACGCCTCAAAGAGGGGACTTACCGCCATAACTATAAACTCATACAGTGTCAGTAACAATAAGCTTACTTAGTAAATAAAATTACAGCACGGTACATGTAAATTACAGCGGTGAACCATGTATGGGACAGTCCACTCTGTCAGCTATCATCTTCAGAACCCTGTTGGGGCTAACCATGACTCGTGCTACCAGTGATACCGCAGCTTGCGCATTGTAACATTAAACAGTTTACATGCGTAACCGTAAACATCCCTGATGCACTGCAACGCCATGGCAGCCCCATCAGTTTTCTGAAAGCGTTATTAAACTGAACACAAAGGGCTCCATACGATGCTTACAAATACCCACAAGCTACACCATACTATAATACCATGGTACAATAACACAATGGTTGAACTATTGATACGTCGTAAAAGGTTTATGACAGAGAATTGCGTCTACAGAAGGATGTTTGCTAAAAGAATTTGTTATGAAGAATTCTATTCTACTAAAGGAAACTTTTCTTTGAGTTGGGAAATCATCCAAGGACTTCTCCCGCTCTAGGATGGAGAGGAGAGACTTTTACTGACTAAAACCACGACTGTGTCCTTCAGTTGCCTTTTGCGATCTAGGACCGCGGGTTTTTGCAGGAATTCCCGCCGGTCGCTTCCGCAGTGACGGCGCCTACACCGGCGCTCCGTAAAGGACCATGGACTGCACGATCCCCGCGTAGTCTCCGGCAAGAGGCGTCTGGACCTCTTAGATTGGGCAGGAGCCACTTGAGGGCAACCCCGGCCCGTTCCAGTTTGGGAGCCAGACGTTCGAAGTGCTCCTCGAAATGGACGAGTCCTACGTACTTCACCGTCGACCTGGAGCCAATGTGAACCTCTCCTACCGTTAACTAGCATGGGATATGGTCAGAAAGTTAATTACAGTTTTCAATATAATGTGTGTACAAGCAAACCATAAGAACATAAATAACATTCATTTTATTAAATTTAATTAATTTTCCTCGCGTTCAAACAAATCCATAGAGAATAAGAACCATTAAAAAGTCCCTCAACCTTTCCTCCAGCAATTCAGTTGCAGGCATATAAATATTCCAACCAGTGCAGCTCAGCCCTGCGTTAATAATTCCCCACATGATTACCAGTTGCCGTTTGCCGATGGAATTACCATGAATTTTACATTAACCCCACTATCTAATTATAGCAAGGAGCAGGTTGGTAGATAGGTATTTACTTAGTAAAGGTGCTTATCCATCAGAGATGTGTGAGGAAGCTAAGCGATGCGAGGCCGTAAAGTGCGGTGAGAAAATATACCTATGATTGTTTCCATCAATGTGGTACAAGGAACTCGTGTAGTGCGACAATTCGTAGCAAAGCTGTAAACGGTGTATAGCTGAGTAATGCGAGGATGCGTGGTGGGCTCTTTTCAGATGTACGTGAAAAGTGTTGTGGACTCGCATTCATCTCTCGCACACTTTTCTCGCTATTTTGTATGTACAAAACCCTACTTCCGCTTTCTATCAGCCCCCCTAAGCCAGGTTATGATAATGAAGTGATCCCATTAGTAGACATATTCCTCTCGCACCACCTAGCTACCTCTTTACATTTCTGGTGGAAAAGCACCCTAAATACACCCTATTTCCACGAAACCATCAATGCATTATGCGATTTGGAATACCAGTAACGTCCTATTATGTTGCTGCATTTAATTCACACCTACACTTAACGTGAAATTAAATGCCACGGACCATTCTCATTTCATTTCCATATAGACGAAAATTCCTTTACTTGAGCGATGATGGGCGAACCTGGCATAGGCAGAATTCTACACATATAATTAACGTTATTTTTGTTTTGACCTCGTTTATATTATTTCAATGTACAGATGGTTTTTTGATAACAATGAGCTAAACCCAGTCGAGCAGATTCAGCATGGTGGGCGAAAGATCTGGGAAGTTGTCATAACATAATCAAGCAAAATTAATATCTATTCAAGCATAAACAATACTCCTTTTAATTTCAACCCACGAAAGATCGAGTTTCTTAAAACTAAATATAGATGATAACTTCAAAAAGAATCAAGTATCACAGTATTAATTTCAAATAAACTATTAACAGGCAATTTGAATTGCCAAGAAGTCAATCAGTCAATCAGAAAAATGATGTTATTTGCACATTCCAAAGCGTAGATCTCTATGGAGAAGAATGTGCAAGAAACTCCATGATCAATCTTTCCAATAATTAAAACTTCTACGCTACCTTCAAGAACAAAGAACATCGACAATTAGCCATTGAACAAAGAAACAGAACTTCATACGCAGTTCCTCCAATCAATGGAGATTAGACTAAAGGTTCAGTTTAAGCCCCAGCCATTTGTTCAAATCCTCTAGGATTGTCGTGGTGTTTGTACCAAAGACTATTTAGCGCAGTTTGCTCGATTTAATTGATGGAGAGGGATTATTGTAATGCTTACAGACTTGTTGCATATTCACATTCGTGAGATTTGTACCCGTTGTAGGTGCTAATTTTCAGAAAAACAACTATGAAATTGAAAAGAATTAAGTAATTGATTGTAATAAGCAATTTATTCATGTTATTTGGGAAAAATTTCGCAATGTCTTCGAATTTTAGTTTCGAGAGTGTATTATAACGATAGTAACGGTTGAGGAAAGTTTAAAATAATTATTAACATCACTAGTATTATGCGAAGCGTCTTGCACAAGTTGCACATTAGTTAGTTACACTGAACCAACACTATTTCTTCCGATAAAATTGGTATTTGTTTTGTTATAAGTTTCTAACTAGCTTACCAGTAAAAACTCTATAGCAAAATTGAAATTTCGAAATAAAATCTATGATTGGAATTGCTTACTTCCCTATAATTTATTGTCACTACACGATATTATACCGAAGTTGCAAGCCACACACGAATTCAATATGCACACAGTCTGCGATGCAAATGAACCAGAACTTACAAACACAACACACGTACACTACAGACACATAGCTGGAAAACTCGGTAGCGATCAGTGCACAAGGATAGAAGTCTTAGTAGTTGCTTCCAAGTTTAGTGCGTGACCAGCGTTTTCCCACTTACTGGGTTCTTGGCTTGCGCCAGAGTTTCGATCAAATTGAAGACGAAGCGCGCACTTGCAGTTTCTCGGTGCCGAATGAGAGCAATTTACTTTGGTATTATTTTGGACACGTTTGTAATATGTCTGGTTGTGGGTTTGGTGAAATAGTACTTCAAATTGCACGAAGGAGTTTATTGCTTTGTATATCGTTTTCAAAGACCGCCATATGCAAAAGTTATCCTTTTAGTGATATGACCGCCCTATTAATTTTAAGCTACTATTATATTTTTTATACTGTACAATTAAGAGTTTATCCATCTATCAAAAATGTGTGTGTGGAAAATATCGTCAGCCCATTTCGAGCAATTTCTATATTGTTCGCATCTTTCATTGTTACTGTGTTGAATCCCTTTGAGTAAATGGAATACGACACATCACACGCGAAATATTAGTAATACCGTGATGACCAAAAGGAAAATCAGTAAGCTAGACCTTTCGGTCTGTCGCGCCCTAAACGGTCTAGCGAATAAGCACAAAAGAGAGCAATAAAGCACCTGAACATGAATACAATTTGATTGCCACTCACCCTTCCATATTCGTGATAGACGGCCGAAAACGTATCCAGCCATGACGAATGGCCGCCATTTTGCGCGCCTTAATAATAACTGTCAAATCATGTCCGATCAAACCTAGAGCAAATAATCATCTAGGAAATTAATGCCGCGTTTATTATGCGCTATTAATCAATCTTTCGATACGAATGAGAGCTATTTGTTTACTAAATATCTGGAAGAATAAAGTAAATGCATTTATTGAACTGTTATTCGGGACAAGGGAATTTACACCTAAATTAAAAAGAATATAATTTATGTTTGGATCGGTAACGTTTTGATGCCATCATGTTAAAACCACATAAAGTGCCCATATTTAGTGTTTATTTCATGTGCAAATATAAACTAGAACCGGGGTTCTCACCTCACGTAAATTCAACGCGGCATCCGTAAAAAAATGCATGCTGCGTAATCTGAGTACTCGCGCACGAAATGCGGTATGCCACTTTAATTATATTAAGAGCCTTATTTACTCACATTTAATGCTAACATGCCGTCATAATAAGATTATGTTCATTTCATTAAGCTTGCCCGTAACACGATAATGCCGTGGTGTTAATTAAAACAAACGAAATTAATTTAATATTTCAGATACATCTGTTTACGGCGGATTCATTCCTTTGTATTCGTGCATTTTATCATTGTTTATAATTACTCTTTGCACTGGTTTATGCATTTGACCGAAAGTAAATGAAAATCTTTTGATAAGTTTAAGGGAGCAAAATCATACATTTATTTATGTATTACTAGCTTTTGCTCGCGGCTTCATCCGCATACAAAAAATATAGTCTATGTCACTTAGGAATAAAGCAACTTTCCACCGGTGAATAAAAAATTGTAATCAGACCAGTATTTTCAGAGACCTCCTACAAACAAAAAAACAAACCTCTTTATAATATTAGCGTAGATTGTACGCTAAGATAATAATTTACGTAATGGAAATCATAAACTAAGAAACATACAATTGGAGGCTTTATCGCATTCCACGATTTCTTCCAGTCAACCTGGTATGGACAGAGATTGCCTGGATACCAAATTATTTATGATATTTATTTAGAAAATTAGTTATAAATAACAGTTTAAAAATATTCATAATGTCAAGGTGCATAAATCTAAAAAAATATAAAAAAGGTGTTCTGAAAATTTACTCCAGTAATATCAGGCTCAGTCCCAAGCCTTTTTGTCCTCAAGATACTATTTTACAGAATAAAAAGCCTTCTGACAAAGTGTTCGCTTCGCAAATGATCTGAATGTATTAAGGGTTAGTTCTTGAATGTAAATAATAAGAGCCGCATCTTTTTTATTCGGTGGGAAAATCATCTTATGAAATCCCCCGCTCTTGGGCGGATCGGGAGATCCGCCCAAGAGCGGGGTAGGTAGGTAGGGTAGGGTAGGTAGTATCAGACTTTTACTGACTAAAAACCCACTCCTGTTCCTTCGTTGCCTTTCGTACCAGGGCCGAGTCTTCCTTTCAGAATCAAACCCTTGGCCCCAGTAGGCTCTGACCCTAATGGGCCCCTACAGTTGCTGACATCTCCTTGAGACGCGCGTGAAACAGTACGCGCCGTCAACAACTTGGGCTCTGTCCGGACGGTTACCGGACGATCGGACGGCGAGCTACCCATTGCTCACCGTCTGCAAGCCCGTAAGAGCCACCTCTAGTAGTAATTTCAGTGCCTTTTTAGATATTTTACTTTTTAGAATATACTTACATAAAATAATATAGCATTATCAAAAAATATTTCTTAACAAGCTTCTCAAAGACAAAACTACTCGCTAGACCGTATGACATGGAAATATCTGTCATTGGCAAACGTTTGGTGAAAATGTAACAAAAATACTTTTGTCTGTAGGCAAAAATCTATCTATTACAGCCATACTAGCCTAAATGCCCAAATTGTTCGTTCAAGCGGTTTTGCCATACCTCTTGGAATTGTGAAATTGGAATCACATACATATACACGTAACATCCTTATCTCTAGCAGAAAAAATAGGTCGTAATGTACCACGCGGGTCCAGTGTGAGTTGGTAAATGTCCCATATATGTATTGTCTATCTACCACACGGGCCCAGTGTGGGTTTGTAAATGTCCCATAAATTATGTCTTTGGCTTTTTACAATGTAACACACGTTTTCAAATTAGGGCCCAATAATATTTTGTGTTAATTTTAACCCATGGTGTTTGTCAACTGAAATTACCCTAGTTGTAAACGTACTTTTTTGCCTATAGTTTGTTCGCCGGCTTGATAAGAAGGTGGGAAGTATAATTTAGATTTTTCTGACTCCTGCGTGTTTTTTCTTCTGATGAATTTCTTTATGGAATCCAAGACAGTTGAATCTTTCTCCGGGACTTATTGAACTCCATTATTTTACGTGGGAAAACATCCCCTTAGTTGAAATTTTACTGACTAAAACCAACAGTGTTCCTTCAGTTGCACTTTATTGTGAGGGCTACAGCAAATCCTTCGCATAATCTCCAGCCCTGGCAGGCATCATTGGCCCTAAGTGACCCCGTCAATTTTGCGGACGAGATGTCAATTTGAGGAGCGCGTGGAATAACGTACCGTCAAAGATTCAAAAGCATTTATTTCAAATAAACCATTTACAGGCACTTTTGAAATGTCAAGAAGTCAGTCAGTCAGAAAAAAAAATGATGCTAATTGCACATTCCAAAGCGTAGATCTCTATGGAGAAAATGTACAAGAAACTCCATGTTACATGTTTCTTGTCGTTATCATGTGAGAACAATGTAAATACAGTAAAAATAAAAACTAAATATAGATATTAAAATAGCAACTGGCAGCTAAGAGATGACCAATCTCAACTGACAGCGCCCGTTCACGAACATGACGCTAATATTAGCACCACTAAGCTCAACCATTTTGAAGGGAACCGAATGACATGCGCTACCATCAGTGAGACATTTAAGTGAGCATGACAAACTCTCAACTGCCGTGCTCATTTATGTCAAACAAGTCCAATAGTAACATAAAAAACCATAACGTCGACCAAGCTTCATTAACTTGGTGTAGCTATTTCTGGTGGTCACCACTGTGATAGAATTCACCAGAAATTCAATAGCAGAGTAGTTTAATCAAAGTTTTCCTTGTGGCTAAAGTTTTTTTTATAATATAATATTCCACAACTAACACACAACGCCATCTAGTCCCAAGCTAAGCAGAGCGTGTATTATGGGTACTAGACAACTGATAAACATACTTATATATTTCTACATACATATATATTTAGATAAATTACACCCAGACACAGAACAAATGATCATGCTCATCACACAAACATTTATCCTGGGTGGGAATCGAACCCACGACCTCCGGCATAGTAGTCAGGGCCACTAACCACTAGACCAACAGGCCAGTCACACACAGTTTTTGCTTAAATAAAATGATATCTTATTTAAATGCTCACTTACAGTTAAAATCTGTATTAGATTAATTTAAGCAAATAATAGAAGATAGAAAATATTGATAACTTGCCTTTTTATTATATCGTGAAATCACATACCATAAGACATTGGATCGCAGCACAGAAAACACATCCGCTAAGATCTAAAAGCACGCATTAAATAATACAGTCTTCTGGCATAACATACACTTTAATTAGCTCCAACATATTCTCAACGTACGAGTACCAACCTAATTTTCTTAAACCCAAAAATACTTTTCCAAGTCGAACTCACCCAATACACCTGCCAAACAAAAGGTATAATACTTTTACTTTCAATCCAATCACAATTAGTTAAGTAACCCATGTAATTACTTAAAGTCCAGATCTACTTCGGTCCAACAAAAAGAACCTGGTTATTTCATCGGTTACAAAGGGAATTTCGCCAAACTTCATCAAGGGTTCCCAAGAAAAAGTCGGGTTCGGAGAAAAAAGATTTGACCCTCGAAACTCGGGGCACCTGACATACATAGGGGAGAAATGTCTTTATCTTATTTGTTGCTACTTTAACTTTATACACAAGTAAGTCAGTCAGATTGCTTATTTTATATGTTAATTTATTTATTATGATATATGCATCGGTTGATACGAGTAGGATAATTCCTTAAATTGGGGAATTTAAATTAGGTGATATCTCTACCAACCCTCTTGCTCTCCAACCCTCCACGTTCCCACCAAAGAGAATCTTATCATGATGGAATATAATTTCTAAAATAAATTACATTTTTAGGGTTCCGTACCTCAATAGGGAAAAAAAGGAACCCGTATAGGATCACTTGGTTGTCCGTCAAGACCCTTTATCTCGGGAACGCGTGAAGGTATCAAGTTGAAATTAAAACCATATACTCAAGTCTGTGGTCCTTTAAAGCTGTAAAAAAACAAACTTCTAAGTTAACGAAAAAAAAGGATACGACTGTTTATGTCGCAAAAAACGTATATTTCAACACTCTCAAGGGAATCAAAATTCATAGGGTACTTCCCGTTGGCCCAGAATGTTGATAAAGCAATTCAGAAATTTGGATAAAGCAAGGTCTTACAGCACAGATATGGGAATAAATCTGAAAACAGAGGTATTGTTATTATACCACAAAAACAAAAAAATTGCGACTCCAAAAAAATGTTTGAGTATTCCATTCGGGAATTGAACAATTTACATAGGTGAGTTTGTACGGATCCCCCAGTGCGCGTATCCGACTTCGCACTTGCCCAGTTTTTTAAAGATAAACGTCCCACACTAAAATTATTCTTGCATCGCGGGTGCGTTCACGAACATGTAGGCAAGACACCCAGCTTCGTAACAGATATCTGTTGGCCATAAAAATGGCTGGAACACTTTCGCTAATTCTTTTTTGTTGTGTTTGTTATCGTTAGAAGGTTCTTAAGGTTATGAAAGAAAAAAATAAGAAAATTGTTCAGGAAACTGGAATTTTTTTAACGACTATTTAACCCTTGCGCGTTTGACAGTTCGCAAGTTTAACAGTTTATAGCTAAGGCAGAATTCCCCTACATATTTACTATACTCTTTAGGCAGAACAACGTATGTCAGGTCAACTGGTTAACAATGTTTTTATTTGATCTGATTCTATAAAAGTAAGAAATTTTTAAAGGTAACTTTTAACCCGTCCCCATCGATCCAAAAATCTCAATTTACCAAAACCATCAAAATTCTTGCAAATTATACAAATTATAACGCAAATCTAATCGTTTCTTGTTATCGCTCTATTATCTGAGTGGTAAATTAGGACAGAAATTGCTTGGATATGCTAATTTGTAGTATTCATGATTGTATCTGTATGCTAGGCCACAATTCCTGATGCACACAGAATTAGCTGTATTTCTGCATGGATATAAGTTCAGGCAACTTTTCCAATTAACGAAGGATTACGTGTGAGTGTGTGCTTTAATATTTAACTTAGGAGTTGGGTTATTTTCTGTAGAACATGAAACTCAGTAAAGGGTATCCACCGTATTTTATTTGGCAATAAAATCGTGATGTGATGTGAGGTTCAGTGCTAGTTGAAATCACGGGCATTTACAAATTTTCAAACCTTGATGATTACAATTTGAAAGTGACTGTAAATGGTTATCTCCTTGAATATAAAAAACGATCACTGTTCATACGTCTCACTAAATCTCAAAAACAGCGTAACTGATTTTGTTTAATTTCATTTTTTTTTTTTCGCTTTAATGTAGGGGTGGTTTAAATTACAAAAAAAACATAGGGGGAAAATGGATGTACATTTAAATTGATTGAAAGTTGAGAAATACTATTTTCAGGAGCTGCGGGTGGTAGCTAGTTTGAAATAAAGGTTTTTGATTGATTTGACCTTGTGCCGTTTTATTTTGGGTCGGCACAACACGTTTTTTTTTTCCATTCTGTCTTGTCACGTCACGCTATCACTAACTCCCTTTTCTTTCATATTACTTCTCACACAATCCATCCACCTTTTCTTAGCCTCCCTCTCCCTCTCCATCCATCCACATGTAAATTCATAACTCTTTTAGCAACATGCGCTTCATCCCTCCTCTTCATATGACCATACCAAGATAAACAATTCCCTTTCAACTTTTTAATCACTGGCGATTGATTTGACACAAGTACCGAAACAAAATATCAATACTTTGTTTCGGTACTTCCAAACATATAACATCTCACACTAATACGAGTATTACAAAGACGAATGTTTGTACGTGTGTATGTTAGTTTCTCCTTTACGCTTAAACGGCTAAACGAATTAAGATGAAATTAGTCACAGGCCACATGTCTTGACGCAGGTACTCACCGGACATGGTAAGTTCGGCAAGTTCCTGCACCAGATTTGTGCGGAAGAAATGCCCGGGTTTCGCCAATTTGTGGATCGCCCGGAGGACACGGTAGAGCATACGGTAGAGATGTGTTCCGCTCGGGCAGAACACCGCTGTGTCCTCGCGGGAGCGGGAAGAACGACCCTCACACCCCAGCTACCGGGATCCCGAACCCGATTTCCAGCCAACGTAGTCGTCGCGGGCTTGCAGACGACGAACAATAGGTAGCTCGCCGTCCGGGTGCCCAGTAACCGTCTGGACCGAGCCCGAGTCGTCGACAGTGTAAACGTTGAAACCGTAAGGGCCCAACAGGGTCGAAGCCTACTGGGGTCATTGATAGTGCGAAAGAGAACCCCGGGACCCCGGAACGAAGGCAAAAAAGGAACAGGAGTGGGTTATAGTCACCTAAAAAAAGTCACATGCAATGGAATAGCACATATGACTTTTTATCTCGGTAGTCCTATGGATTTCATGCGAGCAAAGCCGCTGGCAGAAACTAATCGTCAATTTATTACGAAACTAGGTTGATATGTGAAAGAGTAAAGTTATTCATTTAAATAATTATTACGGAATTTTGGTCACACATAGCTAACAATAATAATAATAATAAATCTTTATTGCAGACAATTTCATCAATATTTTACAAATTATACACATATTAAATACCTAGAATATTTTAGTGTGGCAATAGGGGTCATTGACCCACCGACATTATTTATGTAAAACGGAAATATGTATAATGTTAAGTCATTCTGAATCTACTTTTATCGTGGCCCTCCTAGGTTTTTAATTTACGCAAAACGCTAAGAGATAATAGGAACAAGACATTGACCTCTATTGCCTTGTAAAACGACACAACTATACTCAGTTAATTATTACCTACTACGTTTCGAAGTAAAATTAATAATTTTCAGTAACACGTCAAAAGTGAACTCATGCGGTAATATTCTCGAAAGCTCAATAGTAGCGATATTTTAATTAAACGATAAACTCCCGCTTTACGAAGAAACATATATTATTATTATTGTGGCACCATTTCGCCAAAATCTCATTGGAAATATTAATTATTTCGACTTTAATCCACATTTGATTTGATATTTTTGCTATTATTTCTAGTTTTGGTCAGTGGTGTCGCCTTCGTGAAAGTAGAAAATTGTCCCAAGGGAACATACTCTCTAAATATGTCCTATGTGTTATTATATGACAATGACATGGTCTACTCGTGTGAGGTTCTTTTTATGTCTGCCGCGATCTATTGTCCTATTATAGGACATAGTCTACTAATGTTAAATTTCACCCTAATCCATTCAGCTGTTCGAACGTGAATGACTAGGAAGCGTGCAAACATATGCACATATATAAACTTCGCCTGCATAATATTAGTGTCATATTTTTTACAGTTTGTTACAAGCATTGGAAATTGACAACAGACAATCCAGTTGGGTGGGTCTAACTTTGAGAAAAAGGTCAATCGTCGAATCCGACTCGGCTGGGCACCGTTGGGCTTCTCGTCCAACATACCACTGTCTCAAGACGCAAGTCTATGTTTCCAGTGATGACATATGGCGCTGAAACATGGTCGCTTACAATGGGCCTCATCAGAAGGCTTACAGTCATCCAAAGGGCAATGGAAAGGGCTATGCTCGAAGTTTCCTTGCGTGATCGCATCAGGAATGAAGAAATCCGCAGGATAACCAAGGTCGCTGACATAGTCCGAAGAATCGCCAAACTAAAGTGGCAGTGGACAGGGCACATTGCTCGTAGAACGGATGGTCGATGGGGCCGAAAGGTTCTAGAATGGTGACCGCGCATCGGAAAACACAGCGTTGGAAGGCCTCCCACAAGGTTGACTGACAACCTGGTGAGAGTCGCGGGAGTGCGGTGTATGCGAGACGCACAGGATCGGTAGTTGTGGCGACGCTTGGGGGAGACCTATGTCCAACAGTGGACGTCTTTCGGCTGAAATGGTGATGATGATGATGATTGGAAATTGTGCTTTTTTTTAACTCCTCTGTTGATTAATGATAATTAATTTTGTGGCAGGATCCAATAGGGTTGAAATTTTTTTCCAGGGCCGCTGTTAATTCTGGCTTTCAGAAGTGTCGCCGGTTGGAGATAGCAGGGCGGGCAATCTGTTCCGAGATTAAAAGAAGATAACAGATTTGTCATAAACACCAAAAGAGGAAAAGATTATTTTTACACAACCTAATAACGACACTATAATGTTCTTTTATATGCAAGTCATATGTATATATACCAAAGGATTCAATGTTGTATGGAATTTAAAGTAATTATTTTGAATTTTGAAAGTAAATACCATTTGAAAATACAACCGTACTCGAGCACTAAATAGATTTAACTAATAACTAGTTGGTTTCATTCAATACATTGTCTGTTTTTATCTCGCAGAAAGTACAAAAAGTAACACAGTGATAAAGCTGTCTTTGTCTTTGGAACCTCGATTTCGACCATCTTCACTCAAGTTTATATATTAACTCCCTCGCTGTGATCGGAAGTTAATAATATTATTATAAATTCCTCCCTGTGTTCGGGATTTAATTTCAATAACCTTGGCTTCGTTTGTTATTCAATATACCATCCGCAATTTAAAGACACTGCTTTACCCCCTACTAATCCCCCTACATAATCTATACGTAATATTATATCCCTTTTAAAAGTAAACTGCCGCAGTTGTTAAGCAATCGGCTACCGCGCTGCGTGTCGCAGATCAATTCCCGCATGGAATAAATATTTGTATGGCCTGCAGATAGTTGTTTCGGGTCTGTGTGTCTTAAACATGTGAGTTTAAATTATTGTCAACGCACCGATGATACAGGAATAATTCCTAGTGAGGCACTGCAATTTTTTTTTTTTCAAAATTTAACTTAAATTTTTAGAGTACTAAAAAAAAAAGCAATCTAAAGTACGGCGTCGAAAAACTCCTCCACATCGCTGTCGACTGGTAATGTACCCAAAAGACTGGCGGCATTGCCACGCTGAATGGCAACGCTTATCCTTTGTCCGAAGTAAAAGCCAGCCCTTGGGTCACGCGAAGTGTCAACAAGGCGTTTTGAAAGTTCTTTAAATAATTTGTGAGCACTCGGACCCCACGATCCGAGAGTTTCAACCCCAAACGGCTCGAAAATATAACTACCAACAAGGTTATTATATTTTCGCCGCTTGAGGTTCTCTGCAGCCGCTGCGGCAGCACCAGCACAGCACTACGAGCTAGGAAGATGAGATGGCGCAAGAGTATCGACACAAGTTGCGTCCCACACTAAAGGCCTACCCATCTTCCATGGAAATAAAGACATACCGTCCGGTCTTTTGCCATCGTCGCGTGCCAGGCCATGAGGTTCCAATACGGCCGGAACGCCGACGGTGACAAGAGCACGTCGGATGATGTCGTTGATATTCGCGTGTCGCGCTATGCGGCCCGCACTTCGGCTGCATGACAGACCGTGATGTCCGAGGCTGTTGACAACTTCGCCACAGTGGCAGCGATGAGGAGAGCAACAAGGAGCGCCAAGACGAAGGGAAGCAGCGAGGCGGAAGGTAGTATCGTCGAACAAGGTACCTATGTTCGACGACGGTAATGCATGAAGCCAGAGACCCGACTCCCACTCCTCACAGCTAGCAGGCGTGCACGCTCTGCAGTAGTTACAGATGTTGCCAACAGATTCTCTTGAACTACTTGGCATAGCGGCTCATCCCACCGTCTTTGGGAAGAAAGGTTGTCGGGCTGTTTGGAATTCGGGCAAGCGAGTCTCCAAGCGTCTATAGCCTCGGTAAAGCACGGCACATCAAAATCAATCAGTGAGGAAGATAGGATATTCCTGATTAATTTTTCAGTGCCGTGAACCGAGGATATAAAAGCTGGTAAACTGATACTGGTAATTTTACGGACGCCGAGGCCTCCCATACGGATCGGAAGGGTAGCTTGAGCCCAAGCTCGATCGTCCATGGCCACATTTAAAATTGATGAAAGAGTATGTCGGATAATTTGGTCCATTTTTTCCAAAAGATGAGTATGTTTCCACAAATGAGAAGCACGGAGGAAATATGTTAATTTAGGGCCGAAACAGCAAAAACGAATTAAGGTACTTTAGGGCTTTTATTTTTATTTTGTAAGTTAGTTTTAATTACGTTATTATTAGATTTAAATGTATATAATATTATAAAGTATCAATAAATATGATTTAAAACAAAAAAAAAAAAAAAATTTTAGAGAAAACCACTTTAAAAACTCTGAAATATAATATCGGAAAAATTTAATCACCAATTTGAAATTCGAAATACAAAAACCGTATTATCGTCCATAGACTATAATATATCCTCTCTATCTCTTTGCACACTCCATCAAGCAAAGGCAAATAAGCATAAAAAGTAAAGGAAAAATAAGTACAAAATACTTCGTAAAAGTGCGGCCATAATATAATTTATTTTGTTTTGATGTTGTTCTTCCTATACGAGGCAGATAAGGGAAACTTTGCCTCGGTAAAAGTATGTAATCAATGTGGTGTTATTAATGGCTTTTGTTGTGCTCCATTGGTTACGTATTTGTTCTGAATTCAAATGTTAATTTTTTTTTTTAATGTTCGGAATACAGTTTTGTCGTAGGTACATTGGTTAGTGATATAGATTAGCGATGTTTAAGATTTCATTTTCATTTTTAGGGACCGTACCCAAAGGGTAAAAATTGGACCCTATTACTAAAACTCCACTATCCGTCTGTCTGTCACCAGGCTAGGCATATCCCATGTACCCGCGGTAACTAACTATCACGATAGATAGTTGCAATTTTCACAGACTTGTATTTCTGCCACCACAAAAAATACTAAAAACAGAATAAAAAAAATATTTACGTAGTTGCTACCATACAACAAACGTGATTTTTTGCTGTTTTTTGCTACGGACAGTACGGAACACTTTGTGTGCAAGTCCGACTCATGTAATTGGCCGGTTTTTATTTATACACTAAAATAATTCTTAAGACCAAACGGTGGCCAATCTCAACAGTCATGTCAACCAGCCAGCCATATTAGAAGAGTGGAGATATTATAGTGCACAAGTGTATTCGCAAACACATGTGGACTCTTTATATCTTTACTGTCATAGTCAAGTAGGATGGCAATCCGACACGACCGAGGAGAGATCAGTCAACACAAGTCTTTTCGTGCGATCCGAGGTACTTTGTCAATTGAATTTTTTATTTCTGTTTTATTCCGGAAAAAAAATTCAAGTATCCCAGAAGTAGTGTAGGTAAAAGTTATCAGTCATGTAATGCTCTTTCTTACTTATTCTCATGGGACTGCCAAAGGTGGTTTCATTCTGGATATCACCTACAATAGTAGGTGGCATGAGAATTTTGATGTTTTTTAGGGTTCCGTACCTCAAAAGAAAAAAAACGGAACCCTTATAAAAATTGAAGAAATTGTCCGTCAGTCTGTATGTCTGTCAGTCTGTAAAGACCCTTTATCTCGGAAACGCGTGGAGGTATTGAGTTGAACTTAAAACCATATACTCAAGTCTGAAGAATCCCCCCTTCCTCCCCTCCCCTCTCCCCTCCTTCCCTCTCCTTCTTCCTTCTTCCTTCTTCCTTGAAACTGTGAAAAAATCAAACTTCTAAGTTAACGAAAAAAAAAGATGCGGCCGTTTATGTCGCCAAAAACGTTTATTTCGACACTGTCAAGGGAATCAAAATTGATAGGGTACTTTCCGATGACCTACAATCCTGAAATTTGGAATGAAGCAAGGTCTCATAGCACAAGTATAGGAAAAAATCTGAAAACTGCAAAAAAAACTTTCGTAAAGTTCGTAACTCAATTCGGGAATCGAACTGTTTTCATAGGTAAGTTTTTACGGAACATCAGTGCGCGAGTTCGACTCGCACTTGCCTGCTTTTTGTTTCCCTTACATGTGTTCTCTTTGCTTTAGTATTCATTGTGAGTCATTTGGGTGCAATC
Organism: Mythimna pallens; assembly: GCA_961205895.1. Lineage (NCBI taxonomy): Eukaryota > Metazoa > Arthropoda > Insecta > Lepidoptera > Noctuidae > Mythimna > Mythimna pallens. The sequence goes on from OY540835.1 coordinate 15,331,828, forward strand.
AAAGCCGCAGGAGCTCTTTTAAAATTGTTAGCAACAATGGCCATTGTTGACTGCTGTCTTTATCCTGCTAACACTAGCGATAAAAAAAAAAAAAACATTAGAACATTTTACAAACAAAATTCACAGTTTACTCATCGAGTTTTGTGTGTAAAGTCAAATTCAATTAATAAACAAATAGCAAACTAACAACAACTAACAATTTCAGCAAATAGGCATTTTTTTTTTTAAGCTGGGAGATCATCCACATGACTTCTCGCGCTCTGGGTGGAGCGGGAGGGCGTGTCAGACTTTTACTGACTAAAACCACACCTGTATCCTTCAATTACCCTTTGCGTTCTAGGACTACGGGTTTCCCTTTCAGAAATTCTCCGCGGTCCTAGCTAGCGAGCATCGGCCCTGTTGGGCCCCTACGGTTTGCTGACATCTTTTTGAGGAGCGCGAGGATCACTACGCGCTGTCGACGACTGGGCTCGGTCCGGTTAGTTACCGAACAAAGCAAATAGGCATAAATTAGCAATATGGCAATAGCAAACATAATATACTAAGCCAATATACCTACCTAAGTTTAAATGCTAATGTAATTGATTTGATGTTCATGTGAATGCGACTGGCTTTGTGCATAATATGTTGTTTGTTTATGCGTTTGGACATTAGTGTTAAACGGTGACTTCGTATATACAGCTGAGTAATCATCTCATCACAATTGGAAGGACATTTACATAATTTGAATTGTCTCTTAGTTCGTGCTTGGAAATATTGGCTAAGCTAAAGTTGTAACCATCAGAGATGTTACGGAGATTCGATTCCGATTTAGAAAGTCCGGAAGTTCCGATTGATTTTGCAGTTTGGATGGTTTATTCATTGTTTACATATAAATTATATTTTTCAAAATTTCAATAGAAAACAAAAAAAAACATTAAAAATGTAAAAAATATTATTATTCAATTCCGATTTAACCATTTCCATTACATCCCTCGTAACCTATAAATATTTCAATTTTGATTACTAAAGACTGTATTGTATAATCAGACTAATATTATTAAGCCGAAAGTTTGTATGTTGGTTACTTCTTTACGCTCGAACGGCTGAACGTATTTTGATAAAACTTAGGACACGGGTAGACCATATTCTGAATTGTACATCGGATACGTTTTATTGATGGGGGCGTGGCGGTGGGCCTCAGCGACGAGGACGGAAGAATCACCGGTACCGGGCGGTAGTGGTGGTCTGTGTTTTTTGACTTTCCCTATGGCTCTTCGATAGCAGGGTAGTTGCGTCATCGTCATCGGGAGTGACGGGAGTATGCTTGGGATAGCTAATTTTGGAGTTCCGGAAGGCCTCCAATATAATTGTGGCCTTGTATTGCACAGGAATGGGTTTAATTAATACCTATTTCTATTCTAGTGAATGTAGATTATTTGTAAGATATTTTCTTAATACTTTTATATAGAGTGAGCCGAGCTGTTGTGGTGTTTAGCAAGTAAATTGCAAATTTTATGTGTGTAACAGGTGACTTAACGGATTGCTGCTATTAACCAGTTTTCGTCAGTTCTTTATCATAATTTCAGCGATTTCGGAAAACGTTCGCTATAGGCCTCCCCCATCGCCATAATAACCGGTCTTGTGCATCTCGTAATTATTGGATTTTTGCGATTTTTACTAGATCATCGGCTCACCTTGTGGGCCTTCTAACACTACGTCTACCAGTACGTGGTCGCCACTCCAGAACCTTTCGTCCCCATCGACCATCTGTTCTGCGAATAATGTGCGCTGCCCACTGCCACTTAGCATGGCTTAGGTCGATAGCCCTGTTTCTTGGCTTAGGTCGATAGCCTTGGTTCTTGGCTTAGGTCGATAGCCTTGGTTCTCCTGCATCTTCAATACATTTTCTGTAATCACGCAAGGAAACTACGAACATGGCCCTTTCCATTGCCCTTTGAGTGACTAAGCCTTCTGATAAGACCCATTGTGAGCGCCCACGTTTCGGAGCCACTGGCAAAACACACTGAGCATAACTTTCGTTTTGGTTAACTGTGGATGAGAAGATTCCGCGCAGTTTCCCGATTTCTTTCGACGGTTAATGGTATATGAATAAGAAACCCCATTCGTCAATAGAGATTGTCAAAAGACACCATCCCCAGTCCCGAAACCAAACGAGATAAAATAATAAAACAAGAACCAGCCAAGTTATTAATTTATTAATAAAAAAGTAAAACTATCAATTCATGCAATATGTTCTCACTGTAGGCTGTTCCCTTCAACTTTCATTTTATAACACAAGAGCTCTCGAACTTTCTCAATAGCTATTTCCTTCCGCATGCGTCTGTTACTCGAACAAAAACTTTTAGAATGCATAGAATTTCTTCGTCCTGTTCTTATTAGTTTTCTAGAACCTTTTTATATGAGAAAGAATGTAAACCAATATAAAATAGTTGAGCTAATAAAAAAGTAATATTGCATGAGAAATTCAAATGGATGAACAACTCTTTTCAAACATATTTTTTACAAAGTGATAAATTCACTGTCGTATTTTTAGGGTTCCGTACTTCAAGGGGAAAAAACGGAACCCTTATAGGATCACTTTATTGTCCGTCTGTTTGTCTATCTGTCTGTCTGTCTGTCAAGACCTTTTATCTCGGGAACGCGTGGAGGTATCGAGTTGAAATTAAAACTATATACTCAGGGCTACGGACTCTTGATACTGTAAACAAATCAAATCTTGTAAGTAAACGAGAAAAAGATACTTCAGTTTATGTGGCAAAAAACGTACATTTCAATACTCTCAAGGAAATCAAAAATCATAGGGTACTTCCCCTTCCCGTACGTTCCCCAGAATCCTAAATTTGGCATAAAGCAAGGTCTTAAAGCACAAATATAGGAATAAATCTGAAAACTGCAAATTTTTTGTTACGTCACAATTTTTTTTTTCGATTCGGAAAAATCTTCCGAGACTCCATTCCGGGATTGAACTATTTACATAGGTAAGTTTGTACGGAACCCTCAGGGCGCGAGTGCGACTCGCACTTGGCCAGTTTTTTATTTACAAACTACACTTACTTACATTTATTTGTAGGCTATACAAATATTTGCTCTGTGCGGGAATTGTACCAGCGACTTGCAGATCAGTTGGCAATCGCTCAACCACTCCTCCAACCGTGCTGTCAATTAAATCACAGAAAGTCAACAAATAAACTTTGTAATCACCCACAATCAAACAAAACAATACTAAAACTATAATTAAATTACAACAAAACACAATCTTGTATTACAATTTTGAACCATAGAAACACAATTGGTAACTTTATTTGCGTTCAAAGTACTCACTCAAACACGAATGAACACTCAAACGCTGCAGGCCCCCACAACGTGACAACGGGTCCCTGGGCCCCCGAGTCGTAAAATAACACGCAGTCACGGTTGAATTAACGTAGCCAGATTACGATTCCTGGGTCCTAGAGGTGGGTCACTAATAAATCTGCTCGAATAAACCCAGTCATAACAGCGGGGTTATAAAACTTTACAGGCCCGTGAAATAAATTTCCATACATTGAGTGCAGAGCCTACGTCGGGTATATACATATACCCTTATATACGCAAATGTAACCATTAAGCGTGAGATTTTGAATTAATGATGTTATTGCTACCAGTGCTGTGCTGCCTTATAAAATGTGTAGTAATTTAAAATTGTGGCAGCCATTTTTTATCATTTTCGAAGTTAAAATACATAGGTACCTAAAGTTTTGATATCGTTTTGTTTGGGGATTTTAAAATGTTACTTTTTATTTCTCTTATTTCAATTTAACATAGGTCGTTACTTTAATCAAATTCTCCCCTTTATAACACAAACTAATATAGTTAAGATATTATAGTTAATACTATTTGACAAATTAGCGAACCGGTAATTAATATGTTTGTTTTGCTAGTTAGTGATAAATGTGCAACAATAATTTATTAATTTATCAATTGGATGCCAGAAATGAATTAGTTCTATGTAGCATAGCATAGTCGGCCTTGTAATATTCCCACTGTTGGGACTCAGGCCTTCTCTCTAGGAGAGGGAAATGGACATAATCCACCACGCAGGCTCAGTGCGGGTGGGTGGATGTTCGGTTGGTTGCGAATTTTTGGTTCTAGGACATGCCGGTTTTCTCTAACCCGCGACCTACAACTCGAGGTCTTTACCACTGGGCCACCACTGCTCTGTAATAAATATCTAATATTATTCAATCTATATATATCAAAGGAGAAACTGACTGACTGACATATCAACCCAAAGCCGAAACTACTGGGACTTGCAGCATTTTGCACAAAGTTTCCTATTATGATTTAAGCGAGCACAAAAAGAGGATTTTTTTTAAATTTGATAAAACGGGGGATCCAAAGTTTGTATGGAGAGATCTACTTTGACGTGGGCGAAGCCGCTGGAAGAAGCTAGTATTATAATATTGAAGAAAATACCATAAACATTGAATACATTTTAGTACATTATAACCAATATTTTTTGCTTCATGATTTAATATACAACTTTAAATAAATACTTGCACTCAAACTAGAGGGTATAAATCTACGCAGCTGTAGCGCTGACGTTAAAAGAAATGTATTAAAGTTTAAGAAACATGCACAAATGAGAAAAAAGACTTGTACTGTAAATCATTCTGAGTATAAAAACTACATAAATTTCCAAACAGGCTGATGCAAATCTTGCATGGGTTGTGCCTCATAAACAGTATTTCAAGACAATGTAGACGTACTTTGGGCCACCCTAATATTTCTTTTACCCTTAGCATTGCATAATCAGCCTTTTTAATTTTCCCGCTGCTAGAACTCAGGGCTCCTCTCTAGGAGAGGGAATGGACCGTAATCCACCACGCGGGCCCAGTGCGGGTTTGTGAATCTCACATGTCTTCGAATTTTTGGTTCTAGGACATGCCGGTTTCCTCACGATGTTTACCGTCACCGTTTTGAGAGCAGTGGTGATGAAATAAATTACACCATTAATTGTCGTCTATGTTAGTCATGATCTGAGTAGTCACCCTCTTTCTGGCCAGAATATTTTATTCACAGTCCATCCGTCGTTTATTTGGTAATCTCTTACTCTTAGAGCCAGATGAATCGTTTTGTATATGATTGTATCCAGTCACACTCAAAATAAATGCACATGTATCACATACACATGCTTTACATACACGTGCATCATTTATTTTTATTTATTTATTTATTATTTTACCTAATGCGATAGTGCGGTCTTAAAATTAACTTATTTACTTATATTAAAAAAAAGAATCTCATTAGACTAGCCTACATCATATTTATTATAATAATAACACATTGCAATAATTTTTTTCTTTTTGGATGTAGGAAAATCATCCAATGACATCCCCCACCTAAGGGCGAGAGGGCATGTCAGACTTTTACTGACTAAAAACCCACTCCTGTTCCTTCGTTGCCTTTCATACCAGAGCCGAGTCTTCCTTTCAGAAGCAGACCCTTGGCCACAGTAGGCTTCGACCGTGCTGGGCCCCTACAGTTTGCTGACATCTTCTTGAGGGGTGCGTGGAACAGCACGCGTCGTACTGTTCCACGCCGACTTGGACTCGGTCCGGACGGTTATCAGATGGTGGGACGGCTCGCCGTCCACAAGCCCGCACTTACCGTTGTCGGAAATTGGGATCGGGATCGCGGTGGCTGGGGCGTGAGAATCGCGCCCTCGCGCGTGCACTTGTGGCCTCCTCCTTTGCTTGCATTACTGCTTTGCAGAAGGAGGCGAATACTATATACACATACATGACATAAACATGCATCACATATTATGTACACATGTATGCATAAACACAATCCATACCAACGTAAATTTTTGTTATTGACTGCTTAGGCAACTATAAATATGTAGACATTTTTGTTTGTATATTTTTGCTAGTGAGCATCGCCATACAAACATTTAAGCAAACTGCTTTAAAGTGTAAATCCATTGACACGTGTAGTATATAGACACTACACGGCCGTTTGATCGGGCACCAGCCTTGAGTTTGTCGTCATGTTCAGTTTGCATGGTAAACGACTATTAAAATATGGCCTGTGTGTCAACAGCTTTCCCTACCGGTGACATTTAGATATTATATAGAGGTGTGTTGTGCACAAGATACTCAATGATACCTCCAAAGCATAAAGTTGTAACATATTTTTTGAGTAAACTCGTACTATGAAACACTAATATTTTTTTTTATTATTATTATTGATAGGCTCGCGTTTGACCACTATCTCACCTGATGGTAAGCGATGATGTGGCCGACGATGGAGCACGCTTGCCTAGAAGTAACCTATTCACTCTTGACTTAAAGACCCCTAGGTTGTAGCTATCAGGGAACACAATATTATGGAGGTAAAGTTTGTTTTTTTTTTTTTGTTTCTAGAAGGTAATATCTGAAATTACTAGTCCGATTGGTAGCAATCGGACCAGAACTTTACAGTACTTTACTTTTCTTGTTAATTTTTTCACCGATAGAAAGCTGCTTTATTCCTGAGTGACATAGGCTATATTTTATGTCTACAATTTTATGTATAAAGCTAGTTGTAAAATAAATTATTATTATTATTTCTTATTATTCAGCGTCTGGTACGTGATTTTAAAATGATTATTGATTCCATAATGTAAATACATTGGTTAAAATAAGTTACATTATTAACAAATACCAAAAAAGGCTTCCCTCAAAAAATGCAATTTTGCCTTACGACCTTATGCGTGGGAGGTGTCGAATGATCGTTAGTAGCTAGCTTCGCAGGAGCTCTTAGTAAACTAACTAATTAGCTAGATCAAATTGGCAGCCAATTGAAGAGCTTTATCTCACTTCTTGCTATGTAAAACGTAGGTATAATGAACGACCTTTTTATAATTTGGGAAACCATCTAATGACTTTTCTCGCTCTAGAGTAGAGACCTTTACTGACCAAAACCAAAACAGTAACTGTGTTCCATCAGTTACCTTCTGCGTTCTAGGACCACGAGTATCTCATTCATACTTTTCCCCACGACCCTAGCCATGACTGACCTGGATTAGGAAATAGAATATATTTATTTCGGTAACACCAACGTTTCTGTGGAATGTTAAAATTTTCTACTTTCACGAGAGTTAAACCAATAAAAAATGGCAGTTTAATTAGATTTCACGATGTAATAAATTAACTTATCCTTAATTATAGCATAACAACAAAGTCATCATCTTCCTGCCCTTATCCCGGTTTGTTTGGGGTCGGCGCAACACATTTTTTTCTTTCATTCTGTCTTGTCTCCCATCACGCTATTACTAACTCCTTTTTCTTTCATATCACTTCTCACACAATCCATACATCTTTTCTTTGGTCTCCCTCTGCCTCTCCATCCATCCACATGTAGGTATACTCATAACTCTTTTAGTAACATGCGTTTCATCCCTCCTCTTTACATGGCCATACCAAGACAAACGATTCCCTGGCATAACAGCAAAGTTAAGGATGTTTTCGGCATTTCAACGTAAATATTTTGTTACTAAAGTTCTCATAACGACATCAGTCGAAATATCAAACGTAATCCTTTTATTTTACATGAATGGACAGAATTCCGTTGCGATAATAATTATGTATGCGTTTTATTTTGTTTATATTTCCATTTCAAGTCTGCCTCCCCTGAACTTACTTTGAAAAAAACGAAACGAATTAATGTTTTATTAATGACGTTTAAAAAGGAGAAACATCAAATAAAATATTGAATAACTTGAGTAGAGAAACACCGAAACACAACGAAAATAATTTTGTAAGTACTTACACAGTGTAATTCCCGAATTGAGTTATGAAGAATTTTCCCAATCGTAACAATTTTTTTTTTGTGACGTAACTACAAGTTTACAGTTTTCAGATTTTTTCCTATATTTTCTTGTGCTATGAAACCTTGCTTCATTTCAAATTTCAGGATTCTAGGTCAACGGAAAGTACCCTATGAATTTTGAATCCCTTGAGAGTGCATCATAAACGGCTGTATTCTTTTTTGTTAACTCTTGAAGACATGGTAAAATCATGTCCATTTCAACTCCTACCTATACCTCCACGCTTTCCCGAGATAAAGGATCTAGACAGACAGACAGACGTACAACAAAGTGATCCTATAAGGGTTCTGTTTTTTCTTTTGAGGTACGGAACCCTAAAAAAATACACTATGATGCGAATTTCAAAAAATAAAAAAAATGTTAGAAGAGATTAGGATGGCCCTCAGACTGATAGACGCGAGTTAAGCTAAAAACTTTAAAGGTAAAGACAAACTGAGCCCACGTATGCTACGCATTATGACATCAAGGCTCTTGAAAACAGATGACTTAGAAACATACTTTTAGCGTACGCAACGCTGTCACACGTGTCCTACGTAAATCGTCTGTTCTCTAGCAAGCCCAAATGTCATAATGCGTAGCATACGTCGGCTTAGTTTGTTTTAACGTTAATATTATTAATGTAAAAAGTATTTTTGGATAAGAATAAGTGATCCGGCAGGCGGCGGCTGGGCGATGAGTGTTAGGCGTTATGTCCGATCTTTACAATACTCATTGAACTTAACATAAGTGCAAATAAGGAAAACTTTTCGATGGAAATTCTGTGAAGACCCCAATCCATGGTAAAATGAAATAGAATTAAAATAACAGCCATAAATACAAGCAAAAAAAAAACATTATTCAATTTATAGAACTTTATAAATTTAAAAAAGTTCACCATAAATTCAAAACTAGTCGTTGGAAACAAACTTTTAACATTTATTGTGTTCACAAAAGAGAAACGAAGCCTCACGTGTACAAAATTCAATTTAATAAATACGAACATTCACTTAGAATTTTTATAGTTTTATTTTCGATAAAAAGTTTCCAAATGGAAATATACAATTTGGAATATTAATGAATCCAATTATTTTGTAGATAAATGGATGGGTCTATCAAAACGTTATTTTCCACCGGCGATACTATCATTTGATAGTATCGCCGGTATATATTGTTTAAGTTTTACTTGAAAATGGGTTTTTCATAGCGCCCTTAAAACATAAGAATATTTAGCTTCATCTTTATTCTTTATTTACATTTACATCAAACCACTAGATACCTAAGTCAGATTTCCGGACGCCATGCAGCGTTTCCTTATTCAATCAATGCAAAGGAACTGTCATAGCCGTCATTTTGCCTTGCTCCTGAAGTAAATTGTAACATACTGAATAGCACGGAATGCCGTACGTGACGAAGCTCCAAAACTTCAAATAAGAAAGAGAAGTCCGACATGGACGTTGACGTCGTAGTCTATCACATCCGTACGGCCGCCATAGAAATGGCGTCTTGACGAGAGAGACAGATACATTGGTTTAAAATTGTTATAATTTCTCGTTTGCTTTTCTACCATTTTTGATATTGTTTTCACAGATAATATTCTTTTGTATATTTATTGATGAATTTTAACAAAATAAATGTTTTTGAATAATTAAAAAATCGAAAAATCCTGCTAAAGATACTCACTGACTCGCTTGGTAAGTTTAGGCAACGTCGCATGTCGACACCAGTGGCCGCTAGCCGTATCGTTTGTTTGGTCTTTAGATATATAATAAATCTATGAAATTCTCAGTTTTTCTGTACTTATAATATGTATATATTATAAACCTAAACATTCCTCATGAATCACTCTATCTATTGATGAAAACTGCATGTAAATCCAGCCATATCTAGTAGTTTTTGAGAGTACTGCAAAAAAAAAAAAAAATTAACTTCATGTACAGTAGTGGCACATAGGCGGACTTAATGCAACAAGGCATTCTCTACCAGTCAACCTTTGGGTTAAAAGAGTCAACACTGTGGTAGGTGTGCACAATAAATAAATAACATATATTTAATATAACAGACAGACGGTGAGGGAATTTGTTTTATATTATATAAGATAGGTCCAAGTATTAAGTAGTTATTTTTTACTCTCTAACCCTTTATACCCTGCTTTCCCGTCGCAAGTAAATAAGAGGTCATTAACCTCGTGTTTTTACTGTTCGTATCTGAGCGTGATCTCGTTGAAACTACTCGCGGTAATAAAGTTTCGAGTTTAAAGAGTGCATAAAACAAACTACCAGTCTATCAACGTTACAGAGCTTTATCGACCTTTGTTTGCTTTTTAAATAATGTAACATCTTTTCAGGCGAAAGACGTCCACTGTTGGACATAGGCCTCCTTCAAGTGTCGCCACAATGACCGGTTCTGTGCGTCTTGCGTCCATCGGATTCCTGCGACCCTCACCAGGTCATCGGTCCACCTTGTGGGAGGCCTTTCAACGTTGCGTCTTTCTGGTACGTGGTCGCTTCTCCAGAACCTTTCGTCCCCGACTAAACACAAAAGCAGGAATTGGCATTTAAATTTATCTACTCATTGACAAAAAATCCTCCAGTCATAAAATCAATAAAGTCAGGCTAAGCTCTTGAAATAGTAACCTCGTCGCAACTAGTTACCAGCCCGGAGAAATTGATTGAATTGACTGACTTGAAAGACTGTCTAATCGCTTGCTAGTCTATAGAGAAATGGTTACACCGCAGCCAATAAAGTAGTCGATAAAAGTGATTAACTCGTCCCTTAACAACGCTAATTCCTGGAATGATCTGGGGAGGCCTTTGTCCAGCAGTGGGAAGAGACTGCTGGACAAAGGCAAAAAATAGATAGGTATAGAAGTCAATCTCATGTATGTACTTCTCTTTTCATACCTACGCTCGGCGATCGCGCTAGGGTCAGTGTGTGCCGTCGAACTGTCCAAGTGCAAACGGGCGCGGTGGTAAATGCCTACCTTATCTGAATTCTAGAAATATTACATGGCCACAAAATCATCTTCACTTTCTCGGCGCGGGGCCTGTTCTGTGTTAAAATACAAGCAAATATCTACTTACCTCTCTGAAACAACTGGTAGCCTAAAAAACGTCAATTCTTTGTTTAATGTTGAATTTAAACAACCCTCCACAGAACAGTTAGAATAAGGCTTTTTTTGTTGATCCATTTTACACAAAAATGTTCACAAACGCGTGTCTCAAATGGACAGCACTCTAGCTCGCATTGAGCTGAATTGAGCCGAGATATCATGTCCGTGAGCGGTGTCTATGTGTGCGTTGCTCGAGCGTGCTTTGTATGTAGATTGACTTCTGTGCCTATCTATACATAGGCCTCCCACATAAATTATATTATTATATTTTATACACAAACATACATTATGTATATATGTGTGTGTATGTTTGTTGCTCCTTCACGGTCAAACGGCTAAATGGATTTGTTTGATAGTCACATGAGTAGACCATTTCCTGGAATAACACACACCGTTATGCGATTATCCCGGGAGTATGTTCCCTTGGAGTAATTCTACGTTCACGCGGGCGAAACCGCTGCAGAAACTAATAAGGTCATAAAAAAAAGAAAAACTAAAAATGAGGCTATCAAAGCTAAACAGTCTGCTTATGACTTAATTCGTATGCAATCATTTTTATAACCACATTCACAGAACTCATAGCCGTATAATTCCCTATTAACCTACTCAAGCAAACAACACATTCTTGGAAAATTATTATATTAAGGAAAGAAAAGAAAAAATCCGTTTATGAACACTGATTCTAAGTAAAGGCCTCAGAAAAAACGCTAAAGGAATGTAATAAAAATGCTATAAAACTTAAAGCACACGTTAGGAGTACATTCGATACAAAATGGCGTCGTTACCTGTACCAAATTGCGCACACTTAAGCGACAGACCGATATGCCTTACAAAGTTCCTCATATCAGCTTCGGCTTTATCCTTTGAAACGTTATTTGCTCTTTGAAAGGGCAAACTTGTATAGGTTAGATAGTTTATTATGTGAACACTGATGGGTTTTGTGATTTATGTCCATGGACACGTTATTTTTTTTTTATATCACGAATTTAGGGATAATGATGAAAAAATCTAGAAAGGCAGGGTTGAAAGTTGAAAATTAAAATATTTGTTTTACGTTTTTAGAGTTTCATACCTCAGTCAGCAAAAACGGATCCCTTATAGGATCACTTTAGGATCACAGCCGTTTATGAATCACAAAAAAAACTTTTTTTGTGATTCGGAAAAATCTTCGTAACTCAATTCGGGAATTGAACTGTTTTCGTAGGTTTTTTTTTAAGGTGGGAAAATCGTCTAATGACAAATCCCGCTCTTGGGTGGAGCAGGAGATAGTGTCAGACTTTTACCGACTAAAAACCCACTCCTGTTCCTTCGTTGCCTTCGGCCCAGGGCTCCGGGTTTCGTTTTCACACTACCCATGGCCCCAGTAGGCTTCGACCCTGCTGGGCCCCTACGATTTGCTGACATCTCCCTGAGGCGCGCGTGGAACATACGCGCCGTCGACGACTTGGGCTCGGTCCGGACGGTCGGATGGCGGGCTACCCTTTGCTCGCCGTCCGCAAGCCCGCGCCTACAGTGACCGGAAATCGAGATCGGAATCCCGGCGGCGGTTGGGGCGTGAGGACCGTTGCCTCACGCGATCGGCCGCCCCTTTGCTACCATTACTGCTTCGCAGAAGGAAGCGTCCGCCTGCCACTCCTCCTCGCTCCGGACCATGGCCTGTCCAAGGCCCGGCGCGAGAGATCGCCGCCGCCGATCGCCCCCACGAGGACACGACGTTGCTCTGCCCAAGCGGGGCACACCTCCACCGTGTGCTCCACCGTGTGCTCCACCGTGTCCTCCGGGCAGTCCACACAGTGGCGACACCCGGGCGTCGCTTCCACACGAATCCGGTGCAGGAACTTCCCGAACTTACCGTGTTCGGTGAGAACCTTTCATAGGTAAGTTTGTACAGAACCCTCGGTGCGCGAGTCGGACTCGCATTTGCCCGGTTTTTTTAATAATGGGCATAAGCCTAAATAAAATGTGAAAAATATACAAACCAATATGTTTCTACAAAAAAAAATCTTTTACCGAAGAATAAATAAAATGCAATGAAAGGCTACCTGCCTTTATAACAATAACCTTACTGTCAATATTTTTCATTAGCCTTTTTAAATTAATCAGGATGTAGGCTTTGACCATTTAGATTACTAAATGATTACAACAATCCAAGAATTTTAGTTACATAATTACCTTAGTATGTACACTTTATTGGACATTATGAAAATATCAGCAAACTTATTAAAAAAAATGTATAATGGACGGCGTTTTTTTATGCTTTAATGAAAAGCGACGATACACTACATTCTGCTCAAAATTGCAACCCAGTATGAAAACCTATGGGTATCATATACAACAAAATTTAATATGAAAGTTAAATAACACTAGTAAACAAGCCAGTTTTACTGGAAGCGTCGTGTTAACTTGCTCATTACCTGTATTTGCAACTAAACACAACTTTTGTTACGGAAATGTTTACGATACCAACTCGTAGACACCACTGGGTTCCGTACTAATAAATAGATATAGATAGGCACATATGTGTGCAGCTGCAGTGTGTTTCTAGTCTAGGATGATCTCGATAGTTTAACAAAATATGTTAAATAGCTTGGAATAAGTAAGTTCATTTTTGCATTGTTTGTTATATGTAGTTTATCTTGGAAACCCGGAAACGGCCCGTACGGTTACAGGATGGCCGCACGGCGAGCTACCCATTATTTGTCGTCCGCAAGCCACGTGTGCGTAATGGTTTGAAATAACAAATTCATGTTTGTATTGTTTGATAAATGCAGTTTATCCTTAAAACATATGTTGTCAATTAAAAATCGGATCCTTATCATGAATACGCAATGTATTCATGAATGTACAATGAGCATAGTATACATATCTACAGCTTTCTTTCATCAAGGAATCAGATCAACCATATAATTTCAAAATTAAAAGTAGAAAACCTTCTTTAAAAACAAGCTTTTATTTAAATGCAGTTAAAAGAATAAAACAAAAAACTTTTTCTTTAAACTTTTACTATCAACTTATAACGTCATTGCACAATTTATATGATATAAAAGCTTGTCGCAAGATTATTTGTACTCGTATTTAGTTGGCTTGAAAATTTTATAAATTAAAATCAATTAGACCAATTATTTAATTTAATTTTTTATCTTCATGGGTAAGAAAAAGTAATGAGGCATGAAAATATAAGTTCATGACACTAAAAGTTTAGCTTTATTGGCCTCGACAAATTACTTAGAAAAAGCTGTTAGTTTCTTTAAGTAACTCATGTGAGCCTGCAAAAATTAATTTAAGTAAGAATCGTATTTTCATTTCTAAATAGCGTTACTACTAAAAGCGGCATTAAAAATTATAAATTTTCAACGATAATTATAACCCATACCCCAAAATTGAACCCGCGCGGTACCCTAAATTAATTACAAGCTAATCAAAACTTTCGTTCCAATGTATTCTGACCGCATTGAAATTTCACTGTAATTGTCAAACTTTTAATTGTTATTACTGTAATTAAAGTGCTATAAGTAGAGTAATTATAGACTTAACTATGTAAAAGTTTTCTTTTAGATAATTTTCCTTAGTAATTATTTGTTCAGTGTTTTAATTAGTTTTGAATCATTTTCTTCCATTATTGTCATTTTTATTTTTTATTTTTTTTTATTCTCTCTTGTCACACAACGCCGTTATTATTACAATAATGTTGGTAAGAAGTGAGATATATATTATTTAAGTTAATTAATCAATTATTTTTTTAAAAAGAATTAAGTTAAATAATATTTATCGATTAAAAAAAAGATGTTTCAGGCATACCTATTTCCTTGATCGAAGAGTATTTTAAACGAATCTAGTTTGTAAACATTGTTTTCACCAGTAAGTCATTTTCAATAATAATTTCGTTTGGCAAAACAAAAAGAAACAATGAATTTACAATTTTGTGGCGCGAAATATTTCAAAGTGAAATTTATTTTTAGTTTGTTAATTACGCGCGTTTCCAGTCAGCAAGTAACTGGATTATTTTTTAATTTATTTTTAAAAGTTATCAGAAAAACAATTTTATGTTAGATAGATTTTAGCTGCAATCTACATTGAACAAAGGATTTGTATTTTCGGTTTTATGGTGTTGTTATGAAAGTTTAATTTTCTTATTAAAAAAACAGTCCAGGACTGGATTAAGTATTTTGAGGCGTGACTAGTTACACCAGGCAACAAAAAATACTTTTATCTTTGGTATAAATTTTGTAATCACTTTTGACAATCACATGTATTTAATCCATACTTTGTTTGGGTTGGACTCTGTAACGATATGTCAATCAACATTTGAAAAAATCATCGGAAAAAAAAGTAACTTACTTTTATTTTTTACTGAACTAACTTCGCCCGGTCTAAGTTGGAGCAAAAAGGTGTGTCAGACTTGTCCTGAGTAAAACCTACTTATGTCATTCAGTTGAGGGTGTTCCAGGGCCACGGTAATTCTTTGATGAAGCATTGACCCTGCTGGGCCCCTACGCTTTTGCATCTCTGTGAGGCGCACGTATGACACTATACACATACACACGCCTCAACCGTCACTACAAAAGCCCCCCCGGGAGCCGGGAGTTGCAGGGCAATTCCCTCGAGTCGATAGCGCTATCGACTCAAGCCTTACCGGACAGCCGGACAGCGGCCGTCGTCCACCAGCTCGCAGCTACAGCCGGGAATTGCCCTGCAACTCCACACCCGGGGGGGCTTTTGTAGTGACGGTTGGGCCGTGAGAATGTCCGATCCCACACGGTTGCATTCATTTCGTGTGGCATCCATAGAGGCCACACATTTACTGCTTGGGCACGCCTTAATTATGGCGATAAGTCCCCTCTTTGAGGAGTGGCTGGAAAGACCTCACGGCGTCCTTACTTACCGCATGACGCAGGTCCTCACCGGACATGGTAAGTTTGGGAGGTTCCTGTGCCGGATCCGTGCAGAAGAGACGCCCGGGTGCCACCATTGTGTGGACCGCCCGGAGGACACGGTGGAGCACACGGTAGAGGTGTGCCCCGCTTGGGCAGAGCACCGTCGTGTCCTCGTGAGGGCGATCGGCGGCAGCGATCTCTCGCGCCGGGCCTTGGTACAGGCCATGGTCCGGAGCGAGGAGGAGTGGCAGGCGGTCGCCTCCTTCTGCGAAGCAGTAATGCTAGCAAAGGAGGCGGCCGATCGCGTGAGGCAACGGCAACGGTCCTTACGCCGCCGCCGGGATTCCGATCCCGATTTCCGGCCACCGTAGGCGCGGGCTTGCGGACGGCGAGCAATGGGTGGCTCGCCGTCCGATCGTCCGGTAACCGTCCGGACCGAGCCCAAGTCGTCGACGGCGCGTAATGTTCCACGCGCGCCTCAAGGAGATGTCAGCAACCGTAGGGGCCCAACAGGGTCGAAGGCTACTGGGGCCATGGGTGATGCGAAAGAGATCCCCGGGGCCCTGGAAAACAAATGGCAAAGAAGGAATAGGAGTGGGTTTTTAGTCAGTAAAAGTCTGACACTATCTCGCGCTCCGCCCAAGAGCGGGGGATGTCATGAGATGATTTACCCACCCGAAAAAAAAAAAATAGTAATAGGTAGGATAGTTATACCTTTATGAGCGTTCGGCCGTTTTGCGCGGATGTGGCGCATAATTCTTTCACATAATATACTTATAATTTGTTAGTTCTAAATTTGCGCCTTGTTCCACCAAATAAAATATTTTTCTTTTTTCTTTCTTTCTTTGCTTTTAAGGTTTATGGTTTTAAAAGCATAGGTGTTCATATTCGAAACAAGATTGATTGGAGATGTCAACAAATGTCTGGACGTAATGAACCGTAATTTATATAAAAATATATTATAAAGTGCTTCATACAATATAAACATAAATAAGTATTTAAAAACACGAGGCCGTTTCATTAGAGTTCCGTCCCCACAATAGTATACTTTCGATACGGTAGCACGTTCTATTAGGGCAAAATACTTATATTACGGCCGAAGCCGCTAAGCAAAGGCTAGTTCTTAATAATAATAATCAAGGGAAAAGAAACAGAGTTGCCACCATTATACGTGTCATATTTCTACTAATATTATTTGTTTTGACAACGAACTACGGCCGTTGGTATTACACACCTTCATTTGAACCCAATATCGAAAGGTACCGAATATACAACATTTTATATTGAGGAGACCTAGATCTTTACTATGAATTAGTCTGTCGAATATTCACCTAAACTATCTAGCCATTCGATACAATTTACTAGAAAATCATTACATTCTTCAATAAGCATACCAGATTCAAAGTATTGCAAGTACCTAGATCTCTGTATCATTATTCAAAACCAGTAATCCACTAACATAAACAGGTAAATACATATTTTTGTCATATACTTACTACATCACAAGAGATGTTATTATGAGAGCAGTGGTGGCCGAGTGGTAACGGCTCCGACATATGAGTTGTAGGTCGCGGGTTCAAACCCAGCCAGGCGCATTACTTTGTGTAATATATTTCATCACCACTGCTCTCAAAACGGTGAAAGAAAACATCGTGAGGAAAGCGGCATGTCCTATAACCAAAAATTCAAAGACATGTGACATTCACCAACCTGCACTGGGCCTGCGTGGTGGATTACGACCCATTCCCTCTCCTAGAGAAGAGGCCTGAGTCCCAGCAGTGGGAACATTGAAAGGCTGATTATGCTTATGCTTTTAAAATGGGTGGTCTTATCGCTAAAAGCGATTTACAGACAACCTAGATTCATAAAATATACTTAAAACAGTTGTAATTTTGTGTAAAGCAAACAGTCAAAACAAAATACATTTTAATTAGTATACTTTGTAAAATTGAGACAGTAACGTGTTTACAGAGCGACGTGTTACGTATATTTCAGTAACACCAGACCTTAATTAAGCTAATTACAAAAATAGACACGAAGCTAATTTTATTCGAAATGTGACAATGATGTTTAATGTTCAACGTAAAATAGAAAGGAGATTTTGTTTTTGGTTTGATTCATCTTATTTTATTGGGACACAATAGTAAAGGGGTACCTTTGGGTAGTGCAGAAATAAATTGTGGTAAATATAATATTGAACATCAAATACTATATTTAAATACAAAGATATAACTAGGGTTTATACAACATAATTACTAATATATACTCAAAAAGGAAACTATTACAACTAGTGAATTGAGTAAAATTGAAATTCTTTCGGCCTCGATGCATATGTTACTGTAGATAAATGTGTTCTTTATTGCAATAAAAATGTTGTTTCAAATTTAAATTATATTTCTAAGAAATAAAATTAAGTATAATTTTTATAATAAAATTCCATCTATTCTTACGCGAGTGCCGTAGCACAGTGATCTCATGCCTTGACCTGTACGTAGAATGATTATGGTTCGAATCTCAGATATCTATTCTTCGCACTATAGCCGTTTACCACAAAAACACAGATACAATCGGACTTCACCCCCTTCGTCCAATCTTCACACGCTTCGAAAGCAGCCTATCCACTTTCAAGGTACGCGACAGCCTTCGCGAACAATGCAGCGTCGTTTTCCGATACCAAAGGCCTAATCTACTCGGCACCGCACTCCCGTAGTACAATGTGCCCAGCATTAATCAAAGGCAGCAGATCTAAGGCTTCATTCGTATCTGACAGCTACACGCTTTGATCTCACAATCCAGTACGTTCCCAACACTATTACAACCTCCTTACTAATAGACTGATGGCTCTCGTTCTCTTTGATCCCAAGACAGACGGATATTTGAGGACCCAATTCCTATTATGTTTATAATCCTTTCTATTAGTACGGTTCTGATATTGGCATGTCGCTTGTAGTTCGCAATTTAACGCTCTGAACTCTGATAATATATCTATTTGGGGAGTACTTAGGATGTCGCAGATGGATTGTGTCGACGACGCGATCATTGAATAGATTAATTATTTGCTTCTTTTGTATCTACACTAATATTATAAAGAGGTAAAGTTTGTTTTTTTTTTGTTTGTACAAGGTAATCTCTGAAAGTACTGGTCCGTTTGCAAATTTTTTTTCAGCGATAGAAAGATGTTTTATTTCTGAGTGACATAGGTTATATTTTATGTATGCGGGCGAAGCCGCGGGCAAAAGCTAATATTTTATAATCATGAATTTTTACAAACTGGTGCCCGTGACTTCGTCCGCGTCTAACTTGTTAAACAAAATATTGCCATTTCACAATTTCAAGAAGTTGTTTTGCGCAGAACCCTAATTCTATTTCTGAAAGAAAAGTACTCCATGTAACATCAGCTAGATAGCTATTATTACATGGAGTACTTTTATATATATATATTTATCTATTTCTATCAATGAAAGTTCCGTCAAAATTGGTCCAGCCGTTTAGGAAATTAGCCGTAAAAAACAAACAGATACACTAGTAGGCCGACAGAGAAAGGCCTTTTTGTTATATTGGTATCAAACATACTTTATATGCTTTAGTAAAAAAAAATATATTTTGATAGCACAAACAGATACTTTAATTTTATTTACGTGTATGTGAAGACAATTGTTTGTATTTAATTATATGAAAAGGCAAGCAGCTATTCCAGACAGAATATTTAGTTAGTAAAATATTCAGAATAATTCATGCACTAAACACCAAAACTACGGTTTTAAAGTGATGTAAATTGCAAAACACATCTGCAGTATTAAGGAAAATCGCAAAGTATGGTAGTCTTAAAGTATGAATGCAACAGGCCTTGAGACTAAATCTTAGCTGGGAACCATTTATACTACTTACTCGCATACACGTACAGCGGATTTAAATAATTTACGAAGTGTTATACTTAAAACATGTTGCGAAACAAAAAAAGGATGTTCGCGGCAAGAAAACAAATTGTAACAAACATTCCGTATGCCGCGGTGGATATTAAATTCTTTCCCTTTTGTTACTGTCGCTTCGCTTATTTTGTTTACAATTTGCGGAAAATTTTAGACGCAAGTCAACTTTTTGTCGACTTTGTTGGGTTTTAAATTGTGAAAATGCTTGCTTTGAATAAATTTAATTTCACGAAAGTGCCTACAACTTTCATAATGAGTCACTTTTCACCGCAAACATTTGTAAGAACCTGCTTATTTCATTCGCTTAACGCGTTTATTTGTCTTTTTGGAGCGGCTTTAACACAATAAAGGAAGTCATCAGAATAATTCAATTATTTGTCTCTGCTTATTTTGTATAACGAAGGACACGCTTCATTGTTATTAAATAAGTCTTGAGAGGCTAGATGAACCGAATCAACAAAATTGAATTAACAAAATGAGTACGAGATCTTACTTGTATTTATAATAAAATATAATAAAATCTTTTTCATCATCGTAAACTATATAAAACTGGGCATAAAAACTTCAACCTCATATATAGCTCGATTTATGAATACTGACTGGAATTAGTTACTAACTTTTTTTGCCGAAACCCCGTCTCACAACTTAAAGACGAAAACTTTTTGTAATAACCGAATACATTACGTATATTTACGAATGCCTGGAAATTGAAAATAAGTTTAATCGTAAAAGCAAAAGAGTTCCAAGTCCATACGTCGGTAAACTTCAAAAGTTTCTGAACGGTAAGGTAAAGGTTCCCGCAGACAGGTGATCATCTTCATCCTAATTTGACGGCGCAGTGATTAAGCAATTGGCTGCTGCGCTGCATGTCATGGGTTCGATTCCCGCACGAAACAAAATGTTTGTATTCTCTGCAGATAGATTGTGTAAGTACTCGTATGTGAGTTTGCATATTTGTGAACGCACACATGATACAGAAATACCTAACTCCTAGTGTGGGGCAACATTTCTTTTAAAAATACAAAAAATATTCGGGGCATTTCTTGTTCTCCTTTTTCGTCATTGGCATCATATTCCACACAATCCAGCCATTTTTTCTTTGGCTTTTCTCTTTCTTTTTAACCATCCACATTCACACAGAACTTTCCCCTCGACATTTTACGCATTCCTGGTGTGACGCGAGTACAAGACAGAAATAAATGTTTTTTTCAAAGAAATTGTTCCATTTATAGGAAAATTTTAAGCAACATTTTCGTTTTTAGTGTTCCGTACTTCAGTTGGCAAAAACGGAACCCATAAAGAACCACTTTGTATCCATCCATCTGTCTGACCGTCAAGACCCTTTTTCTCAGTGACGGGTATCAAGCAAAAATTAATATCAAGTACCTACCCAACTGCTTTCGTTTGGAAATTTAAAAAAATCTAACTTCTAAGTCACCGCAGTCTAAAGGTAAGGTGTTTATGTTCCGATTTTGACGCTCGCATGGGAATCAAATCCCATAGGGGACTTTCCGTTGACCTAGAACCATGAAATTTAGTAAGTAGCAATCCCATGTAGCGCAAGTAAGGAAAAAAATTCAAAAACCGTAAATTTGTAAAAGACAACATAATTATATTATTGTCATAGGGCCGTGTTTTCACTTTCAACCAGCTGCCATGCAAGTTGCATTACATGGCGGGCCACCGAGCCATAAAGTGATCAATCGCACGATCGTGCCCCATTCAAATGGCTTGCAGATGGCCATATGACCATAGAAACAAAATCTATGAAAACATATCGTCGCGTTGTCCCGTCGCACCTGTCCGTTAAAAAGCTCTGTTATTTGAACATTTTAAATGAAATAAAAATCAACTTCATGAGAACTATCGCGATTGAATATATTGTGGAGGTTCTTTTATGTCAAGGCGGTAACTACTGCGCGTGACGGCTATCAGAGTACGAAGGGAGACCACTTTACAATCATTTTAAATGAAATTTGCAAGCGATAAAATTGAATCGGAATTTTTAGGTATCATTATTATCACTCGTATTATAGCTAGCCTGCCTAGCCAGGTATCATACCTAAATATTATAAACTAGCTGACCCCCGCAGTTTCTCCCGCATTTGGTTACTACCCAAACTCAACCATCAACAACGTCATGAATCTGGCTATCCCATACACAAATATTTTTCCAATCCTACTGATCGTTCCAGAGATTAAACAATAAAAAGACAAAAATCTCTTCCGCTTTATTATTACACAATTTGAAACATGGGTAGTCTTCGTCCTGGATTATGACATGGAATACTTTTTTAATTCCAGCAATACGTTTTCCTAAGATATTTTTCAACTCGCAAAAGCTAATGATTTTTTTTTTAGGTGGATCCCATTGTCTACGCCATAGCACTTAATTTAATACGTTAGGTGTTATTATTATTTTTTTTAAGGTGGGAAAATCATCTAATGACAAATCTCGCTCTTTGGCAGAGCGGGAGATAGTGTCAGACTGTTACTGACTAAAATCCCACTCCTGTTCCTTCGTTGCCTTCGTCCCAGAGCCCCGGGTTACGTTTTCACACTACTCATGGTCCCAGTAGGCTTCGACCCTGCTGGGACCCTACGATTTGCTGACAGCTCCCTGAGGCGCGAGTAGATCAATAAGCGCCGGTGACGACTTGGGCTCGGTCCAGACGGTTACCGGACGGTCCGACGGCAGGCTACCCGTTGGTCGCCTACGGTGGCCGGAAATCGGGATCGGAATCCCGGCGGCAATTGGGGCGTGAAAACCGTTGCCTCACGCAGGAGGCGTCTGGACGCCTCAGGTTGAGCAGGAGCCGCCCGAGGGCCTCCCCAGTCCTATTTAGTTTGGGAGCCAGACGTCGGAAGTGGTCTTCGTAATCCCATCGGCTGTTGAGAACAAGTCCCAGGTTCATCGTCGACCTGACGCCGATGTGATCTCCTCCTACCGTTAGTTGAGAACCCGGTGGTGGCGCGTTCCGAGGGCCGTGAAAGCACATGGCCTTGAACTTGTGCAATGCCATCTCGAGTCCTAAATCTTGGATCCTGCCTACGACTGTCACAACCCCGAGTGTCGCTAGTTCGACCGCCGGCTGGTACGACTCTCAAAATCTAGTGCATAGCATAGCATATAGCATAGTCGGCCTTATAATGTTCCCACTGTTAGGACTCAGGCCTCCTCTCTGGGAGAGGGAATGGACCGTAATCCACCACGCGGGCCCAGTGCGGGTAGGTGGATGTCACATGTCTTCGAATTTTTGGTTCTAGGACATGCCGGTTTCCTCACGATGTTTTCCTTCACCGTTTTGAGAGCAGTGGTGATGAAATAAATTACACAAAGTAATGCGCCTGGCGGGGTTTGAACCCGCGACCTACAACTCGTAAGTCGGGGCTGTTACCACTCGGCCACCACTGCTCACTCGAAAATCTAGTGAATAAATCAAAATCAAAATCTAGTGAATAAATTTAATTCAAAGAACATCTGCCTTAATTCGAAAGTTATGAGCTGTCTTAACTACAATAGTTAGCATGATTGATTGTAACAAATTAATTTTAAATTAAAAGACTTCAACAATGATTTTGAGTGTCCAAAGCATCTTGACTGGAAAACAGATGAATCTTTGTTCGAATGTAAAATTGCTTTTAAAGAAAAAGTTTGAAGAGAATCCCTCATCAAAACATTTATTACGCCTGGAAGGTTACTTGTACCTAATTGGTTTTTGAGAACTTTGTAATTCAATTTTAATTTCTTAATCTAGAAATTTCCAAAAGAAATTAGCGTCTTAACATTAAAAGTTTTTTTGACGACTTTTGAAGTTTCGCGTACCTGCGTAGCTTACAGAATCTTTTTTTTTATTTTCAATGAACAACTTAGAAAAAAATAGACCAAAGACAAGTAAACACATTCAGAGCTGTGAATTGTTCGAAGAAGTTACAGTGTCCCTCGTAAAGAGCAACTGAAGGAAGTAGGTATCACAATTCCTTCTCCCACACCACTCAGAGCGGAAGAATTCAAATGATAATTTCTCGCGTAAAAAAAGGTAAGTAAACACATTGCTCTACAATAGCCGATAGATGGTGCGCCAACGTAGTGATTTATTGACCTCAGTATCTACCTATTTGTAGAAATTAGTACAAATTCCTAAAACATATAACCTTACAAAGAATATTAAATCTAAACAACCTTCACACAATACAACAGAAAAAAGTTCAAATTTAAATTTTAAAAAATACACAAACAGAACACCCTATAAAAACACGAGCCTTTAATCAAAACCTCTCACCTTTATTTTCTATACTCGTACATAATACATAAATTGGTTCTTCCCGGTGTTTATCCGAAAGAGTAACTTAATCGCGCTAGACATACCATCGCTTTGGTTCGAAACTGTCAACAGGCCGAGCAAACAGACCCTTTGTCCTGTATAAATACAAGTTGATGGACTTTTACAGCCGTTCAACCTCTGTGATCTGAAAAACCTGCCAAGTACGTAAGCGAAATAATTCGAATGCCCACTTGTAGAGTTACGGACGTTTTAAAAAAACTGTCAAGGAATCAATTGACTTTTTTCTACTGCCCAGCATAAGTGGGTCTGGGCTGAACATGTTAACCTATATATTGATGGGGTCGTAAAACTCAGATCTGGTGCTCAAAATCGCACCAGCGAGGAGATTATGATGGGCAACTTAGGTAAGTTGGCCATTTCTTACCAATTCCTAAAGAAGACAGGTGCCAAAATGGACAGGGGGAAATGGTTCAGAGTTGGGAACAATGGAAGAAGTGGAAGGAGGCATTTGCCCAGCTGTAGGACAGTACAGGCAAGATAATCACACTATAAAATATTATAAGGGCGCATTTTTAATGCATATGGGTTAGTGGGTGGGTGAGTATGTGAATGAGCGTGTGGGTGAGTATGTGAGTGATTGTGTGGGTGAATATGTGGGTGTGTATGTGACGTTTGTTACTTCTTTACGCTCAAACGGTTGAACAAATTACGACGAAAATTGGTACACGGGTAGACCATCTCTTGGATAGCACAAAGGATACTTTTTATCTCGAGAGTAAGTTCCCTTGTGATATTTTTCACTATCACGCGGGCGAAGCCGCTGGCACCACCTAGTACTTATATATTTTATAAATCTCATACGTGTTTTTTTGGTTTGCAAAAGTTTTTGTTTTCAGTTTACATCTGTGGTTGCTGAATAAACATGACTTTATTTAGTTTTCTGTTCAAGCCTCGTCTGCTTAATGTATTAAAGTTTGTTGTAACAAAATGTTTAGAGAATTATTACTCATATTATTTTGCGAAAATATTATTTTCGTTTCAGTCCCAGAGTAATAAATCAATGTTTTCTTTTCCCTTTCCCCAAATGATTAAACAGAGTTAAAACTATAGTTCTTTTCTTAAATTTAAAATTTTCAAATAACTTCTTCCACTTTTGACACAAAACCTTTAAGAAATTAAGAGGAGAGTCCTTAAGAAACACCTCTTACAGTTTTCTTTTCTAAAAATACACCGCACTGAATTAGACACACAAAAAAAAAATTAAGAACCTAAATTTATGTGCCAACAGTTTCACTGCGAGATATATTTTTCAAACCTGTAAAAAAATTGTTCATATCTCTCAAAAACAGCTAAATATTCTATTTCTATTTGTGGGTTCTAGTAAATTTAAAAAAAAAATGTATAGTTCTCGAAATTAAGGATAGGTTTGCCAATATCTAGCGGTGAAACTGTTGGCACTGTACCTATTTAGATTCTTCATTATTATTTTTTTGTGTAATTCAGTGTGGTGTATTTTTATAAATTTTTAAAATTTTTAAATAACTTATAAAATAAATTAATAAATTGAAATTATTATCCATTATTAATCCCAATCACTAGGTCTAGCTCTGCCTTACTCCAGCCAGATAACTTAATATCAGGAGGTAGGCAAATTTGTCTATAACGACGAAAAATCGAAGTAAGAGATAGTACACAGGAGCAACTTTTCTACGGAGCTAATTTGTTTCTCACATCATATTACGAGTTTGTACGAAAGTGTGACAACAAGTTACTGGTTAAGTAACTTGCTCGTAGGCTTTGTCCTTTAGGTGTATGAAAGAAAACATCAATTACGTACGTCGTAATTCGTGACATAAAACAAAATGAAGCTGTCACTATGATCATTGATACAGATCTGGGTCCAAAATGCCCATTCTCTTTTTTTAATACAACTAGCAAGATTATAAACAAATCAATATAATAAACCACTCCAAATTCGATACTGTACGTCAGTGATTTATCAAGAAGAAAGATTTTATAATCTCACGCGATTTAATATAAACTATTTACGATGTTTGTACACACCTAGTGACATCTATTACTTGAATGTTACCTAAGTCGTTATAAAGATATAGCGAGAAATAAATCGAATTCATATTCCAGAGGTCATCGGTCGTAACTGCTGTGGCAATCAATCACTGGCAGTCGCGGGACAGATTTGCCTAAAGTATAAAATTCAATTTCGACTCACAGTGCGATCGAACACAACGCGACGACGCTTTGCATAAAATAGATTGAAATCATTAGGTAACAAATAAATAAAACAGCAGGTAGAAGTTTAATTTTTTTTAACGAAAATAATAGTAAATATGACTGTTTTTTTTCGTGACTGAATCAAAAATGAAGATATTCACAGGAAAACCAAGGTCACCAACATAGCCCGAAGAATCGCCTTCTTGTGGAGTAGCGATCGCGTACCGGAAGTCGGAGCGTTGGAAGACAAGGTGGACGCTTGGACTTGATGAGGACTGCGGAAATCCGATGGATGCAAGATGCACACGACGTGTTTCAGCGACACTTGAGGGAGGTATATTTCCAGGGACGTCTTTCGGAAATCATGATAATGATGATAATGATGGCTGTTAAACGCGCATAAGAATAAACTTTGTTGGACAGCAAAGTAGTAACATAACTTATACACGAACTTCAATCTATGGGTACAAAATAGCATTAACGGCTGTGATGTCATGTGTTAAAGGACGCGGAAGCAAATCGCATCACTTGATTTGTATTCTATTTGTGCCGCGTTGATACTAATTTATATCCAGAAACATAGGGTTAGATAAATTTGAAGTGGTTGTCCAAACATAATTATTACTTGACTGCAAAGAAGCGTTATACTAAAGTTGTAGGTATAACTGTCCAAACTTTTTACTCAAATCACTCTAGGCAAATTGTAGAAATCCCCAGTGGGCCTTTAAAACTCTTACCAGTTAAAGTTTTTAAATGAAG
This sequence comes from Mythimna pallens, assembly GCA_961205895.1. NCBI lineage: Eukaryota > Metazoa > Arthropoda > Insecta > Lepidoptera > Noctuidae > Mythimna > Mythimna pallens. The sequence continues at coordinate 15,358,851 of OY540835.1, forward strand.
GTACTCTTTTTATTTAAATATAGCACGGCAAAACGTTACAAAACCCTACATAGTTCAGCAAGATAACATCGCTGCCAAGTATTCACCCTAGACGACAAAATTAAATAATTCGACCCTCAGGGAAATTCACGGTTCGTAACACTCATGTTTTATTTAGATAGTTTGATTAGCTACATGTGAGAAATATGTATGAAATATAACAAGTAATGAAAACATTATTTCATTGGTTTCGCTTTCATATAGATTTCCCTGGGGCATGATGGTGATACAGTGACAAGCGGCCAGAATTACTTGACCTACCCTGCCGTTTCTTTCACTAATAATTTTGTAGAACTTTTCCAACATAACCGTATCTATTTCTTTATTTATTCATATTTAAAAATACTAACTATAATTACAATAAAATAAAATAAATAATAATAAAAACCCTACACCAATTACAACTAACTCAAACTAAAATATGGCGTCAAAAAACTCTTTCACATCGCTGTCGAAAAGACGCGGTATTGCCACGCTGTATGGCAATGCTTATCCTCTGTCCGAGGTAAAAGCCAGCCCTTCATGGGTCACGCGAAGAGTCAACTAGACGTTTTGACAGATCTTTATACAACTTGTGAGCACGCGGACCCCACGAACCGAGAGTTCCAAACGGTTCGAAAATATAACTTCCAACAAGGTTATTATATTTTCGCCGCTTGAGGTTCTCCGCAGCCGCAGCGGCAGCACCAGCACAACACGACGAGTTAGGAAGATGGGAAGGCGCAAGTATCGACACAAGTAGCGTCCCATACTAAAGGCCTTCCCATCTTCCATGGGAATAACGACATGCCGTCCATTTTGTAGAACTTCGAAAAATTACCGAAGAGTATTAAGGGTCAAACTGAAGTGGTGGGTTGAAAGTATTTCACAATTAAACAAATGTAAAGGTCTTATTTACCTTGTCATATTGATCATTTCAACAGTAAGTTCTATATAAATACTAAAGTATTGACAACTTGCTCGTCCTTAGAGACTTCCAGAGAATGGATGACGAGAGGTAACATTTTTCAAAGTCACAGTAAATATACTCTGATACTGAAAACATTTCTCAGTAATAATGTTTGTAGATGTTTACTAGTGCGTAGGTTTTGATCAATCAATGTAAACTAAACAAAAAGGCTGTTTTTGTTAATTAATCTCTAGGAGTAGTAATATGATTACAAAAATAAATCCATTAGTAGATCGCTAAAGAAAAGGGCAAAGTTACGCTACTAATACTCGTAACTAATACTAATAAATACCAATAATGGATTTCAATAGTACAAGGATTCATCATCATCATCATCATTTCAGCCAAAAGACGTCCACTGCTGGACATAGGCCTCCCCCAAGTGTCGCCACAATGAACGGTCCTGTGCGTCTCGCATCCATCAGACTCCCGCAACCGTTACCAAGTCATCGGTCCACCTTGTAGGAGGCCTATGAAATGGAAATGATAAATTATCATATATGTTATATTTATGATAAATATATTTTCTTATAAATATACAAATATTATTTTAAAATATATTTTTTATTTATTATTTTTATGATAAGTAAATGATTTATATTTTTTGTATGATTATCATTTACGTCAAAAGCTTAGTAATCCTTGTATAAAATATTGAAACCCGTTATTGGTATTTATTAATATTTATTATTTATTTATTTTGCCTAAGGCATTGAGGCACTAAATACCTATATTTGCATGAAGTATGAAATAAATAAATTATATTTTCAAATATAAGACTTTTTTATGTAGGTTTATATACTACCCTAAATCCTACACTCGATGGTCTATCTCTGTCACACAAAAGTTTTCTGGAAGAAAACTCACTGTTTGACTAACTTATTTTTCTTTGTATGTATTGTCATATCACTGTGTACCTACAGTACATATTTATTTTTATTATTGTTCAGTAATGAATTAAGACAATGTTAAAACCAAAATTATTTTGTTTATTATATATGTTTAAAAAAAGCCCACAAAGAAATTATCTAACGCGTACTATTATAAACGTCCATGTAACATGTAGGTTCCATGTATATGACCGGAGCATGTCCGAGCAAGCTAGACCTACTTCGCAGTCATACTAATGAGTGAATCAGTAACACGCATGCTTAATAAATGGATCGTTAGCTCCCCACTTTCATCACGGCTCACTTTGATTCGCTCCATATGCCAAGTCATCACCCCTATTAGGAATTAATAGGATTGCGTGCGACTTTATTATTTATTTTAATAATTTCTTTAGAAAAAAGTAACGGCGATAAAAGTCATGCAACAATTGACGCTTTTTCACCAACCTACTCGTATGTAACGTGTTTTTTATATATTTGTTCTCTAGCATGTGGCTTCGTTACGCATGCCTTGGGGCGCATAGGACTTTTTCATACATTTTTTATTTTCATTGTAATGTGAGAAACCCGCAGAAGGGGCAGTGCATCCAGATAATGGTTTAATGACTGTATAATGAATGTACTGTAATGAAAAACTGAATCCATAATGTTTTTATATATGCCAATGACATTACCTACCTGTCACGTCACTTTTCACGTGACTTCCCCGCAGGAACGCTAAGAGTTTTTTGTCTAACTCCCAGTTCTTAGATGGAATCTTAATCATGTTTAATTATAAGTCTGGATCATCAGCGGAACCGTATCTTAGGCCCACTTACACTATGAACAAGACAAAATTATGTTGTACTCAATTTCCGCCTATCCTTTTTTTATTTATTAGGGACTTCACAGGCTATGGCAGCCCCATCATATTTCTAAGGTAGTTTACACAAACACTTCATAAGGCTATAAAAAATATACTTTATTCTGTTTGTCTTTGTGTTCTAGCGAAGCACAAAGACCGAGGAAAAAATAGGTAAAAATCCTCGCTCTTTGTATCTTAACGCATCAGTAACTATAAAATATTATTACTCTAGATTTAACCTGAGCTCTTAGACTGTAGATCGCATTAATAGTACCGCCTAGAGTACACATAGACAGCCTGGGAAAAGGTCGAGTACCACTACACAATGTCTCAGGTGTTCAATACTGAAGATCATTTATAGTTGTAAAAATATATCTTTCATTATTTTGTACTACAATTTATTATAGAACCTACTGCCAAAATGTAAAACATACACTATATATTCCTATTTCAAAGGTGAACAGTGAAAAGCATTTTATAAGTCAGTGTGTAACACTATTAAATGACTTTTTAAATATAAAAGGAAAAACTGTTTGACTGACATATCAACGCACAGCCAAAACTACTGGGAATAAGGATATGAGCTTTTGCACACGGCTTCCTTTTATGACATAGGCAAGCAATAAGAAGGGGTTTTTGGAAATATAACTTTTAAGGGGGTGAAAATGGGAATTTTGTTTGTATGCAAAATCTTATTTTGTGTGCCAATATTCTTGAAAGTTTGTAGGTACAAATAGTTACCTAAGTAAATAATAAAGAATTATTCTTTTTCAGAACTACCCCAATAGAACAATTTTGGGGGTGCTAAAGATTTAAATATCATTATTATCATCATTTCAGCTGAAAGACGTCCACTGTTGGACATAGGCGTCCCCCAAGTGTCGCCACAATGTACGGTTGGAATTTTAGAGAACCTATCGAATTACCCAGTTACTGAGTTGTGGAGGACAGGTAAGGAGTCACTCCAGTACAACTTATTCAGCTGGATCAAGTAAAAATGGAAGTCAGGAAAAGGTTAGGCAGATTATGAACGGTCTCATAAACTACGGATACGCCTCTTTTTAGTATTAAAGCAAGTAGGGATCACAAAATATTCTTTTAAAAGCTAACGGCCCCCCCTCTATGTGCTGATGGTGATCACTGGGGTGGATTTATTGAGGTAAAAATCACACATTTCCCGGACTTATCCCCAAAGCCCGGGTGTTTTTTGAAGGTTTCCACTCGAAAACAAAAAAAGGTGTCACAAGAGATAGGTTACAAATCAACTCCATAATGAATCCTACATTGCTTTAATCTGATCGACAAATCACTTTCGGAATTTGATAGCAAAATTTAATTAAGGTACGAGAAATTCCTACTAACGAATACGAACGAGAACCATGTAACTGTCACGTTTTCACACGAATTCTGTATTCAACGTTTTATTTTGACGAGAGGTATTCAAGCATACCTTTCGCGACTAATTAATCATAACGTTCTGCTGGAAATATCACATTTATGTGAATATCTACTTGAAAATTTAATTTCGAAATGAATGTCACAACGTATTTTATGAAAAAGAATTCCTAGTAACGAGCTTGAACGATAAAGACCATTTTATCTCTAAACTGAATTTTTATCAGGTAGACTTTTTACCGAAATGTAGGAACAATACTGTGAACCTTATAACGATTCAATTTTTTCAGAAAATCGGTAAAAAGCAATGTAAACCTTACTTAACGATATCATATGCGAATAAATAAGCAAACCCAACTTCGTGCAAAGCATAAAACCTCGAACATATTTCCATATAAATGTCTGACTTTATACATTTTTTTGCCATTAAGTGTAAAAAATTGGGCATTTTACCCTTTTAAATAAGGAAGGCTGCGGTCAATGTTTGCCCCTCTGTTAAGAATTGCTAATATCAATAAAATTTTTGCCCTCGAAAATATTAATAAACTTTGGACCAATGTTACTTTACTGACCCTTGTCCCTCGCCTACATATATACATATGAAAGGAAATTAACGAAATGTTTTGGAAAGTTATCTTATTAAGCCGAATATCGAAGTTTAAATTTTGGTATTAAAGTATTTGTATTCATGACTTGTTTTGGTGTTATGTATGTCGGGTTCACGATACATGTTGTAATTTTGATATGTTTAGTATATAAGGTACAATCAGCCTTATAATGTTCCCACTGCTGAGACTAAGGCCTTCTCTTAGTGAGAGAGAATGGGCCCTAATCCACCACGCCGGCCCAGTGCAGTTTGGTGGATGTTATATACGTTCGATTTTTTTGTCCTAGAACACGCTAGTTTCCTTACGATGTTTTCCTTCACCATTTTGAAAGCACTACCTGGGTATGAGCCCGTGACCTACGAATAGTAAGTCGGGGCAAAAACCACTGGGTCACTACTACTAGGTTAGGGCATTTATGGTCATAGTTTTCACTTACGTCCATGAGCTACCTAAATTGACCAGGATCTACGAGTTTTAGTAGAAAAAGGAATATATTACTTTGATTCTTTATTGCACTAAACTTGTCCTTGTTTTCTTCTTTTTTTATATTGATTGACGTTGAAAATCCAAAAAGTGCCTGTAATGCAATTAAACGAACGCGTCCATCAAAGGACTGGAACAATTTGCCTACTACGTTCTTCCCGGCCGATTATAATTTAGGTGTCTTCAAGGCTAAAGTGAATAGGCTCTTAATAAACTAGTGCGCCTCACCATCAACGATAGCAGTCAAGCACTAGTTTATATTAATTACTAGCTTTTGCCCGCGGCTTCGCTCCCGTCAACTGACTACTCTACCCTACTCTACCCTACTCTACCCTACTCTACCCTACTCTACCCTACTCTACCCTACTCTACCCTACTCTACCCTACTCTACCCTACTCTACCCTACTCTACCCCACTTTACCCTACTCGATAAAAAGTACCCTATGTCCGTCTCCTGGTTCTAAGCTACCTCCCCACCAATTTTCATCCAAATCGGTTCAGCCGTTCTTGAGTTATAAACAGTGTAACTAACACGACTTTCTTTTATATATATCGGCGCAATTACAAATAGTTTGATTGAAATAATTAAGATTTATAATTAAATTGGCCTAAAAATTAGTAGAATGATTACTTTGAGTTTATTTCGATGTAAAATTAACGTTGGTCAGCGAATCGCTATTTTTGTTATTGTAATTTAAATGTTTCAATACTTAACCTTAAAACACGTGCACGCCAGTGGGGCGAACATTATAAATACGGCCGCACTGTCGGTGCCGGGATGACGCGGAGGCCCACGGATACACAGTGTCCGGCCCTGAGACGCCCACACACTACCCGGACAACCCGCTACACATGCCTGACGTGCTGGACATTGTGATCCATACAGGGCTACGCTGTCAGATCACGCAGCAGGTCATTGACGACGAGCTACAGTCCGATCACCATCCTGTACTCGTCGTCCTATCGGGGATGCCGACCCGATTGAAGCCGCTAGCGCCACGTCGATCAACGGACTGAACCGTGTACGCTGAAAAGCTTGAGACCACAACGCCCACTCGGCCTGTCTCTACCGCCGCAGACGTCGATCTACTCGCCGATGACGTCACTGCTTGCGTGCAAAGCGCCCTTGAAGAGGCGTCAACGACTCACCAGCCACAGGGGAGAGGGCTGCAGCCCCCCCTACCTCCACGAATCAAAGCCATGGTCGCCCAAAGGAGGCGCCTACGCAAGCAGTGGCAACAATTACGTTGCCCCACCATAAAGACGCAGCTTAACCGTCTCGCGGCGAAGGTGAAGGCCGAGTTAGAGGCCATAGCCGCCGAGAGCTGGGAGGAACGAATAGACGCCGCAGCATGTGACTGGCAGGCGACACACAGACTGTGCCGCCAGCTCACAAATACCCCAGCTCCGGTGCGCCCCCTACTAGCAAACGACGGGGCCCTCAAGTACGTAGCTGAGGACCGATCGGAAGTCTTTGCAGAGCACCTGGAGCGACAGTTCAGCCCAAACCCAACCACCGAGCATGACCATGTCGCAGCAGTCGAGCAACACCTTAGAGACTACTTCGCGACACCGATAGCCCCCGAAGAGGATCCTGTCTTCTTCTCGCCTGGCGCAGTTAGACGCGCCATCCAACGCACGAAGCCTCGCAAGGCCCCCGGTGCTGACGGTATCACCAACACAGCGCTGCGCCACCTGCCGTACCGTACTGTAGCGGCCCTGGCGCGCCTGTTCACGGGGATACTGCGCACGGGGGTCTTCCCAACATCCTGGAAGGAAGGGCGCGTCATAATGCTGCCCAAGGCGGGAAAGAACCCACTGAAGCCGGAGAGCTATCGGCCAATCACACTGCTGCCGTCAATCTCTAAGGTGTTCGAGCAACTCCTGCTGCGACACCTCACCCCGCACATCTCTCCGCGGCCAGAACAATTCGGGTTTCGGGCGGAGCACAGCACGACGCTCCAGTTGTCGAGGGTACTGCACCTCCTGTCATCAGCGATGAACAAGAAGGAGTACGGAGTGGCAGTATTCCTCGACATGGAAAAAGCTTTCGATCGTGTGTGGCACGAGGGGCTAGTCTACAAACTCGCCACCTCTCCCACGCCCCGTAGAATCGTTAAAGTGGTCCAAGCTTTCCTGTCTAACAGGTGTTTCAGAGTGGTGGTCGACGGGGCGCTCTCCGCCCCCCGGCCCATCCGTGCGGGCGTGCCGCAGGGTAGCTGCGTCTCGCCGGCGTGCTACTCACGTTACACCGACGACATCCCAACAACTGAGGACGCCACGCTCGCGCTGTATGCAGACGACGCCGCGTACATTACCACCTCCATGAACGCGAAGTACGCGGCGGTGAAGATGCAGCGCGCGCTCGACCAGATTCCGGAGTGGCTCGCCAAATGGCGGCTGTCGGTTAACGTGAGTAAAACGCAGGCACTAATCACTGGCTCATCGCCCCTCCCACCACGTCTGAAACTCAGCGGAGCCGAAGTCGATTGGACGCCCCGGGCCAAGTACCTGGGTGTGACCATCGACCGACGGCTCACTATGGGACCGCATGCTCGCAATGTCGTCGCGCAGGGTAGAGTCGTCCGCCACCGACTTAAGCCAGCGCTCTCGTCCCGCCTCCCGGCGCGCGTCAAACTGGGCATATACAAAGCGTATATTCGCCCAGTGTTGACGTACGCCGCCCCAGCTTGGTTCGCCCTCACTAGTGAGTCGAGCCGAGACAGACTCCGCGCGCAACAACATCTTGCGTTGCGTAGAGTCGTCGACGCTCCTCGCTATGTGAGGAATGACATCATCGAACGCGACCTCGGGATTGAGAGCCTGGATGAGTTTGTGCGACGCCTCGCGAAGGAGATGTTCGCGCGTGCCGACGCCTCAGCTTGGCCCCACGTCAAGCACCTGGCGCCATGGCATGCGCGCCCCCCTGACGCGAGACGACTCCCCCGCGACCTGATTGCGGGCAGCGAGTCCCCCCCCCCCACCCCCGGATTGACGCCTGAATAGGCCGCTCCAGTCTACACGCGGCCTATTCAAACAATAAGACTCTACATTCCTACTCGCACCCCGACAAACGTCGTGTGCTAAGTTAATATAGGCACGACGCGAGTCGACCACACACTCGCCACTATACACGCGCTAGACTCACGCACCGAATGGATAGCGCAAGCTAGCTATTCGGTGCACGTGCACTGAGCGATGTAACACAGTACAATGCCGCTCACACACACACATAAATCGTCCCTGCGGTCTGAACCGTAACCGGCTCGCTCTGGAAGCGGGTTAGACGGGGGTCACACTTCCTACTGTAGGTTCGTAACAAGCCGGCATACTCGTCGCAGGTCGTCTCCCGCCGGGCTTCCCCTAGGGGTCTCACCTGGCGGGGATTGACCGCCGGTATGTCGTGAAGAGTCGGCGCTGTGTGCAGCAGCGTCGTGACGCGCCTACAGTATACACATACAAACACATACACATAGAGCACACAGCTCTACAACCGCCGAGCCTAGTTAGGCACCAGAAAGACGGGTCCGTTGTCACGGGCCCCGGCTGGACTCTGCGGTCAGAGGGCGAAGCCCTGACACCGCCTGCAACGCCCCCCGACGGGGACGTAGCGAAAGCCACAGTGCCGGGGCATTCTCGCTTGAACCACCGGACAGTACGGACCTCTCTGCGACGTCGTTACGCTGTTCGTGGAATAAACGAAGTTTTGGAACAACTTGTGAAGTTTTCTTTTGAAGATACAAAAATGAGTGACCATCATGAAGATAACATTGGTGACATCAGCTATGCTGACGTCACGCTTTTTAAAAACACTGCGGAGGTTAATCCTCCGTCATCAGAAGTGGGATTGCAAGAAGCTCCTACCCAAACCACTTCCTCATCAGCTCGTCCGCTACCTGATCAACCGGAACCAACCATCACCCAGCGACGGGAGCCTGGGTTGGTTACCAATACACCATTTGAAACTGTACCGCAATCAATACCACAAGCGTATCCACACTATGGACTACAGATGGGCGGGATACCACCGCAATTCCTGATGCAAATGATGGAGATGATGCAGAAGATGTCGGAACGCTTATGTGCTCCACCTACCGAAGCAAAAATAAAGATCAAGGACGTCTATTTACCATCATTCGATCCGGACACCCACGTCGGTGTACGAGAATGATGCCAACATATCGATCAAGCGATCGAAGCATACAGACTGGATAATTTCGATGTCCGCATGAAAGTCTGCAGCCTGTTGAAGGAACGTGCAAAAATGTGGATCGATGATTGGATGGTGAATACTACTACATGGGAAGAGTTGAGGAAGAATCTCATTACCACATTTGAACCTGAAAATAGATACTCTCGGGACATCATCATGTTCAGAGAACAAGTTTACGACTCAACAAAAGACATCGCGGAGTTCTTATCACGAGCTTGGATCCTATGGAAGAGAGTCACCAAGGATAAACTGGGAGATGAACACGCTGTGGAGGCAGTGATTGGATGCGTTAACGATGAGCGCTTGCGTATCGAACTTTTGAACGCCAGGGCAACAAGTGTTCCTGAGCTGATCTCAGTTGCAACATCCATACGGAAGAAGCGTACTCATCCAAGCTCCAGTTCCACAACACACAACAAACGTCCACGTTTTGCTGACAATACACCATCTACATCAAGCTGCCGTATATGTAAAAAGACAAACCATACTACCGATAATTGCAGATTCAGATCTTCCGAGTCTAAACCTGAAACTCATGGCAACAAGGATCCAAAAGCAACAACCACAACTAGTTGTACTTATTGCAAAAAACCGGGCCATACTTACGAAACTTGCTTCAAACGTGAACGTTCGTTAACTTCAAACGTGAACTGCGTAGCAAGCAGTAAGCTGGCTGCGATCACCATCAAAATAGGGGACAGGATTTTTCAAGCCGTCTTTGACAGTGGGGCGGAGTGTTCAATTATAAAAGAATCCGTTGCTGCAGCTTTACCTGGTCAAAGGAGTCCAGTGGTAAATTATTTGAAGGGGGTTGGTCAGTTCCCCGCTTTGTCATTAACCAAACTTACAACTGTTTGCGTTATCGACGTCATCAGTGTTGAGCTCGAATTTTACGTCTTGCCAGACTATGAAATGTCAACAGACATTTTGGTGGGCATGAATCTAATCCATGACACCAATCTAAGTGTGATAGTCACAGCCAAAGGGACGAAGCTAATCCACAGAACACTCGTCAATCATGTGAGTACAAATTCTTCTCTCTTTAACGAGTTGGACTGCGATCTTATCAATGAAGATGAAATCAAACAACTACGTCAACTTCTGAATAAATACGAACATCTATTTATCCGCGGATATCCGAAGACTCGTGTCAATACTGGCGAACTTGAAATCAGACTGAAAAACCCTGATAAATTCGTGGAAAGAAGACCATATCGCCTCAGCGCAGTGGAACGAGAGAAAGTTCGCAACATAATTAAAGAGCTATTGGAACATAACATCATTCGTGAGAGCAAATCTCCCTACTCGAGCCCCATCATACTAGTGAAGAAGAAGAATGGTGACGACCGACTTTGCGTGGACTTTCGAGAACTTAACTCGAATACTCTGCGTGACCACTATCCACTGCCTTTGATTTCTGATCAGATTGATCAGTTGGCAAATGGACGTTTCTACACAAGTCTTGACATGGCGGCTGGTTTCCACCAGATTCCTATTAGCGAGACCTCAATAGAGAAGACCGCCTTCGTCACACCAGATGGACTGTACGAATATCTCACCATTTGGTTTGAGCAATGCTTGTTCAGTTTACCAGCGTTGTATCAACAGAGCCCTGACATCATTGCTGGGAACAGCTGCACAAGTATACGTAGATGATGTTTTAAGCAAATGCGCAGATTTCCCACCTGGAACGGATCCTCATTGCACTTCAAGACTCTGGATTTTCCATCAACGCAGACAAGTGCAGTTTCTTCAAACGATCCATTGAATATCTCTGAAACGTCGTTTCTGATGGACGAGTACGACCAAGTCCACGAAAAGTTGAGGCCCTCGTTAAAGCTCTAATACCCAAAACTGTCAAGCAAGTCAGGCAGTTCAACGGCTTGGCAGGTTACTTCAGGAGATATATTCCTGACTTTTCTCGTGTTATGGTGCCTTTGTACGAATTGACGAAACAAGGAGCAACTTGGACATGGACAGACAAGCACGAAAAAGCACGTAACACAATCATCGACTGCCTAACGTCCGCGCCAGTGCTTACATTATTTCAAGAAGAAGCACCCATTTTACTGTACACAGATGCAAGCAGCCTGGGATTTGGTGCAGTACTGGTGCAGGTGATCGATGGACGCCAACATGCAGTTGCTTTTATGAGCATGAGAACCACGGAGGCTGAAAGTCGCTACCACTCCTACGAGTTGGAGACACTGGCAGTGGTTCGGGCTATAAAGCACTTTCGCCAGTATCTCTATGGGCGAAAATTCACCGTGATAACAGATTGCAATGCATTGAAGGCATCAAAACATAAAAAGGATCTCCTGCCAAGGATTCATCGCTGGTGGGCATTCCTGCAAAATTATCACTTCGAAGTCGAGTACCGCAAAGGTGAACGTCTTCAGCATGCTGACTTTTTCAGTAGAAACCCAATTGAGCTAGCAGTTAACGTTATGACAAGAGACTTGAACTGGCTCAAAATTGAACAACGACGGGACGATGAGCTGCGACCAATAATGGATAGCCTCAGAGACAACAACCCGGTGGAAGACTATGTCTTGGAGGACGACGTCTTGAAGAAGAACGTTAATGATCCTGTCTTCGGTCAACAGCTTAGCACAGTCGTTCCCAAGTCCTTTCAATGGAGCATCATAAACTCCTTTCACACAGCTCTAAAACACATCGGTTGGGAAAAGACTCTACAGAAGATAAAAGAAAGTTACTAGTTTAACAAAATGAGTTCTACTGTTCGAAGATTTGTTGATAACTGCGTGATATGCCGAACATCTAAAGGCAGATCCGGGGCAATTCAAGCCCAACTACACCCGATACAAAAACCAACGGCTGCCTTCCAAGTCATCCATATGGACATAACAGGGAAGCTAGGAATTCCAGATGATCAGCAGTACGTGATAGTTACCATCGACGCTTTCTCAAAATACATTTTACTGTATTTCAGCACCAACAAGAACCCACATGGCACATTAGCTGCTTTAAAGCGTAGTGTGCATCTATTTGGCGCAACGGTTCAAATCATAGTCGATGGAGGAAGAGAATTTCTTGGGGAATTCAAAGAGTACTGTGACCAAATTGGAATAAATATCCACGCTGTTGCTCCAGGAGTTAGCCGAGCAAATGGCCAAGTGGAAAGGGTCGTTGCAACCCTAAAGAACGCACTGGTTATGATCAAGAATTACGAAACGGAGCCGTGGCACACTGTGCTTGAAGAACTTCAACTGGCAATGAACTGTACAACACATAGAGTTACTGGTGTTGCTCCACTGACACTTATTACACGGCGGAAACACTGTGTACCTCCTGAGCTTCTCAATCTCGTTGATATTGACAACGAAACCGTTGATATTGAAGCGCTTACTCAACAGGTACAACAGAAAATGATTCGTTCCAGTGAACAGGATAGACAACGCTTCAACCTACATAAGGCCAAGATCCATCATTTCCAAAAGGGAGACTACGTGTTGATTAAGAATAATCCTCGCAACCAAACATCACTAGATCTTAAGTTCAGCGAGCCATACGAAATCTGTAGAATACTAGAAAACGACCGATATTTGGTTAAGAAAGTTGTCGGCAGAGGACGACCCCGCAAGGTTGCCCATGACCAGTTACGCCGCGCCCTGGGGATCAGTTGACCGTATTGGTGGAAAACGAATCACCTACTCACCGAGACCCTGCAGCAGAACAAAATGAGCCTATACCATCGACCTCACGAGAAAACTTACAAATACAACCAGACAATGACCCATCAGAATAAAGGGTAAGTAACTCAATTCAATAATTTCAAATAGCCCAAACTAACTCTAACACCTACGAGAACCTCCGAGAACCTACGAAACACTACGAGACACTACGAGACGCTACGAGAACCCTACGAGAACCTTCGAGAACTCCTCGAGAACCTCTTAACAACCTACAAACCTTATTAGCATTGATATTCTCAGACTTACATAACAGTGGTCTGTTTTTGCATAACAACTAAATATAAAGCAACGCAAGTTGCTCACAGATATCAAACTCAGAGAAAGTTCTTTCTATTCTTACAGATGTCGCGACGAGGATCAACGAGGCTGGTGCAGAGCGCGCACCGCCTGTCAGAATGGCCGTATCGGCGCAATTACAAATAGTTTGATTGAAATAATTAAGATTTATAATTAAATTGGCCTAAAAATTAGTAGAATGATTACTTTGAGTTTATTTCGATGTAAAATTAACGTTGGTCAGCGAATCGCTATTTTTGTTATTGTAATTTAAATGTTTCAATACTTAACCTTAAAACACGTGCACGCCAGTGGGGCGAACATTATAAATACGGCCGCACTGTCGGTGCCGGGGCATTCTCGCTTGAACCACCGGACAGTACGGACCTCTCTGCGACGTCGTTACGCTGTTCGTGGAATAAACGAAGTTTTGGAACAACTTGTGAAGTTTTCTTTTGAAGATCCAAAAATGAGTGACCATCATAAAGATAACATTGGTGACGTCAGCTATGCTGACGTCACGCTTTTTAAAAACACTGCGGAGGTTAATCCTCCGTCATATATATAGATTAAAAAAAAAAAACATTTGAAGAAAGTGCTTTGAGTTTGAGAGTCATATCGCTATCCAAGAAAGAAAATATTCAAAACGGTTTTACTGTTTTTACTCCAATTTTAAATTACCATTTTTTGTTTGCACATGACGGTATAATTAGCATTTAATTCTCTGCTAATGATTTTTAATGAGCGTGTGCCAACCGAGTCTCAGATTACACATCAACCAATCTCTCATAATTAACACGAATAATTTAATTAATTGGGAAACCAATTAGCGGTACAGCAGGAAAATTAGTACTGTAAGAATATATACGTGGGTTTTTCCCAAGAGTTTTTATTCCATAATTATTTTGTAAGGATCATGATCTTATTAACAAAATATATCAAATTGCAAATGAAGACTTTTCAGGAAATCGTTATAGAAAAACTGATTTTAAAATTTTAAAGTTATACCAATCCCAATCAATAAAGTGGGATTGAGCCGGACATGGCTACCGCATGTCAGATGAGCTGTAGGCTAGAAGAGCCACTTATTGGGTACCATTAAACGCAAGGCGACATCGTAGCAGGCGAAGCTAAAGAGATAAGCTTGACAACTACCAGAGGGACTGGCCCGCAATGGCTACAGACAGACGTGTGAGGCGAGAGGGAGGTTTTCGCCCAGCAGTGGGATAAATAGGTTAACAACAACAACTTGACCATAATGGTTTTTACACCCACACATAGCATAGCATAGTCGGCCTTTTAATGTTCCCACTGTTGGGACTCAGGCCTCCTCTCTAGGAGAGGGAATGGACCGTAATCCACCACGCGGGCCCAGTGCGGGTTGGTGGATGTCACATGTCTTTGAATTTTTGGTTCTAGGACATGCCGGTTTCCTCACGATGTTTTCCTTCACCGTTTTGAGAGCAGTGGTGATGAAATAAATTACACAAAGTAATGCGCCTGGCTGGGTTTGAACCCGCGACCTACAATTCGTAAGTCGGGGCCGTTACCACTCGGCCACCACTGCTCTTCACCCACACATGCCAATTTTCAAATTGACAGCGCTGATATTCATGATTCTTGCGTTGGATGAACTGATACAAAATCTATTTTACATCTGACCACGATGGTTTTTCCCAATTATGTTTACTAAATACAATACATAAATTAAAAAACCCGACTGCCTAAAAAAATACTTTCTACGCAAAATTACTTTCTACACTAATGGATTGAACTTGTTTTTTTTTTCTTTTGATTTTTTATTTAAAGTATTTTTAGGCAATCGGGTTTTTTATTGTTTTAAGATTATTTATTATTTTTATATTTAGTTTTTATAATCTAATATCATTCACTATATTTTAGGCGTACATTTATCACTATAAAGTTCACAAACCTACCTAGTCATTCGCCTCGCTTATTTTGTATCTTAAATAAAATTGAAGTGTCTGTTTGTGATATCAAAAAAATATTTGTTTACTAAATGTAAGTAGATCAAAGTGTATTCGATACTTATATATATATGTGGGAGAAATATCCATTTTCTGTTTATTTTTAAAAAAATGTTAACGTATTTTTCCAAGTACCCTGTTTTTGATAAGTCTATTGACTACTCACTCCCCGCCACTGACAAGCAGGCCGCACTATAAAAGAGCACGCAAGACGCTTTGCCAGTCAGGATCCGCTCCGTTGCCGTGGTAGGACGTGCGCGCGCTACCATACTTCGCTCGGACCGCCCTCTAGTCGGCCTAACCCTGTGTTGTCGTGAGTGTAAGCTTAGGCGAGCACTTACGGGAGCACTGGGGGAAGCCGCCTCAGTTTTAATCTCAGTTTTTATTACTGTCGCGGTCGCGTTGGCAACGTGCCACTATTTTATTCTTTTAACCTGTTTTTAATTCTAATTTGTATTTTTATTCTTCGTTATGCCGAAGAAGAAGCCAGGTGTGCGTAGCTCCCTAGAGCCCGACACCAGCCTGCCGCTGGATAGCCAGATGGGAGGTCGGACGACGTCGCTTCCGTACCTCGGGAGTTCGATGCCCGGCCCCCCGCCCGCCGCTCCAGCCCTAGAAGGGAAGAAGCACTCTGCCGGCTCACCGACGTCGCCGGCGACTGCGCGCGTTTCGCCGTCGCCGTCGTCGGGCCGCCAGCCAGCTGTCCCGATTCGCCCGCCGGCCTTTCGTCCCGTGCCTATCCAGGCCCCGGGTCCAGCAGCGTCAAGCAGCCGTGCGCAAGCCGTACGTCTCGCCACCTCCTCGACGCGCTCCGTTGCGCCGAGAACCCGTACTATGGAGCCACCGGCGCGGCCGGTGGCGCCACCTACAGTCCGCGCCGGTAAACCCGCGCGCCCCGAGGCGCACCACGCGACTCGCCCCGCTACCACTGTGCCCAGTGTCGCCGCCCGCGTTCCTGTGCGCCAACCAGTGTTGGCTTCTCCCGCTCCACTACCTGCGCGCCTGGGAACCAGCAGAAGAAGCGACGCAGCCGCCCAAATTGTTGCGACAGCACGCCGCACAACATCGCCCGCTCCCCGCCGCTTGCTGACGGACTCAGCAAGAGGAAGATTGGACGCGCCCATCTTTTCTCCCACCCCGCCCCGGGTCTCCGCCCGGGACTCCCCCGCCGTGCTGTCCGCGTGCTCGTCCCGACAGGGCTCGGACATGTCGGCTTACTCCGGGGACTCCTGCGCCGGGATCGAAGACGTGTCGCTAGACACGCCCTCCCGATCCGAGTTTAGGGACGAAGAGTACCCGGCCCCACCCGTTGAATCCTTGGGCTTTGGCTTCGAGTTCCAGCTCGACACCAGAGCCCAAAGAAGACCAAGAAGCCCAGATGACGACGCGTCCGAGGAGGCCAAACGGTACTGCCTCGACCCGCCCAGCACCTATGCCGACAAGGTGCGCTCCCCGCCCCCTCCGCCCACAGTTCAAGAGAGCAGAGGAGAGCCAACGTCTGCGGGCCCACCCCCCGCAAGTCAAAAGAAGAATCCCTCCCGCTACCCTCCGCTGGTGGTGGAGAGGCTGCCTGACTGGGCCGCCCACTTTAGGGCGCTGAACGACCTCCTGGGCCGCCCCCCGAATGCCCGCCCTTTTCAGGGCGGCATTCGATTCCTCCCGGAATCCGCGGAGGAATACAGGGTGGTACAGAGGTACCTAGGCGACCAAGAGAGGGAGACCGGCGTGGCTTGGTTTGCGTACTCCCTACCCGCGGAGCGGAGCCTCAAGGTGGCCATCCGTGGCCTACCAGCGGACACGGAGCCGGCCGAGATTGAGGAGGAGCTCAGGCGGCTGGAATTTGAGCCGGAGTACGTGCGCAACATAAAGGCGCGCGGTGGGAGACCCGGCTGCATCTTTCACGCCGTGCTGAAAAGGACGCCCGGGATCTTCAAGATCTACGACATCACGCAGTTCCTGCTCATGCGTGGTGTCAAGATCGAGGCGTGGAGGGGCAGGCGCGGGCCTGCGCAGTGCCACCGGTGCCAGCAGTTTAGGCACAGTTCGCACCGGTGCCACCGCCCGCTGGCCTGCGTGAGATGCGGGGAGAGCCACGCCGCGAAGGATTGCCCACGCCCCAGGGAGGAGCCGGCCACCTGCGCCAACTGCGGAGGTGACCACCCAGCGTGTCACAAAAGATGCCCCGTCTTCATCGAAGAGGCACAGAAGAGGAGAGTGGGCACGGTCGCTATCTCCCGGCGACCAAACCCGCCCACCAAATCCACCCGTGGGCCCGTGGCGGCCGACGCCTCTGAAGCGCCCAGCGCCTCATTGATGGCGGCGGCCAACGACCCCACGAACAGGAGAGATGTCCCCCCAACACGGAGGAAGAAGAGAGGTGGGAGGAAGGGGAAGAAGCCCCTCCCCCCCCCCACAACCAAGGATGCGGACTCTGCCCCACTATCGGTGCAGTCGTCGCGCCCCCCCCCCACTGCCGAGACCGAAGCCCCCAAAAGAGCGCAACGACCGGCTAAGACAGCCACCGCCCCCCGGGCGGCCCACCAGGAGGCCAAAGTTCCCGACGCCGCGCCCGCCCAGCAGCGACAGGAGCTCTCCCTAGAAGAGCGGAGGATTCTGTTCGCCTTCATTCAGGAGCTCACAGAATGCATCCAAATGAAGCGCCGTCAGGGTGAAGGGGACCCGACGGAGCTCATTATTACAGGGATGGCCCACCTGACCAACCTCCTTTACGGGGGAAAGTGATGGCGGGTAAGTTAATCATTCGACGCCTGAGTGAGCCGCTTACACCTACACACGGCTCACTCAAACAATAATACTCCACACTCATAACATGCACCCGGTGAACGTCGCGTGCTAAGTTAATATAGGCGCGACGCTAACCCAATTCATACACACACGACTCCACACTCAGTATACTCACGCAATTGGACGCGCGGGGCGGATCGCGCGTTCCAAATTGCACCCATGGGCGGTGTTACACAGCACCCATACCGCCCACACACTCACTACGCCCCTTAGTCTGAAGCGCAACCGGCTAGATCTGGAAACGTGACAGACGGGGGTTTACATCCACAGTGGGCAGCGCCACCAAAGTCTTCACCTCTGTCGCTGGTCGCCGCCCGCCGGGCCTCCTCCGGGCAACCGGAGGTCTCACCTGGCGGCGACAGACCGCCGAGGTGGCGTGAAAAAGCGGCACTGTGACCGCACAGTGCCGCGGCGCTTCCCACTGTACAAATAACAGCTACACATAGACAAGCAGCGCGTGCGCGCTTGTCATGGCTACGGCCTATATGGCCACCACAACGATGTGCCCGTCGCTACGGGCACCTAACCCGCAACCGCGGGACAAAGGCTATGCCTATAACCCGCCGGCCGCGCCCCCTTGCGGGGACGCAGCGACTTCCACGGAGTTTTGCCAGTCAGATTTTGTTTGGCTTCGGACTCGGCAAGACAGTTTTGAACAGTCAGGTATGTTTTGGTTTAAATATATTTTTATTGCTGTATTGCTATATTGCTATTGCTATGAATTGTTATTATGATGTTGAATAAATGTGATTATGTTTTGATTATTAAGTACTGATGATTATCATTACTGATGTATTGTGTTCCTCTGTTATAATAACATTATAGTGCTAATATTTACATGTTAGTATACCGCTTGGGTTAATAAATAATCTAACTTATACATTGCTTTTATTCTTTTGTTGTCTACCCCACATATAAGTTTTCGTTTATCTGTCGGTTTGTTCCGTCTAATATTCACTGACGGATAGTAAATGTTACAAGCAGTTACTTAGGCTACTTTTCTTTTTCCTGCGGGAACGGGATTTCAAAACATGGGATAAAATTTGGAAACGCTTAAACAAAATTTGACGGTACTTTCATTGGGATATAGGTTTTTTTGAGATGGGAAATCATCGAATGACTTTTCGCACTCTAGAATGGAGCGAGATGCCGTGTCAAATATTTACTGACTCAAACAACACCTGTGTCCTTCAGTTGTCCTTTGCGTTCTAGGACCACAAGTTACAGGATAAGTTTAGGTAACGGTTCTGCTAGGCCTCTACAGTTTTACTGACAACTCTTTGAGGAACGCATTGTACACGGCACGCTGATGTCGACGATTTGGGTTCGGTCTGAACAAAAGCCGGACGGCTTAATTAAGTTAATGAAGTTCAAAATAAAATCATAATACAATGGAACAGTAAAACCAGTTTCACCTAAAAAAAATACACTCATTCTTTTTCCCGTCGAGTCTTCAAATATTCCTAATAAATAACCCTTTCACTGCAAACTCGTAATATTAATGTAAGCCTGTATTATTCTATACCTCTTTTATGTTATATTAAGTCGTACATTGGTTATCGATTAATAATATGGGTATTAGTTACCATTAAATAATACATAGTAGCTGCAAAACAATACTAAAACAATTTGAATTTAAAGAAAATGTTTGTAACGGCCGAGATCGCAATGATGGCAACATCCCCTCCCCATACCTACAAAAGGGCATGTCGCCATTATTGCGCGCTCAGTTTCTGTCCGACGTTTGTGGAGTTAACAACCCGCGATTTGCAAGTAAGTTAAATAATAAATTGAGGGTATTTGATGTTTGATAATATGTTGCTTCTATGTTAATAATTGTGAGTAAAACTATTAGAATATTAACTATAATTATTAATAAATGTGTAACGTATTGCTTATGAAATGTTATTTGTTCTTTAAAACTTGTTATTGATATTGGAAACATTAAAACCCACTGTATAATGAACTAGTCTTTTGATTTATCCTACAATTCAGAAGTGGGATTAGAAGCCCATTCTAATATGTTTTTTTTTTTTGTGTTATTTTTTTCCGGTCGAAAATTATGGATAAGCAACGAGTGCCAAGCAGCCGCCGCTCACACAGCCCGATGGACCGCAGCCCCAGGGGACTCCGCACCAGGAGACTCCGCACCAGGAGACTCCGCACCAGGGGACTCCGCACCAGAGGACTCCGCACCAGAGGACTCCGCACCAGAGGACTCCGCACCAGAGGACTCCGCACCAGAGGACTCCGCACCAGGGGACTCCGCACCAGAGGACTCCGCACCAGAGGACTCCGCACCAGAGGACTCCGCACCAGAGGACTCCGCACCAGAGGACTCCGCACCAGAGGACTCCGCACCAGAGGACTCCGCACCAGAGGACTCCGCACCAGAGGACTCCGCACCAGAGGACTCCGCACCAGAGGACTCCGCACCAGAGGACTCCGCACCAGAGGACTCCGCACCAGGGGACTCCGCACCAGGGGACTCCGCACCAGGCGCTGCAGCCCGAGGCGAAGCCCGAGGCGAAGCCCGAGGTGAAGCCCGAGGTGAAGCCCGAGGCGAAGCCCGAGGCGCAGCCCGAGGCAAAGCCCGAGGCGAAGCCCGAGGCAAAGCCCGAGGCGAAGCCCGAGGCAAAGCCAGAGGCGCAGCCCGAGGCGAAGCCCGAGGCGCAGCCCGAGGCGAAGCCCGAGGCGCAGCCCGAGGCAAAGCCCGAGGCGCAGCCCGAGGCAAAGCCCGAGGCAAAGCCCGAGGCGAAGCCCGAGGCGAAGCCCGAAGCGAAGCCCGAGGCGAAGCCCGAAGCGAAGCCCGAGGCGAAGCCCGAGGCGCAGCCCGAGGCGAAGCCCGAGGCGAAGTCCGATGCGCAGCAGCCCGATGCGCAGCCCGATGCGAAGCCCGATGCGAAACCCGATGCGAAGCCCGATGCGCAGCCCGATGCGCAGCCCGATGCGCAGCCCGATGCGCAGCCCGATGCGCAGCCCGATGCGCAGCCCGATGCGCAGCCCGATGCGCAGCCCGATGCGCAGCCCGATGCGCAGCCCGATGCGCAGCCCGATGCGCAGCCCGATGCGCAGCCCGAGGCGCAGACCGATGCGCAGCAGCCCGATGCACATAAGGATTTACAGGTACCACCTCCACTACTACTCCTAACAATAGTAGTGGTGATTTTAATATATTAGTGCAAGCACTAAATTCTCTTGTTTCATGAAAACGAGTCATGAAAACGTAGGTTAATTTAATAATACCATACCCGAAATTGATCCTGCAAGAAAAGAGCAAACGATAGGAATGTGGTTACACCATAGATATCATCACATGATATCTCCAGTTTCCCTACCACCGCCAACACTACTACACATGCAGCAATAGTTACGCAGTCGCGCACACATCCGCAATTCATAAATCAGTCCATACTACACAGACAATTATAAACCTTATGTCATTAAAAACAGCGTGTATTTTCCATGCCCCATACAGCTTACGCACACATTAAACGTCGATGTGCTATGCAAAAGCAATTTATTTTACATCGATTGATTGACTAAATAGAGAAGTTATCGATTTTTCCATGTTTTGTTGTGCCATTTCTTTTGGGTCCCAAAAACAAAATCAATAGGTCCAGAAAATAATACATTAATAATAGAATAATAAAATTTGTTTCATAAAACTCAACCTCTAACCATTTACCTGCATTAGGCTATTATATACGGCATATTAAAACGTCAATATCAAATACCGTGTCCTGGTTCTCTAAAATCCTGAAATGTTTAATAACTTATATTATGAATTGAAAACCATGAAATGGCTTCACACTCACTTCTACAAAAATAAGGTCTGGTCTTAATTTAGGGATTTCTCATTCAAAAGGACTGCGTTTTTTTTTAAGGGGCTAAAGTAATTCTGGTTGAAAGTGAATTGAGCATATGGTACTATATTTTTTTTAGGGAACCAATTAGGTGGCCTTCCAGTGGCATCAACCCATTGCTTTATTAAAATTGCGTCTTTCGGGAAACTAAAAACATAAATAACATTTTAATTATCATTTTACCTAAGTTTGCTAAACCCCACCATGCAAGGCTTTTGTTAATGTTAAATAAAGAGAACAAATAAAGAGCTAGAACATGTTATGTTATTTAAAGCAAAAGTCGATATTAAATTTTGAATCATGCCCGTTATTGGATATAAGGAAGTGAAAATAATCAAAATAAATAAAAATATTTACATTATTTCACTTCGGATATCCAACCAATCGGTATTATGGTCGATAGTCTACATTAGTAGATCATACAGGCACATCATTAACTCGCCGCAACTAACAGCGGCCGTATTATGAAATACACCGCACTGATAAAGTATCATTATGTTATTTTTACATTGCTTGTTCAGATTATTGAGTATTCAAATTAGGTAGTGGTTAAAGAGCAATGTATTTACTGCCAGAGCAATTCAGCCGCCTTGATATTTGAAAACAAAAATAACGCAGTAGCAACAAGGATTATAAGATCTGTTGTTTTACTGATTTAAAGATAAGTATAGTATTAAACTTGTACTTACATATGGTAAGAGATTCCTTGATGACCCAGGCTTCTCTTATTGCTTCGGTTCTTGCACTAACCACTACACCAACAGGCCAGTCATTTAAAATTTTGTTTACGATCACATATCGCGAATCTCGCAAGTTTATGACTGACGGCCATTTGCCCGAATAAGCCATTTTGTGCAAGTCGCGCGGGCATGCACACGCCCCCTTGCCACTTCTCCTGTTTTTTATATTTCTGTGGGTTACACAAAGTAAACGAATGTGCCAAAAGCCTCGAAGAAATTCGACTCGAGGTTTCTTCTCATATTGATACCACACAAGCGGCCCAAAAGGCCACTTTTGATAAATCACGTTGCCAAACTACCAGTTACAATATCGGGGATTTAGTAAGAGTGGATAGCCAAATACCATCTACTGGTGGTAGTGGAAAAAGTAGTGGTAATCCCTAAATATCAAGGCCCTTATAAAATTACTCATGTTCTAGACCATGAACGTTATCAAGTAGAGGACACGCCTCTTACGAAAAAGGGAAACAAAAAAATACTCTAGTATTATTGCAGTAGATAAATTAAAGCCATGTGTTTGTTTCAAAAGACCACGGTAAAGACTCTGAGGAATAATATTTAAAATTGTAATCGATTGATTCATACATTTTTGCAGTTCAGGATTATATGTATGGTAGACCGATAGTCTATTGTTCGATTAACACTGTAATAATAATTTTTATTTGTTCAGTTAGTAGGTAAATGATAGAAAAGTTAAAAAAAAAAAAAATGTACAAGGATCCATTACACACAGTAAGTTAGAATCCAGCTCTTGCGTGTGGAACCCGCACCAAAGTTCTTACGCACTTTTACTGGAAAAAGTGCAAAAAGTGTTCCTTAGGTTCCTGTACAAGCGGAAGCACGGCTATTACCCATACCTCTATCCGACAAAATTTCTATTGGGTTGCCTCGGATAAAACTCACTAGAGGTAAGACGAGCGCAAGATCAGCTCACCATAGCCTGCAAGACGCTCCGTGGCACTATTGGCGCGCCTGATCTGCTTACTGTGCTAGCGCGTTTCTTTGTCCCAGACAATTACTGTCGCGGCAAAAAGCACAGAATGTTTGCTGTGCCTCAATGTCGCACTGTTGCCCGTGCGCAGTCTCCTATACCTCGCACTTTGGCTTCACTAAATGATCTCTTGGATTCTTATCCAACAAACGATCTGTTTACGGCTGATTGGAAGATGATTTTATTGGTATGTCAGAAGTACTGTGAGAGGAATTGATGAAAGTACATGTCGTTTATAACTTAAAACATTTTGTTTAGTTATTTAACCTGTAATGTTGTAATTGATTAAATAAATAATAAATAATAAATTACTAACTACCTTAAACTAGGCATGCAAAACCAATTTATTTAATTTGAATTCAATGGACACATAACATCTGATTACAATATAATTACATTTTGAACATAAATTAATGTATTTAATAAATATGTGCAATATGTCAAATTCAAATAATGTGTCAAAATAATTATAAAACTTGTTCGCATTAGTAATCACGAAATAATATGTCAAAAAAATAATGATAATAATGTCAGTGTCAATTAAATAAATTATTATCATTTAGAAATTTTGCGACCAGTACTTGGTCTTCTTTTTCTTCACTATAATGTAAATTTAGTGACTGTGGTAACTTGCGTTGATTAAATTTGCCTAATAGTAGTCTTCGGTACATTAATAATTAAATTGTTTTGGTCAAGCCAGTGTATTATGTCAACTAAAGTATTATTTATGTCCTGTTCGTATGTTTTTATGTCATTACATTTAATCAAGGCAGTGCTTTCGTCAGCAAATACGACCATGGGATAGTCAATGTAGCGGGGCAGGTCATTGATATAAAGCAGAAATAATAAAGGTCCCAGCACACTGCCCTGTGGTACGCCAAATCTAATATTTTTTTTCCTCAGACCCAACGCACCTGGTTTTTTAACATATTTTAGTTATTTCTGTGTATATTCTGCGACATTAAGTACTTTTCTTCCATTGCCTATAATATTTAACTTGCTAATAAGTGTTCATGATCAACACAGTCGAATATTCTCGTCATGTCCGTAAAAATTGTGTAATTTGGTATTTATTTTATCAACATTCTTTAAAACTAATGTGCACTAATATTGATTAACACCAATAAATAGTCTGTAATTTGATGTTAATCAAACCAAATATAAAATAAATGTGAATCAAATTTAATTTGGTGTTAACCAATAAATAGGGTCTGTAATTTGATTAACACTAATGGGTCTATTATTTAATTATTACCAATAGGATTTATTAATTGATCAGACTAATAGGCACCATTATCTGATGAAGACCAATGGGGTCTAAAAATTAAGTATACTAAGATTAAATGAAATAATTGTAAGGTATACTGATTACATTATTGTATTATATTGATGCATTTATTGTTTTTGTATTGCATTGTTTTTGTATTGTATTGTTTTTGTACATTGCTTTGCAGCTGAGTACGGGGACGTACTATTTTCTCGGATGGCCGACTGTAAGCCTGTATTATTCTATACCTCTTTTATGTTATATTAAGTCGTACATTGGTTATCGATTAATAATATGGGTATTAGTTACCATTAAATAATACATAGTAGCTGCAAAACAATACTAAAACAATTTGAATTTAAAGAAAATGTTTGTAACGGCCGAGATCGCAATGATGGCAACATCCCCTCCCCATACCTACAAAAGGGCATGTCGCCATTATTGCGCGCTCAGTTTCTGTCCGACGTTTGTGGAGTTAACAACCCGCGATTTGCAAGTAAGTTAAATAATAAATTGAGGGTATTTGATGTTTGATAATATGTTGCTTCTATGTTAATAATTGTGAGTAAAACTATTAGAATATTAACTATAATTATTAATAAATGTGTAACGTATTGCTTATGAAATGTTATTTGTTCTTTAAAACTTGTTATTGATATTGGAAACATTAAAACCCACTGTATAATGAACTAGTCTTTTGATTTATCCTACATTAACTTCACCAAAGCTCGTATGTTCGAACGTTAGCAAGCACATACGAGTTACACAAGTATTGTTGAAATAAGACAAACTTTCCGTACTTAAAACGTTCTCGACACAAACTCAGATAATTTTTAACGCCCGCATCTCGAACAATTCTCACATATGTGAGTGCGCAACTCGAAAGTCATGTCTCAAGCGCTGTCAACGAAAGAAAAGTTTAGATTTAGAGGGGTCTTGAAGTTTGGTGTTCTCGACTCCCACGCTATACCCGGTACTTGGGTAAGTCTTGGGTAACTTCTGACACCTTCGTCGAGCCCTCTAACGTTATTTACAAGACGACTCCAGCAACCTATTCAAAGGATATTCTATTAAGAACTTCGCACAACTTTATTTCCTGCGCCGGGGAAGGTAATCAGTGGGAGACGGTGACGTTATGCTCGATCACGTTATTTACTTACCCACGTTGAATGTTGAAAATTTACGTTTTTAATATCATTAATAGAGCAATTATAAGTCCTCTAAACTTATTACGAGTTTAGGAGTTGTGAAGTACAAAGTTTACAAATATGGACTACTAGCTTCTGCCAGTGGCTTTACTCGCGTGAAAGTAAGTTTTCCCATACAAACTTTCGTCTCCCATTAAAATTTCATTCCCTTAAGGGTTGAATTTAGGAAAATTCTGTCGTTGTGCTCGCTTATGACATTACAAAAAAACCTTGTGCAAAATATTACGCTCCTAGTCCGAGTAGTTTTAGCTGTGCGTTGATATATCTTTCGATCAGTTTGTCCTTTTATATATATATATATAAAGATGACCTAAGCTTTTATGTACGGAAATTTCGTCCGTCATTTATTTGTTGTGCACACAATGACGGACTGGTATGTATTAATTACTTTGTGAATTACGACATAACAAATACCCATTTAAAGTTGTATTTCTTAACAATTTTAGAAGACTTAAAGCCCTTGTCTTTTCAGATAGAAACATAGAAATTAAATAGCTGTATGTCCGTACATTATAATAAAACAATGTCCCCACCGCTTCCGCCTGTCTGTCCGCAAGAAACTTAACAACTACAGAACGGATTTTCATGCCGTTCTCATCAAGAAGCACTAGCATTCATTGGAAAGGTTTAGATATCTAAACTTAAAAAAAAAACCTGACCTAAGTTATGGTAGAGGAAACCTGATAATTTCAATATTTGTGGCCCCCATGCGAAGTAATCTATACTTATAATAAATCTGTAGAAGTTTGTTTCAGCGCAATTGGTTGACTATATCGAAAGATATACAGTTGATTGGTAGAAAATACCTAAGGCATTAAGTCCGCCTTTGTACAATGGTGCATAAAGTTTTAAATAAATAAATAAATAATACTACTACATTCATTGACTGTTAGGCGGTACAAAGAAGCTAGTTATAAATAAATCTCCTATTCAACTCTATTTATATTCTCTAATATTCAACTTCAAGGTACGTTCATACAAAATAATAATTTTATTTAAGTACATAGCTATACGTAAAATTCATTAGTTAGACTACATGTCACAAACCTAACCGCAGTCTCTCCATCACGGTTCATTGCGAGAATTTCAGTCTCATTTTTAGTGCCTAGCCTTGGATTTTCCAGAGCAGCTCGAAGGTTTTCCGAGAAAGGTTTATGTGTATAATTTATATGTGTGCCAAGTGCTGAAGGCTCACTAAACTTTGTAAAATATTGTTATAGATAAGTAAACATTAAATCAAGCTAGATATTTTTATAGGTGTGATGAGATTATTATAAAAATACTACTTAGTTTGCGAGTGGCTTCGCCCGAGTGATAGTGGAATATTAACCCAAGGGAACATATTTCCAGGATAAAAAGTACCCTGCGTGCTATTCCGGGACATGGTCTACCCGTGTACCAAGTTCCATTGAAATCTGTTCAGCCGTTCAGGCGTGAAGAAGTTACAAACAAACATCACCATCACACTCATAAACTGTATGTAGTTTAGCCTTCGCAATAATTATTAGTGTGTTTTTCAAATATAAGACTTAATTTTGTAGGTTTATATTAAACTTACACTGGATTCTGCCCTCGAAAGTGACCTTTCTCTCAAAAGTTTGCTGGCAGAAAGCTCATCGTTGAGTAAAAACTAAAGTCAATCAGTTTTTTACTCAGGTGTCCCAAAATAGAGGGTAATATAGTTTTTGAAAAAAGATTTTAACTTACATAATCTATACAACAATCTTCTAGAAAAGTATTTTTTAATGTAACTTTTTTTAAATAATACCTCAAACAAAACACACTGTTGTTCTTAAATCCTTTCAACAGCTGCATAGTTCACAACACCCCCCCTCCTCACTTTCAAAACCCCTTAATTCTTCAAACCATCACACCTCAGTCTACTTCATTTACCTAAGAAAGTATTAGCATTAATTTACGCGCACACGATGGAACACAGTAAAGCGTTCGCGGTATTTTAACTAATACTACTCTAGCGTATTTACTCGTATCTGTGGTATTTACCTACGAAACTGATTACTTTGAGCTGTGATAACTTTAAATTGACTTGGAGTTATTTAGTTATTTATTAGTTGCTTAAGATAAATAGAACAAGAAAAATAAAAATACTTAACTAATTGATTGTGATTTTTAAATATAAGACTTATTTAGGTAGGTTTATAACTTACTTAAAACAGAATTAGGTTCAAATAAATTTTATATATAATAAATATTCCTTTTAAGCTTGTTTATAGGCATATTTATTTGTTTTTTTTTTTTGTTATATTTCCATCTATAGCTCTGTAATATTGCCGTATTTATTAATGTGAAATCTAAAAAAAAAAACTTTTTTTTCATAATATATGTTGCAAAGTGGATGAAATGTTTTTCAAAAGGCACGTTATATCAATTAAATTATAATTACGTATACCTACCACTACTAACTAACAAATAAGCTATGTGTTTTTGGTTAAAAAAGTTTCGTTTAGAAAATTTAATCCCATAACAGCCTGAAGAGAAGGTTAATTTGTGAGGTAAAATTTACCAAACGAAAGCGATTGAAACACAAATACTCACTAGCTCGTTCGTTAGCAATTCATACGACTTTTACACTATATATATACTATTTGAGCATTTTTATTCGCCAAAACTCAACTATCCAAAAACAAGAGATTTTTGTTTTAAATATAGCGAATTATAGAATATGGACTCGCAAATTCTTGCATTGATTTCTTAATTTATATAATTCGTTATATTTATTACAAGAATCTCTTGTTTAAATTATGGATGGCCATAATTTCAATACCTTACAATAAAAGAATATTGAAACATAATTTGTTTAAACAAAATGACCCTCATACACGTTAGAACGTACGGTTTAATTTCTCAATAATATAAATAATTTACATATCTATATATACTCAGCTTTATTATGTTTCCACTGCTAGGACTCAGAACTTCTATCTAGGAAAGGGAATGGAGCGTAACTCACCAAGTGGACACAGTGCGCGTTGGTAGATGTCACATGTCTTCAAATTTTCGGTTCTATGATATACTGGTTTCCTCGCGATGTTTTCTTTCATCGATGTCTTTATTTCCAATGTTGAAATTGAGAAGGACAAAAATATAGGTGATTCAACGACTGTTATTGCCATGCTAAAACGCACGTACTATAGTAGATGAAGATCAGCAATTAATACAGATACAGAAAGCAGTGACGTCAGCAGTCTAGCATCGTTTACTTGAACACGTTATTATCGTTCGGTATTTGGCTGAATCAGCACCCTGTACCGACAGCACCAGTCTTCTAAGGCTGGGACACACGAGCGTTCGAATGGGAAATTTATCGCCATAAAATAGTCTTGTATTTAAAATACCCTTTAGTATCTATTTCAGGAGTACCCTATTATCATTATTTAATTTTAGCCGAAAATTTTCCACTACAGAAAATAGGGCATTTTTGAGTTAAGTATTTTTTTAAGTGATCATCCAATGACTTCTCCCGCTCTAATTGTCAGACTTTTACTGACTAAACCCAATCCTATGTTCCTTCTTTGCCTTTAGTATTATGAGATAAGAATGTATCAAACCGTTCTGAAATAATTTGGCATGTTTTCAGATGTTAAAATCAGAAATCGGGAAATAAACACTGCCATACCACCTTTACCTTTTTCCTACTACATTGGATTTAGTACTACAAATTCAAATTGACAGAACCCACTGAATTCTATGTGTCTATATATCATAGTCAAAACTATTAATTGGTCAAAACAACTATTAACGGCAACATTTGTTCAAAAATACTTTTCAACTGTTGAAACAACTCTAAAATTACATTTACTCAAAAACCCATTAAGTTAATGGATCTTTTTTGTGACCGTTTCAAAAATACTTTTCTGAAGTATAGCTATTGTTTTAACAGTAGTTACACAAACTTGTTTTAACTGGTTTTGACCGATATCAGTCAATACTGTTTTTTACAATAGTATTGACTGTAATACACATATCTACCTACATACAGTATGACTTCCGTACCGGATTATTCTTCAATCTTCCAACTGCTCTTAAGATCGGAAGTTCCGGCTAAACTTACTCTCTGAATCACTAAAGAGGTGCGCCAAATTAGGCAGTTTTCATCAATCAGTGATCAGTTTGTGATCCAGATTTAGTTAAGAACAATCTACAAAGCCTGGAGCACAGGCGTAGGGTAGCCAGCCTTTCAGTGTTGTATAGGATGCATTTTTTGTTGAATTGAATTCCGCCGTCGCATCGGACGAAGACGACGTACGGCGAGTGTCCACTCTTACATTGTTCACACCTCTACGGTCCGGAATAAGCGTTTCGCGTCGTCGTTTATACCGCGTACATCAAAGGACTGGAGCAATTTGCCTGCTGCGGTCTTCCCGTCCGATTATAATTTAAATGTCTTCAAGGCTAGAGTGAATAGGCTCTTAATAAACTAGTTTGCCTCACCATCAACGATTGCATCACTGCTTACCATCAGGTGGGACCACAGTCGCTTGACTACTAGTTTATATCAATTTGAAAAAAACTATGGTTGATCCGTGAAGCCATTTAGTTACGAGCCACTCCCACAGGCTCTGAGTAGCCACTTATATATACCTACGTAGACATATGATTTGGGTAAAATATGCAAACATAACACGCAGTGAAACCGCAGGTGCGAGCGGAATTTCATCAATTTTGGATGATTATGATACCTTTCCCCTGTGCTCGTATGAAAGGTAGCCTCATATTTCACTGAGTAAGGTTGTTAAAAGTGGTTGGAAAAATACCCCTACCATAGACCATGGGCAATGTTTATGTAGGTACTCGTGTCTTATTAGATTCACTTTATCGAACTGTTTTATGAACTCGACGATGACGATGCTCAACATTTGGTTTCTGAAAAGATACACAAGATAGGCGGACCCCAATTAAATAGAACGCATGTTCAGGAAGAAGATCGGACTGTATTAAAAAGAAAAATAGCCAAGTATTGTTTTTTTATTATTATTGATCGCGCTTGACCACTATCTCATCTGATGGTAAGCAATGATATGGTTGACAATGGAGTACGCATGCCTAGAAGTAACCTATTCACTCTTGACTTAGAGACCCCCAGGAAACAAAGACTCCGCTAGGGACTCCTTAGCTGTAAGCACTATAAATGTAGACCCTACATAATTACACGGCATACTCCTCAAAATGCAATCGCTTAAGTCATGTATTTTTTGTTTTTTTTTTCAGAAGCTGTACCTATAAAGATAAGTTGTTTTAACGCTACAAACATATTACTACTGAGTAAGCTCACTTCAACAAGCTCATTAAAACCTCAAGAAAATGCCAAGAAAAAGCTCACACACAAAAACAAAACAGTAACGATATTTCTTTGACATTTTCCTTCCGTCACATGGAGTATGTGTGCACACCACCTTACAATGCAGAGGTAGCCGCTTGGCGTCTAGCCAGCCCCTCGACACATCTAGTGCCCACTTTACCGCGCTGGCGAAACTGTGACCGTAGTCATACGAACCGAGAGTGGTCACCGACGTTGCCTTACAAATCACCCAGAAGATGGGATTTCTGTTTAAAATAA
Source organism: Mythimna pallens (assembly GCA_961205895.1). Lineage (NCBI taxonomy): Eukaryota > Metazoa > Arthropoda > Insecta > Lepidoptera > Noctuidae > Mythimna > Mythimna pallens. The sequence goes on from OY540835.1 coordinate 15,390,708, forward strand.
AGGCAGCTTTTGTTCACTGTTTTTGACACTAAAGGAAAGCAGATGCTCAGCATACTTTAGCCTGAAATGATGATGATGGAGTTCTTGCTCATGTTTCTGTCACTGCATTATTGCAAACAACGTAGGTAAGTTTTTTATAAAACTTGTGAGATTATATTCTCTCGATATATTGCCTTACATCCTCCAGCCTTACAAATCACTAGAAGATACAGTTACAGTTAAAAGGAAACTAAGTTTATACTCTTTTTTCTGTTACCGGATTTTTGCAAACACTTGCTTTTTTTGTAATATTTTTTGCGAGATTATGATGACTCGAACAGATAATTTTAATTACAATAAAACTCACCCATTCGATATACCTCTCTGGGGAAATTCTTATAACAATTATAATTTTTATACGAATTATGAGTGGTTGCCCAAGAAGCCTTAAAAATCACTAAAAGATGGAAGTTCGTGTTTAGGGGAACTAAAAAATATGTTTTTCCTGAAAGTACAAGTAACTGCATTAAGTAATTTTTTTAATAAACTGTAAATTTTTTAAGTGTAACGCAGTGTAGGACACCGCATTATACATCAAACATTGTCATAGACCATTTAACGCGAAGCGATGCGGCAAGAATGGAACAAACAATTGATACTCTTTTACGGTGGCCTACGTGACCCACGCGCGAGTGCGGTGTGGTGTCAAGAGAAGCGAAGCGGGCGCCATAGTTGATTTGATATTTTTACACGAACTCTTGCTGTGCATTGACTTGTTTTATATAAATAGTAGCTGAAGCGATTTTCTCTCGCGCACGACACAGCGGCCGCATCGCGATGAATTGGCTAGACCGCATCAGATCGCTTCGCAACCGCTGTCACGTTGAATCGCTCACGTAGGACGCCGCGTTACGTAGGAAAACGAATCGTAATCTATTTTCTATTGATTAATTTATAATGAGCGATGGGTGCTGTATCGACTCCTGATTGGTATAAAAATATACACACGAAAATAGACCATAAATCCATTACGTCCCTATTGTCTACGCCATAACACCTAACGCATTAAATTAGGTGCTATGGCCTACGCCATAGCACCTAATTTATGGGAATGGGATTACGGTTTAAAGGGAACTTGTTAGTTTTTGCTTATGTTTCTCAAGATTAAGGCAAAAGTTAGTACTTCAATGGATGGTAAATTCCCATCTCCATTTGCCGTCTTTACTAAGTTAAGGATGATCGAAACTGAAACTTATACAAACATGTAAGAAGTTTAGCGTTCGAGATTGTTATCTTTAGTTACTGTCCTGTCGACAATGTAGATGGATCACTTTCTGCAAGTAGAAACTTGGAAAACAACTTTGATTTATGATTTAAAAGAAAACCGCGATGGGTGTTTGAAAAAATCGTGAATTATCTACGTAAGGAAACTTGATTCCTGTAAATCCTATTCCGAAGGGATAGCCAGTGATTCCTAATACATACATACTTCATAGAAAATATTTTATTTTCGAGGAGAAACCTTCAAAAGGCGCTTGGACTTTTAGAAAAAATACCAAGGAGTTTGCGATTCTTACCTCACTAAAACCACTCTGGTTATCACCTTCAACACGTGGAAGAGTGCCCTGTGACCTCTCAAAAGACCACCCCGGAACCTCCTGTGTACAACACATGTTAAAGCACATCCCTGAGGAGACTGTGAGGGGCCTCCCCGGAGCCTCGTGTACCACCGTCTTGCCATCCTCGGTGAGCTGACACAATTCCCGCTCTGAGAGCCCGTGACCTTGGAATCCCGTATTTTACATGGGCACTTGTAAAACCCCAAAAGCTAGTGCACGGTTCCATTTATTCATTAGTCGTTTTCTATGGAGAAGAATCGGAAAGAACTCCACGGATACTCTTTTTAAAAAAAAAAAAAAACTCGACTGCCAAAAAAATAACTTTAAATAAAAACTGATAAGACCTCGCAAAAAACATAACACTTCATGCAGTCGGGTAAAAAAAAAATTACAATTACAATATTACAATATTAATAGGTATGACAGAACAATGCAAACTAGTCAACATGTAGTACCAAATAAGTAAAATATAATAATAAATAAAAAACTGGATCGAAATAGAAAATAATCTATGAATTTTATTGAAAATTTAATTTTATTAACATAACAAACCAACAATAACAGTAATAAATTAATATATAACAATAATAAATCACAAAAGAACTTCTGTAAAAACATAGTCCTACTAGTATAGGAGTCGTGTCATTGTCAACCAGCTTGACCAAGAGATTCAATTATATGGAAAACACAACAGCTCTGTTAGACTTAATAATCGCAAGTACAGTTGGTCAAAAAAAAAAAAATTTTTCTCAAAAAAAAACCACCTTCATTTCTGTAATAATTCTAATAATCTCTGAAAAAACTCCAATAGCTCACTTTTCTAATATGCATGCAAATACAGTACCTACCATGACGGATACCGCATAATAACTTGAGGGGAATTCTCGATGGGGTATTAAGGTATTTCCCCGTGACTAATCGAGCTTGACGTGTTATAATTTCATTAAAATTCTACCCCTCAGGCCAATAACGATGGTAATAGTCCTTAGGGAGACGGAAGGGGAATTGACCTTAAGTCAATATGGAAACGATTTTAAATTTAAACTTGGTATTAAAAACCATTGATTTGCCAAAGCATATTAACACGAACGCATCAGGAATGAAGATATCCACAGGAGAACCAAGGTCTCCGAAATAGCCCGAAGAATCGCCAAACTTAAGTGGCATTGGGCAGGGCACATTGCTCGTAGAACGGATGGTCGATGAGGCCGAAAGGTTCTAGAGTGGCGACCACGCACCGGAAAACACAGCGTTGGAAGGCCTCCCATAACGTTGACCGACGACCTGGTGAGAGTCGCGGGAATGCAGTGGATGCGAGACGCACAGGATCGGTCGTTGTGACAATGCTTGGGGGAGACCTATGTCCAACAGTGGATGTCTTTTGGCTGAAATAATGACGATGATGATGATGATTAACACAAACCATTCTCAGGCATATGGGCTGCGTAAATGTTCGAAAGAGTTACCGAGGTCCTAGGCGCAAAGGAAAACAGGTGGGTTTTAGTCAGTAAAAGTCTGCTGATCCAGAGCGGAAGAACCACAGGTAGTCGGAAAGGGAACCCCGGGGTCCTAGAACACAAGGCAAAGAAGGAACATAGGTTTGGTTTTAGTCAGTAAAAGTCTGACACGCCCGCCTTCTCCACCCAGAGCGGCAGAAGTCATTAAACGATTTCCCACCTAAACTGCACTAGCTTCTGACGTTCATAAGCACCCATGTAGGCCTTTTTTAATTATGAAACAAAAAAAAAGGGCCGGAAAAGTTGAAGCATTCAAAACTCATAAAAAGGACATAAACATTTACTAATTAATGAGAGACTAGTAGCCTTGCATATCTTCATACAATTATTATGTTATCAGTTAGAAATATACATTTCTATTCTTATCGGGACTTTTGAAAGTATCACTGTACCTACATATATCACCACTTAGCCCATCATCACGTTCACATCCCAACCTTCTCATTATTTTTTCCACTATCAAACTAACTTTTTAATATTAAAACCATATTATAAACAAAATTCACTAAACGTCAACAATCTGTTTGTTCCCGACACATTTTCTGCGCCGGGAGACATTTCCATCACATCCTAAGAAGCTTATCTACAGTAACAGCGCTTCGCAAAGGGACCGGCTTTCATTCAAGATCACCAATTTCTTACTTGATTGGGCCGGCTGATGGCTTTTGGAACAAAGGACTCGATCAAGTCGATGCAACAAATACGAAACACATCATTTATACATATGTGTAGGTACGGTCTTTTATTCATGAATTTGCTCGCCATGTTGATTTAGCTTCCAATACATCTTTAGATAACGCTCTATCAAGCAAGCTGATTGAGTAATTTCCTGTCTCTTGTATAACAACAAAGCTCGATAAACAAATTTTGATTTGAACGATTTATCTCTATCTCTTACTACTCTCCGGTACTTTAGCCACATAAATATGGCCGCTCTCATTCTCAATAGACGCATCAGAAAACCGTTTACCAAAAGTCGACGGCCTAACCTTTTTTTTCTGTGAGAAAATCATCCAATGACATCCCTTGCTCTTAGGCGGAGCGAAAGAGTGTGTCAGACTTTTACTGACTAAAAACCTTCTCCTGTTCCTTCTTTGCCTTTCATACTGTGTTGAGTCTTCGTTTCAGAAGCAGACCCTTGGCCCCAGTAGGCTTCGACCCTGCTGGGCCCCTACGGTTTGCCGTCGACGACTTGGGCTCGGTCCGGACAGTTACCGGCCGCTCCCTCGCACGTGCACGTGCGGCCGCCTCCTTTACTAACATTACTGCTTCGTAGAAAGAGGCGACCGCCTGCCACTCCTCCTCGCTTCGGACCATGGCCTGTACCAAGGCCTGGCACCAGAGATCGTTGCCACCGATCTCCCCCACGAGGACACGGTGGTACTCAGCTCAAGCTGGGCACACCTCTGCCGTGTGCTCCACCGTGTTCTCCGGGCGGTACGGCGGCCTAACACAGGGTACGTTTTTGATCACGTAGGGATAAACGATCGAAAATAAACAGGTAAGATTTGGCAGAGGGCAGCCTAAAACTTCCACAAAGTGTCCTTGGTGTACACCGTGACAGTGCACTGTATGCGAGAAGCATTAGCTAATAATATATTAACTTAGCTTGGTCACCGAAAATTCATCATCAACAGGAGCTATAGGCTACTACGCTACAAACGTGGGAGCTATCCCACGTACGTAGTTGTCACACTTAAGTAAAAATTACAAAATCAAACGGCTAGAAAAATCTCTTGAGAGTAACCTCACGTGCTTCACTGTTCCAACATCTCATTCAATTGAAACTTTTTACAGAAGAATTGAAATGGACAGCTGACCTGACAGCCATGTTGATCTACTTCGAAACTTGTTCTAACAAACAGCTGCTGATAGTGTGATTGTATTCCTATTCAAATGTCAGAGGAAACAACGCCTTTTGATTTTCATGCAGCTGATGGTTTTGGACGATATTAAAAGATACCTATATCCAACTGTGGGTAAAATTATATAGGGTAATTATAATAATAAATCCTTTATTATCAGATTTAGACAAAATATACAAATTATCTTTCAAAATAATAAACTAATACATAAAAGAAACTATAACAAATTATGAACACGAAGTGACGCCGTCATGTTTCACTGCGAGGTCGGTATCTTTCGACAAAATCGTCAGTACACAACACCCTTCGGGCAAAACATTCCTTTGAGGAAGGTCTCCAAGTATTGAGTAGGCCTGCACCACGAACAGCTAAAAATTTGTTAAATGGCGTGACTCCAACTGCATAAGTATCAAAATCTAGTTTGTCTAATAAAATAATAATAATAATAATGATAAGATGATAATTATAATAATGATATAATAGTAATGATGATAATTTTAAATCTCTTCTCAGTCGTGCACTCTTGAAAGAGTGGAGTCTTGCGCCTCCGGGCCTCTCGTGATGCGATGCCTTGCAGCTCTGTTTGGCGGCTTGAGAGTCATCATTGATGCTGGAGTATGTCACAGATAAAAATTTGATAAGGCGCGTCTATCGTGTTGGAGAGCGCTAACGTGATCTTTTACCCTCGACTATCCCTTTCACCACCAATCGTTCCATCGAGTCATCGTTACGGGTGTTATGCCCGAAGAATTTGAGGATTCATAGTTGCTCAGACGACGATAATCTCTCTTAATTTTAAACACTTGCTTAAATTTCAATCACACTATAATTTATCTCACTTCACACTAATATTACTTATACAGGCGGAATTTTACATATATACATGTGTGTGTATGTGTATATTAGATGTATGTTTGTGACTCCTTCAGTGTTAAATGGCTGAAAAGATTTAGATAGGCACATGGGTAGAATATGCCCTAAATTAGCACATACGATTTTTTTTATCCCGGGAGTATGTTCTCTTAGAATAATTATCTACTTTGACGCGGGCGAAGCCACAGAAAAAAGCTAGTATTACATACGAAGTTCATTTCTCTTATCTTCGAAATTCAACTTAATGACAATTTATTTAAAATAATAACTGTATCATCAATTTAATGACGTTGAACAATAAACAAAATAAAGCCGAAAGCACAAAATATAGGTAGGTAGTAAGTAATACATAAATTAAAACAGTTTTTAATGAGTTTCAAAATTAATTTACGTTGGTAATTGAAACTTTTGCAACGTTACTTTATGAACCAACGCTTTGAGGGATTAAAAGTATTAACATTAACATCAGGTCAGTAAAAATATATTATTATTCTCGTTACTGGGATCTGTGGTACAATGCTGTTAAGGTGATTACAACTGTGAGATATTACCCGACCCTGGTCTAAAATTCAGTGGCTTGGAAAAAAGCGGAAACAAAACACATTTACGACATTCGTGCAAACACAAAGCACCTATGTGAACTTATTGTAAATAATCATACATATACAATAATGCAAAGATATGTGGTTTATAATAAAGTATACTTTGTTTTATATCTACTACTGCAAAAGCAATCTATACTAATAATAATTATAAAGCTGATGAGTTTGTTTGTTTGTAACAACGTGCTAATCTCAGGATTACAAAATAAAAGAAAATATATATATTAGTGTTGTATATATTATGTCGTGGCCAGATCTAAGAAATTAAACACTTCATGATATGGCCAATTAAAACTGGCCAGATCGTTTTAAACGTTAAAGTTTGATGATATTTCAATCCTCGTTTGGCCTACTTTCTTTAGATCTTTTTTGTATCATAGAAATCCTACAACAATGATATGGCCAAACGAGGATTGACATATCATCAAATGTTAACGTTTAAACGATCTGGCCAGTTTTAGTTGGCCATATCATGAAGTGATCAATTCTAAGACCTGGCCACAACAGATATATAACATCACACCACGACCCACGGGAGCAGAGCAGTAATCTAAGACGCGGGGGAAACAACGGGGGAGAGCTAATATTTTCTATATGGAGCAGTTTACCCACAAGAAGAAATTCTTTTCAAATATTCCTTTTTATATGTCCCCATACCAACATGCGTTTCCTTTAAAATATCCTCCTAAAAGAAAAAACCACCCCACGTGGGGTCAGGTATACATTCCTTTAGTTCAATATGCAGTTCATCTTGTTTTATCTACATACGTAAAAAGGTTCCAGAGGTATCAGCCAAAACGGTTTATTTTACGGCCCTCGAGCAAAACTGCACCTAACTACAAGTTTAGTCCATGTAGTCCAGTCCACTACAGTTTTGGGGTTTATTCGACCTGACGTTTTATTTTGTACGCGTAACAAACCTTTTAGAAACTGCGAATGTAACACACCGAGAGTTTTTTGTACGACTTTTTGGTAAACAGACAACCCTTCAGAGTATCCTGTGTATCTAGTCTTTTTTGTAAATATCTGAAATTTATTTATTAAAAAATCTCGCAGTTGTTTGTGAAATATGAATCGTTGGCGATGCTAACGTTTGAAATAAAACCTTGTAAAAATAACTATGTTTTTCCCACTCAATCTGTGCATGTCGATTCTGTTGACGATTTTGCTACCGTAGTTTTTAACCTAGGGTAAATTTATCTACTGCTAGCGTCCGTCGGCGGCTTCGCCCGCATCGTGTGTTGGTAAAAAATATAGCCATGTCCATCACCAGGCTTCAGACTATCCATATAAAATTTAATCAGGAACAGTTCAGCAGATTAGCCGTGAATTATACATCCTCACAGATAAACAAACGGACTAACAATTTGAAGTTACTACTACCACTTCGTTTTCATAATGTCAGGTAAGGTTAGGGTCAGGTAGGTTATTGAAGAGTATTACTTAATAACGCTGGTCAAGAAAATATCAACTTTTGTAAGCCTATGAAATAATACACACACCAAACATAGTAACACTAATTTCATATCTTGGTTAGCTCGAGTTTTTTATTGGATATCAATTAAAAACCTTAAATATTAATTACTTAAACTTTAATTTAAAATTATTAAAATAAATCTTATATCCAAGTGCTGGTTATTTTTACATCTTTCTCTCATTGACATTAAAAGGTCGCCCATCTAGAGCAGTAGTGGCCGAGTGGTAACGGCCACGACTTACGAGTTGTAGGTTGCGGGTTCGAACCCAGCCAGGCGCATTACTTTGTGTAGTTTATTTCATCACCACTGCTCTCAAAACGATGAAGGAAAACATCGTGAGGAAACCGGCTTATCCTAGAAATTCGAAGACATGTGACATTCACCAACCCGCACTGGGCCCGCGTGGTGGATTACGACCCAATCCCCTATCCTAGAGAGGAGACCTGACTCCCAGCAGTGGGAATATTAAAAGGCTGATTATGCTTTGCTATGCCATCTTGGCTTTACAAAGGATTCTAATAATTCTATGCCTATATTGCAAATACATTTACTTACCAAATATGAGAACCTGCCGATATCTTAAGATTAACTCTGATTATTTGCCAAACTCCCAAGATTACGTTCTATATCAGCACAGGCGTTAGAAGTAATGAAAGGGTAGCATTTCTAGATAATTGCGAAGATATGAGGACAATTCGACTTATCGTGGGAACTATCTGCGAAGATGTATTACATCTGTTGATGAAACAAGTTCTCGAGCCGACCTTCATTAGTAGTTAGCATCTTGATTTAGACTTAAGTATCTAGTTAGGCCGACGTATATCATATCAGACTTTGCTTTGATCTTGATTTACATGGATTATGATTTAAGAGCCTTATTGTACTTGCTACTTAATCAAAATTAATATTGGTTAGACACTGAAATATGTCATTATATTGATTCTAGTAACCTTTTCATCAACTGGGGTAATAAACCGGTGATCTGTTTATGTCCCATAAATAAATAAAATCTATTTTCAATTATTAATCGTTTTAAGGGGATGCAACTCGACATACATTTTCACTGTTTTTCATACAACCGCTCTTACGCGATTATGACGTTATTACACATTTTTCATTAGATATTTTGGAAACACAGTATTATGTGGATATTATCTAGGCTTCTATTGAAATCAATTTATAAATTTTTGTAAAACTAATCCAGTGACGACCTCTGAAAATCTGCTATTTTGCATGAACTTTGACACTTCATAATTTACTAAAAAATTAAAAAAGTGTAACAATAGAAGCCTTGCAAATTTAATCAAGATTTTGAATGACGGCAATTTTTTTCAAAAACTTTTAAGATTGAAAAAAAAACACATATTTCCTGGAACAAGTTTTGTAAAATTTTCGAGTAAATAAGTAAGTTAGCATTCGGTAATTCCGTTATCGAATGCTAACAGAGTTTTCAAGCCTTATCTCTCTTATTTCGCGTTACCTTTTCGTCAAACATCGCGTTGAATTGCGTTCGATGAAGTAACAAGCTTTTAAACCATGCTCGATGTTGACGATAGGCGAGTGAGAAAGGACCCTCTTAATAAACTGATACACAATTTTTTTACTGACATACCTATATTCATAAAAAAAAATGTCGACAAGGCACATTTTCAGTCGACAGCGATGCCGAGGAATTTTTTGAAGCCATATTTTAGTTACGAGTTTATTACCTTTAGTGTATATATAGTTCTTATTAGTGAAGTGTTTTTATTTTTATTGAATTGGCATTGAATGTAAATATAATTATTAATTATTTTATAACTAATTCAATACCAAAACAATTAAAATAAAAACATTTCACTAATTAAAACTATATAAACACAAAAGATAATATTATATTTTATATTTAATTTAATATCTCCATAAAAAAAGTTATAAGAACCAAGGTTAAGTGCTATAGACAAGATTTACTTGATTAACTAAGACATGAAAATAAAATAAATTATTTGAGACCGTTTAAAAAAAAAGAACGGTCGAATTTGTTCGTCTTTGAAAGGACCATATGCTGTGCACGGTTTCCAATGCCTACTATAAAGATAGTCGTTTGACATTTATGACACCCTAGTGAGTAGTGGAGAATCCTTGTGGGTTCAATTTCCGCAAGGAGACACAACGTTTGCATGCGCTATAAAACAAACATATGACCCTTAGGGTTTAATAGTTTTGCAGTACATAAAATATACTCAGATACATATAGCATATAGCGTAGAGAGGCGGCGAGATTGTTCGAAAGAGTTACCATTCCTCTGGAACGCTAAGGACAACTGAAAAACACAGGTTCGCCTCCTTCTGCGAAGCAGTAGCTAGCAAATGAGGCGGCCGATCGCGTGAGGCAACGGCAACGGTCCTCATGCTCCAACCGCCGTCGGGATTCCGATCCCGATTTCCGGCCACCGTAGGCGCGGCCTTGCGGACGGCGAGCAATGGGTAGCGCGCCGTCCGACCGTCCGGTAACCATCCGGATCGAGCCCAAGTCGTCGGCGGCGCGTATTGTTCCACGCGCGCCTCTGAGAGATATCAGTGAATCGCAGGGGCCTAGCAGGGTCGAAGCCTACTGGGGCCATGGGTAGTGTGAAAACGAAACCCGGGGCCATAGGACGAAGGCAACGAAGGAACCGGCGTGGGTTGTTAGTCAGTAAAAGTCTGACACTATCTCCAGCTCTACCCAAGAGCGGGATTTGTCATTAGATGATTTTCCCACTTAAAAAAAAAGGTGGATTTCCAGAGCGGCAGAAGTTACTTGATGATTTCACACCTCAAAAAAAAAGGTGTAGCACACAAAGCATCAAAATGGACCCAATCGTATTGTTCACAATCTAAAGCAATAATATTTAATTTCATTGGACGAGCGCGATAACTATCGCATTATTTATCAAAAATACACTTTTTTTGCTTAGGAAAATGATCTAATGACATCCCCTGCTCTTGGACGGAGTGGGAGGGCGTGTCAGACTTTTTACTGACTTAAAACCCACTCCTGTTCCCTCTTTGCCATTGTTCCAGGGCCCCGGGGATCTCTTTCGCATCACCCATGGCCCCAGTAGGCTTCGACCCTGCTGGGCCCCAACGGTTGCTGACATCTCCTTGAGGAGCGCGTGGAACACTACGCGCCATCGACGCTTCGCAGAAGGAGGCGACGGCCTGCCACTTGTCCTCGCTCCAGTTCATAGCCAAGTCCAAGTACCAAGTATAGTACCAAGGCTCGGCACAAGAGATCGCCGCCGCCGATCGCCCCCAAGAGGACATGGCGGTGCTCTGCCCAGGCTGGGCACACCTTTACCTTATGCTCCACCGGAAGGTAAGGACGCCGTGTTACCTTTGCAGCTACTTCTCAAAGATGGGACTTACCGCCATAATTATGGCGTACCCAATCAAAAATACACCTAAAAATATCTAAATTAAAGCACGAACAAGATGAAGAACACCCAACCAAGCACTCTGGTCGAGTTAATGCAAAAATAAAACTAACGAAAGACCTAATCCGACGGTACCGCAAACATTTGGAACACGTAAACCAAAACAAAATAAACTATCTACCGAAATTAAATAAACCTGCCTGTAACCACTTTGCCTTAACGCCGTAGAGCAGGGGCGCTCAAACCAATTACATTTTTATAGAAATAGAACGCATTCCTAGTAGTTTTAGTTTCGCTCGCTACCTGCTGTGGCGCTACCTACCAGCGCTGTAAACATATTTGATCTTTGCAATAAAACTAGTTTTTGGTAAATTATAAAACCTTACACATTTGACTGATCAATCGCATGAATTACCGAGCATAAAATCTTCATACTGTTAAAACAGACCCGTGGTCTTTTTACACCAACGCCACAAGTAAGAGAATATTGATTTTAGTATTAAAGTCTGTTTAAACAATTGACACTAGTCATTCTAATTCATCATCATCATTTCAGCCGAATAACGTCCACCGTTGGATTCTAATTCACTGGGGACATAAGTTTAAGTTTATAATTTATCGTTTGAGCCTCAAACTTTTACTGACTAAAACCTTCCTGTGTTCTTTCAGTTACCATTTGCATTCCAGGGTCTTGATAAATCTTACGATCAGTCACGCAGCCCTAGTGCCCCGTCACTTTTGATGACAGATCTTTGAGACACACAACGCGCGGCGAGCTACCCATTGCTCGCCGTCCACAAGCCTGCGCTTACGGTGGCCGGGGTGGCGGGGGCGTGAGAATGTCCCTTCTCTCATGGTTTCAGCCACCAAGGAGATAACTGCTTCCCATTCCTTCATACTCCATACCATAACCTGAACCAGGGCCGGAAGCAACAGATCGCTGGCGGCGTCACGGCGATGCTCTACCCAAATGGAGCATACTTCAACGGTATATTTGGGTTTGAGCACCCCTGCCGTACAGTATTTATACCAAACGTCCGAAAACTAACATGGATCCGAGTGGATTCAAATTGGAATCAAACATGGCTGCCTTAGTATATCAAATCGATCTGCAGTCAGGTGGCAATTAGCAGTGTTGACGTAGGCATTACTTACCTGATGCTTAGGTGCTCGCTCTAGTGATGCATATTGGTAATGTAGATTAGGTAATAAACTTAACGTCATATTGAAATGGGATCGCGTAGTTTTAAGTTTCGAAAGAGCGAAGTGCTCTATCACAGGCAATTTTGTTTAAAAGGGCACTTCAGCCACTAGATGTAGTACAAATTTTGTGAATGGAAAATAAATTATTTGGGATATAAATTAGGGTCATAGCTGATTTCGGGTTGTGGAATTGTTGGGGTAAGGGGTAAACGGCCTAATATTTGGCTAACCGTAAAGTTTGTTTGATTCACCAGCTGTTTTGGCACAGTGGGCCATTACGTCATTGGCAAGTAAAACAAAGGGATATAGGGATATATAGAATAACAGCCGCACGGGTCGATTTTCAATGTTAAGCAACGCTTGCCGAGGTCAGTCTGTGGATGGGTTGCATCGTAACATTTCGAGATCCTTCCGTGCCTCAGAAATGTTAAGCCGTTGATCCCGGCTTTCATTTGTAGATCTACAACAGTCGTTAAGAATAGTCAGAAACCATGGAATCTTGGTCTTGTCTTTACCGCAGTTGCGTTGTAAAGGTTCCCCATATTTTTATTACATAGGAGCCTGTATTTTTTTAGGAGTACCTACGCCACTGCTAAAGGAAAATATGCCTCAACGAATTCCACGCCAATACAGTCACAAAAAATACAGATATATACATTTTACCTTATACAAAAAATGCCTGATGAAGCTCCCATCAAACGCACAAGATACTACCATCACGTACCCACAAAATTACCCAATGCAAAGTTTACGTTCATTGCTTATATCCCATCTACCGGGCGATCACATCTCGCGGCTTATGGCTACGTAAAACTAGCTCCATTTAGGTCCCAACTTATTAAACTTATGTAGTTTCAGAAGGCTGAATGGGATTGGAACGTCATTATTTCGATAAAAGGTGATAGTAGTGTTGTCCAATCTGATTATCTGTTTAATGAACAAAATTCGTTATTCTAATTATGTACATACGTTGAGAATCGACACTTTTTTTACGTCAAAAGGTAATCCAACAGCCCGTTCTTGATCACTCCCTAGTATTGTAGCTTGAGTCTTCGTCAATTTATGTTTTCGTCGCATCCTCAAAATTTACTGGTCAGAGACCATCTCTAATGTGTTGGAGAAATTTCACGAAAGCCCGATCAACTGCACAATTAAACGTCTTGTGAAATGGATTGGTTACACTCTTCGGAGGGATTAAGATCACATAGCTAAACAGGGTTCGGAATGCAATCTTCAAGGAAAAAGGAAGCGTGACCGTCCTCGGCTAACCTGGCGACGCACCCTGTTTGTAGAAGCGACTGACATCGGAATCACATGAAGCGAGGTGAAGTGAAGCGTGGAGCCCAGACAGGTCGCGATGGTTGACTTCTGTGGATGCCCTTTGTCCCCTGATAGAAGACATAGTATCTTAAGTCAAGTCAGAACTGAAGTTAAAAAGAAGTTACGAAACAAGACCCACATCAATAAAATCTGATACATGTTACGTTATTTTACACAAATACCTGATGAAGTTCCTATCAAACGCACAAGGTAAATAAATCCATACCCACAAATTACCCTGTGCAAAGTTTACATTCATTTCCTATTACTCAGCTACCAGGCGATCACATCTCGCGGCGTATAGCTAGGTAAAACTAGCTCCGTTTACGACCCTACTTATTAAACTTATGTAGTTTCGGACGGTTGAATGGGATTGGAACATCACTATTTCCCTAAAAGCTGATGGCGATGTTGTCCGCTCTGATATCTGATACTATCTGTTTAATCAACAAATGCGTTTCTGCTATGAGCTGGTGTAAAGTTGTGACTTTGGATAAATTTTGGGCAGGGGTTTGATATACATTTTTGAATTTTGTTAGATCAACGTTGGAAAATGTGTGGGTAAGAATTCATGATTATGAAAACGGTATGAACGTTTTATTTTCTGAAAACATTTGGTTTGGAAGAAGGGCATAAGGATGAGTATAAATTAAAACATAATAACTAGATATCTGAAATGATACTATAGGAACCAAGTGCTTTTTAGGGTTCCGTAGCCAAATTGCAAAAAACGGAACCCTTATAGATACATCATGTGTCTGTCTGTCCGTCCGTATGTCATAGCAACTTTTTTCCGAAACTATAAGAGCTATACTGTTGAAACTTGCTAAGTAGATGTATTCTGTGAACGGCATTAAGATTTTCACAAAAAATAGAAAAAAAAACAATAAATTTTGGGGGTTCCCCATACTTAGAACTGAAACTCAACTTTTTTTTTTTCATCAAACCCATACGTGTGGGGTAATATAGGTCTTCAAAAATGATATTGAGGTTTCATAATTTTTTTATATACTGAATAGTTTGCGGGAGAGACACTTCCAAAGTAGTAAACAAAGAATATTATATTTAAAATACCATCTCAACAAACATAATAAAAAAAAACACAAAAAAAAATACGACAACTACACTCGAATACTGAAAAAATGCATAAACAAGGCTCAGCAGATTAATAGCTTACACTATATTAACAAGGCCAAAAATACAAGTAAAGCGGCCTGGAACTTGATTAAAACAAACACAATTAATATGACAAGTAACTCTGAAGTGGACGCTATTAATGTTAACGGTAAAAATTATGACAATCCAAACGAAATATGTGACTTATTTAATGAATTTTATGTATCCCAAACAAAGACGACCAATTCCGCTCAAAATAACATGCAATATGACATAAAAATGACGACATCTCAAAATCATAAAAGCATTTTTCTCACACCAGTTGATGAATCAGACGTTTATAAAATAATTCACAGTCTAAAAAACACTAATTCGACTGGATATGATGACCTGTGCACTAAAGTGTTAAAAATATGTGCAAGGAGTCTAGTGTCTCCTTTAACATACATAATAAACCTGTCATTAACAGAAGGAGTATTCCCAACACGCCTGAAAAGGTCAATTGTCAAACCTCTTTATAAGAAAGGTGTAAAAACTGACATGAGTAACTATCGCCCAATAACGTTAATCCCAGTTCTATCCAAAATATTTGAGAAAGTTATGTGTAACAAAATGGAGAACTTTTTAACCGCATGTAATATTCTTAAAAAAGAACAATTTGGTTTTAGGAAAGGCAGTTCCACTGCTTTAGCATGTTTTACACTAGTAAAATACATAACTGAAAGTCTTAATCAAAAATCTAAGATAAGTTGCGTGTTCCTAGACATGACTAAAGCCTTTGATTTTGTTTGCCATAAAACACTACTCTCAAAGCTTGAGCATTACGGAATCCGGGGTAAGGCCAACGACTGGATCAAAAGTTACCTTTTTGAAAGAGAACAATGCGTGGAAGTAACAAAAATCTGTCAGAATGAGAAAAGAACCTATAGGTCGGAGTATAAGCAAAACAATTATGGCACCCCACAGGGAGGTATATTATCCCCACCACTCTTTCTAGTTTACATCAACGACATTCTAGAGGCGATAGGCAAAGATTGCATATTATTTGCTGATGACACGACAATAATGCTTAAGAGTGACACTGACAAAAATTTAGAAAATGAAATCGTCCAGGCTTTGGATAATGCAATCGGCTGGCTCAAAATAAATAACTTGAAAATAAATATGACTAAAACAAACATCATACAATTTCAGACATACAATTCAAACATAAATAAGCTTGACATTTATTATAAAGATTCTCACTTGACAACTCTCGATAATTGTGTATTTTTGGGTATAACGATCGACAAAAATTGCAACTGGAAAGCACATATAGATAAAATTCTTACAAAAATAGATCGTTTTATATATGTCTTGAAAAGAATTAGACAAACGGTTTACTGTGATACTGCAATGCTGGCTTACCATGGTTATGTATCATCCGTACTTCGATACGGTATTATAATATGGGGTAACTCAGTAGATTTTGACAGAGTTTTTAAAGCTCAAAAAAAATGTATTCGAGCCATTTGTGGAGCTCACTTTTTAGACAGCTGTAAGCCATTATTTCAAAAACTTAAAGTTCTACCATTACCATGTTTATATATTTTTGAACTATGTGTTTTTGTTAAGAAATACTACAATATTTTCGAGACAAACACTGACAGGCCAAATAGCCGAACACGGCATAAAGACAGACTTCGGCTGCCACAAATAAGGCTAAAATTATTTAAGAAAAATGTATACTGCATGTCGATTATTATTTACAACCATTTACCAAATAGTTTACAAGAGTTACCACTGACAATGTTTAAAAAAATACTTTTTAATCTGTTATTGTTTAAAAGATATTATACCGTTAAGGACTATTTAGAAGACAAGTCAATAGAATGTGTAATCGACAAGATCGGGTAACTGACAACACTGACTGTGAATATATTTGCACGCCATGTTATGGCAGGATATGCTGAAACAAATATACTGTAACACCTTATGTACCATATTCTAGCAAATAAATATTTTGATTTGATTTGATTTGATTTAAAATGTGTGTCCCCCCCCCCCCCATAACTTCTAAAATAAGAGAATGATAAAACTAAAAAAAATATATGATGTACATTACCTTAAAAACTTCCACCGAAAATTGGTTTGAACGAGATCTAGTAAGTAGTTTTTTTTAATACGTCATAAATCGTAAACCGCAATTTACCTTTAAGTTTGTACGGAATCCTCAGTGCACGAGTCCGACTCGCACTTGCCCAGTTTTTATAATATATTATTTTTACGTGACAAATCTTCCAATAAATTCTCTCGCTCTAGGGCGGAGCGTGAGAGCGTGTTAGACTTTTACTGACTAAAACCGACTGCTATGTTCATTCATTGCCTTCGTTTGAGGACCCCGGGGTTCTCGTCCACACAACCCATGACCTCAGTAGGCTTCGACCCTGCTGGGCCCCCACGATTTTGCTGACCTTAAGGCTCGTGTGGAATACTACGCGCCGTCAACGACTCGGGCTCGGTCCGGACGATTACCGGAAAGCCGGACAGCGAGGTGGACTGGACCCCAAGTTACCTTGTTAACTAGCGAACATTTGCCTGCTACGGTGTTTCCGTTCGATTATAATTTAGGTGTCTTCAAGGCTAGAGTGAATAAAGTCTTAATAAACTAGTGCGATTCACCATCAACGACTGCATCAATGCTTACCATCAAGTGGGATCGCAGTCAAGCACTGGTTTATATCATTTAAATAAATAATATTAAGAACATATTATAAAACATAGTAGTTCCCCACCGCATCTATCTGTCTACCAGTGTCCGATAAATTCAAAAACTGCGGAACACATTTTTTATTTTTTTTTTCAGTTTCCACCAATAGACAGAATGCTTCGTAAGAAAGGTTTTATGTATATAAAAAAAAAACTTATTCCTCATTACATAAAAATACCTACGACTGCAACATTAACTACCATTAAAAACGTTCTTAATTACGTGACAGTAATTGTGGAAACGACCCAGTTAACGCGACATTAAACTGATATTAGAAGTCGATTAAGCTTCCCCAGTTACTTCCTTAGTACGTTCATTACTACCTACAATACATCCGCTAAGCTTTCGAGGCATCGAACGCAGAGTTTGCAATTTGTAAAATGCACTGGCAGTTTAACACTGCACTGTTTTGCACTGTAAGGCTTAAAGACACCCAAAGGGTAATGAAAGAGGAGGAGGAAAACCCAGGTTACTGACTAAGACCAAAGAATCGCCAAACTCACCCACTACCACTTGGCAGCGAGCAGGGCACATTGCTCGCAGAACAGAAAGTCGATGGTGCCGAGAAATTCTGGAGTGGCGACCGCGTACTGGAAGGCCTCCCACAAGGCGGAGCAAAGACCTGGTGAGAGTCGCGGGAATCCGATAGATGCGAGACGCCCAGGACCGTTCGTTGTAGCGACACTTGGGGAGGCCTATGTACTATAATGAACGTCTTTCGACTCAAATGATGACGATGATGACTGTAAGTTTTCAAAAAGCATCGAAATAAAAAAAAAAACAGAGGCTAAAGATCCTGTAATAAATATGCCCCTAAATAATCCTTCAGGATTTACGAGGGAATTAAAAAAAAAAACAACTAAAAAAAAGAATGTCAACACTCACCTCAAGAGGCCTTTTGGAAAAATTACGTCATAAATTTTAAGTAGGTATCCCCCTTGCGAACGACACTCAGACTGAAAAAACATTGAATAACAAAAAGAAAAATTATATTTAATGCGTACCAACCGTTTTCCATGACCTCCTTGAGCGCCAAAAAGCGTTAAGAGACCCTTTGTGAAACGCTCCGATGTATTTTTTTTTTATTTTTTTTCTTTGTCTCAGAACCTTCAGAAGTACCTACCCCGTCTGTTAAAATAAAATATTCGACCCGTGAAATAATTGCGGCGGTAATTTTTTGCCCTCATTCAACAACATCTATTATAGAGTGGTCTGTCGTTAATTTTGGATAATTATTGCGCCTCCGTTGTTATCAAATGGCACGTGTTAAAAATGGAAATTTATTTTTAGGAAAATATTTACATTTACTAACTGGCGCGGTAATAATCATTAAACTTTGCGAAATAAAATTTGTCTCAGAACGACAACAATTAACCCAAAAAAAGTTATTTTTGGAGTTTGCCATAGTATCTATTTAAATCGATCCCTACAGGCTGATAATTTAATAAATAAAGGTCATCAACTTTTCCTGAAACGCGTTTTTTCACACATATTGTGAAAACCTACCAGGGAGGAACCTTATCATGACGTGTTAAAATGTCGGGCGCCTGAGCGAGAAAAAAGGATGGAGTTATACACCCTATATAGCTCCATCCTTGAAATAGTTCAATTTAGGTCGTCAAATGGATCGCATAGGGCCTGAAAATAGACTTTCAACTTTAAAAAGCTTCATCTCGTGGAAAAAGATGGAACTACGGGCGCAGTTCATAAGAGAATCTTTTAACTACAAAACTTTCCGTACCCCTCACTAGATGTCGCTGAGCTACTAACGTGTTGTACGATGGTGACCCGATTGAAAACCGGCAAATGAACTAAATCGGAAAAAGCCCGACAGATGTCCCTAGTGGTTTGAAAATTCTTCACCAAGTTTCATGTAAAATTGTGAGCAGTAAACAATTAAACCAATTACAATTATTTCTCAATTGCAGCTATTACAATGTTAACCGACGTATCGAAAATAACGAGACCTTTTTTCGCTGAAATAGTACTCGTAGTTATTTCTTTCTAATTGCAATGAAAGGTAATAAATTGATCACGCATAAAAAATAATAGTTCCACTTAAAAATTTAATAGTGCTTAATTCCCTTCGTTAAGTTTAATTAAATGTTTATTCAAAATAGTAAAAGAAAAGAAAGAAAGAAAAAACGTTTATTCGTACCTCACACAATACAGTAGAACTAAAATACAGTAGAATTAGGATACATTAGAATCAAAAACACAGTAGAATTAAACATGAAAAAATAACTTTAAAATCTGTGCAAAGCCAAAAAGGCGCCTAACTCAGCATATGCTGCGATATAAAAAAATTAAAACAAATAAATAATATTAAATGATTACAATAAATAGTTTGAATACAAACACAATACAAATATAACATATTTTATTTATAAGTATGTGTTATTTTTTAGGGTTCCGTACCCAAAGAGTAAAACGGGACCCTATTACTAAGACTCCACTATCCATCCGTCTGTCCGCCCGTCACCAGGCTGTATCTCATAAACCGTGATTGCTAAACAGTTGAAATTTTCACAAATGATGTATTTCCGTTGCCGCTATAACTACAAATAGTTCATTTTTTTTTCTTTCCCTAAAATTTATTTTTATTTATTCATCTTATTCAAATGTATTAGCACACAATACCGTGCCGACGTCTTTATGTCAATACCGTTACCGGCTCACGCTGGAAACCAGCGCCGTAGACTCATCGCATTTTGCGTGTGATCACGGCGCTCAGCATAATCTGAGCGTTCGGCCGTTATGCGCGGATGTGGCGCATATTTTTTTCACATAGTATAAGTACTTATAATTTGTTAGTTCTAAATTAGCGCCTTGTTCCACCAAATAAAATATTTTTCTTTATTATTTTTCTGTAAATACTAAAAACAGAATAAAATAAATATTTAAGTAGGGCTCCCATACAACAAACGTGTTTTTTTTGCCAGTTTTTGCTAGAGACGGTTAACCTTTCGTGCGCGAGTCCGACTCGCACTTGGCCGGTTTCTTTTACTTTAATTTTAAATTTTAAAAACTTTTCTTATTTCTATCCACTATTATCTACAATTCTTCTAATCTCTCCTTACGCAGGTCTGCTAGAAAAAAAATATTTTTGAAATAAGCAGTAGCAGCATAAGCAGTACCTTTGTACAATTTTTATAATGATATATATCTTCTTCTGTTTATATTTGTGTACATAAATTATACAAATATCAAGTCATATCGCTGGTACCAACACAACACAAAATTAATACACGAACAGACTAACCAACGCTATTCTGGGCCGTCAAACTGTACAACAAGTTGTCATTGAAGTGTGGCCAGACAGACTGGAGAGTATTTCAACTTTAATCGAGTTGTGGGAGCGCATTATGCTTGCATCGCGATAGCTGGGATGCCTCCTACCAGTCCACAATTGGATCTTAATGGGATTACCAACCAATCTTTGGTAAATCAAGTGCTTGGACGCTGGGGTATGGATCGTCGATGATGATGTGTGTGAGTCTTTGATTAGTCCGACTGTCTTGACATATTTAGGTCATGGGGGGGGAGGGGCCGTGCCACGACCCCAATATGGTCTAGCACTGTTCCATCAGAGAAACAAGGATATTGCTATCGATTCATTTAACAAATGGGTAACCGTTGTAAGGCCACCCAGTGCATAAGTACCTACCTATTTATAATTATGTATGACCCAAGCCACCTATAATAGTACGAAAAAAAAGTAAAAAAGAAAAAAGTTAAACTACGCCAAAATTAAACGACATTTATTATTTCAGCATCCTGAAAATTTCATACTTTTTCAGCATCGTTTTTTTTTGTCGTAGTCTGGTTTTAGTTTTTTACTTTTTGTTTATTTAAACAATTTTGGATTTGCGCACGATGTTTTATCTGCTAGAAGGCGCCATATGGAATATTGGTATGTACAAGTAAAGCCCTTTCAAATGATACCAAACACGACGTATGTATCTTATTTTTTTTTTAACACAAAACTGTTTTTCCACTAGAGGGCGCCTCATTGAATTTTGATGACTTTGATTGAGACTAAATAAATAAATTAATTAACAAATAAGACGGTTCTAACGATACCTCATATGTTGAGTTCCGATAAGTAGATTAGGAGCTATGAAGGAAAAGATGAACATACTCACATACATACATAGCCTGTCAAAAATCATAACCCTCCATTGGCTTTGCCGTAGTCGGGCAAAAATTTGCATCTTATCTAATTTTTGTAAAGTAGACACCTGATAAAAGAATAAAGTGGAGAATAATGTGCATGCAAGTGCGCAAGTGCATGCTGATTATATACGGTAACCGGATGATCGGACGGCGAGCTACCCATTGCTCGCCGTCCGCAAGCCCGCGCCTACGGTGGCCGGAAATCGGGATCAGGATCCCAGCGGCTAGGGCGTGAGGGCCGCGCCCTCGCGCGTGCACATGCTGCCTCCTCCTTTGCTAGCATTACCTGCTTCGCAGAAGAGGCGACCGCCTGCCACTCCTCCATGCTTCGGACCATGTCCTGTACCAAGGCCCGACGCAAGGGATCGCTGCCGCCGATCTCCCCACGAGGACACAGCGGTGCTCTGCCCAAGCGGTGCACTCCTCTACCGTGTACTCCACTGTGTCCTCCGGGCGGTGCACACAGCGATGATACCTAGGCATTACTTCCGCACGAATCCGATGCAGGAGCTTTCCGAACTGACCATGTTCGGTGAGAACCTGCGTCATGCGGAAGGTGAGGACGCCGTGAGGTCTTTCCAGCCAGTCCTGAAAGAGGGGACTTATCGCCATAATTATGGCGTACTCAAAGTTCTAAGTATACTTGTTATACTATTTATCTGGTGTCTACTATGGATAGACAACCTTTTGCATTTGTTTTTCTTACCCTCTAGCTAGTAGGTTCTTGGACAGTGAACTACTTTGGTTCCCCAGAGAATCACGACCTCGGGCAAAGCCCACTTTAAAAGCTCTTTGTGAATTTTACCCAACAACTTAATGTTGGAAGATTTTTACTTAGAGAATGAAGCGAGTATATGTTACTAGTAAGCCAGCGCTAATTTCTATCTTACTGTGGTGACTCTTTCAAACAATCCCGCAGCCCAGAAATATATCTCTCGAGATTATGTTTGTCCATAATAAAAATACTTGTAAAGCACTCTGCAAAACAACTTCTTTCAACAGCAAACATCTTATAAATTAAAGCTTAATTAACGTTCTTTGACTTCAGATATCGAGTGCTTAAGAGGTCTCCCGTTGCGAGCTAATTGACTTTCTACAGGTACAATAACAGTAATTGCAACAATCGGAATCGGAAAGAAAACAAAAGACTAAAACAATTTCTTTAATAAGGAAACTCTCTGAAGCAAATAGTTTTATCATTAGTTTAATCTGTAATAAGTACGGGATTTTTTAGAATTTCTCAGTATCAGCTTGGAGTTTGGAAGCGTTTGGTACCCCCATGCCTCGGAAAGCACGTCTGCGCCTATTCTTTCCCCTGCCGTTATTTCCCCAGCCGATTACCGTCTCATCATATTATGAGAATAAAGGAACAGAGTATGCACCTGTATTTGCGCACACGCTTGTGCACTGTCATATCTATTGGGTATTTAATTGGCTACTGTGATTGGCTTATTGGTCACCGTGATCAAAATCTAGCTGGGAGGATAATTATTATTACAAATTTTGCTTGCAACAGACTCCAGTCTCTTTTTAGAATTACTTCGACTCTATACTCTCGATGTTGAGAAAATCAACAGCTACGAATTATAATAATTTAATAATTCAACGGTATGGAAAAAGGTGTGAGTGTAATACTTGTACTTGGTAAGCTGATGCTATTTTAAAGAGAATTATTTCCAAAAATCGATGTGTTAGTATCTAACGGACACGTTTTATTTCCAACGTACCTGGGGACTACACTTTGGTACATTGTTATTTTAATTTAGATTATAGTGTATATAGCAAGCAACATTTTTATAAATACCTAAAGGCCTTAAAATCTAAGAAGTACCATTTGACGTTTCACACTTTTCACTCTGAAATAACTTTGTATAGGCGTAACTCACACAATTTCAATTACCTTTTTCGTAAAACCATGGAATTATGAAGCTATTTTTTTTTATCACAAGATAAAAGAATTTTAATCAATAAATTTAAATGAAAATCTCTGAAACAAAGAAAAATAACCGATATGTACAACACATAGCTTTTGTTCTAGACTTCGTGTCAATGTCACGTAGTAAAGTCCTTTACTGTAGTGTTGCATACGCAGGAATTTGAATAGTCATTCAAATTCATTGGTTATGTATAATCGTTGATAATGTCCGGATAATCGTACTTAGTAATAACGAGCCATTTTCATTCCTAGCGTCTTTTAGTATTTAATTTTCAGCTGACATCCATCTGTCAACGAAAACGCATAATTAAAATTTAAATTAAGTATGTTATTGTTATTTTAAATAAATCTTTGTAGGTAAAGTCAAATATATAAGTCTGTAAAACTGTAATCGATTAGTCAATACAAAGACATAAAATCAATATCTCTTAAGAATCGATAATTATAGTAATTGATTTCTTTGACCCCATCCTTTTTCTCTAATCTGTCAAAACTATCAAACGGTACTTCTTAAATTTGATGTTCTTTAATGAATTTTGACGTAGTGATTGACCGATTGGCTGCTGCGCATCCGTGACACGAATCACGGATTCGATTTCCGCACGGAACATTTTTACATGTTCAAGCCTTCCGGATGTAGATATCACGTGTATACGTGAGTATACATGTTCGTGGATGCACCCACGCAACAGAAATATAAATTCTTCTGTGAGGCAACGTCTTTTTAACCATAAGGTTGTAAATAAAAAAGGAAAGTCCGTCTAGTTTTGGATATTTAATACTGTACAATCTTGTCACACTATTCTTAACCACTGCTACTGTTGAAATTCAGAATGATCCGTGACGACCGTTAGAAAACCGTCGAAGCGAATTCGAAGCAATTCAACTGTGTTGCATCGGCCCCCCCTAGCCAAGTTACAACCGTTTCGTTTCGATTCTCTTTTCGTCGATCGCCTCGAGTAGGTCACGCCTCCGATTCCTTTATTCAGACGTCAGAACAAAGAAATAGGAGGCGTGGCCGACTCGAGGCGATCAGCGAAAAGAGAATCAAAACGAAACGGTCGTAACTTGATTAGGGGGGCAGCCAAGAATATTAATCAGAAAAGAACAACGGTGGCGCAACAAAAAAAAAACATAATGTTCACTAATCTAGTTTGTATGCTTACATTGTGCTAGAAATTAAAAACTGTACCGCAAAATCCGCCCCATAATCCAGGTCCCAACCGCTAACTAAAGTAAATATCCCCGAACACGTACATTTTGTGTTTCACTTCGCTCCGTAAACGTTGTAGTCCGAGTATTAAAGTAAAACCGAACGTAAACCGGTAAGTCCACAGCGCCGCTAAACCGAAAATGCGCTCACGTGGACCTACGCAAACAAATTGCAATGTATGTAAACAGAGGTTGGTACTCCGGTAGTGCCCTGGGCTCGGCACGCGGTAGCGATTTTTGTCAATCGCCCGAAACAAAGAACCGGGGTGAATATTAGAGGACGGTGACACTTGAGCCGGTTTTTCATCAGGCAACAGACACCAGTGTGCCTCTTTCAAACCCTCCTTTTGAGATCCCGCGCAAGATTAGGCACTAGTTCTTATGGTGTGACCGTAGTGATGTTACAGGGATGTGCTGAGATTTTAAGCCGAAAAAAATGTGTCGATAGAATGGAACTAGATAGAATATCAACAGATGGATCCAGCGCAGTACGATAAACCTAAAATTTTAGTGGAATATTTTTAAATTCTAAATTCTTAACAACGTTACAGTATTTCGACGACACGGCATGCGCAGTGGTTGAGGGATTGGTTGTTGCGTTGCGTGTCGCGGGTTCTATTCCCGTGTGGAACAAATGATTATATGGCCAACAGAGTGTGTTTCCAGGTCTGACTGTTTTGTATATGTGAGTTTACATGTTTGTGAACGTACCCACGGTATAGAAGCGGGCAAACGATGGGTAGCTCGCCGTCCGACCATCCGGTAACCGGCCGGACCGAGCTCAAGTTGCCGTCGACGGCGCTTAGTGTTTCACGCGCGCTTCAAGGAGATGACAGCAAAACCGTAGGAGCCCAGCAGAGTCGAAGTCTACTGGGGCCATGGGTTCGCTTCTGAAAAAAAAACCCGGGACCCTGGATTGCAAGGCAACGAAGGATCATAAGAGTGGGTTTTAGTCGGTAAAAGTCTGACACAACCTCCCGATCGGCCCTAGAGCGGGAGAAGTCATTAGAGGATATCCCAACCTAAAAAAAATTACGATGCAAAAGTAATTCTTAGTGTGGAGCAAAGAATATTACAAAAATAAATAATTTCAATTTCATATTAAACTAAAA
This sequence comes from Mythimna pallens, assembly GCA_961205895.1. Taxonomy (NCBI): domain Eukaryota; kingdom Metazoa; phylum Arthropoda; class Insecta; order Lepidoptera; family Noctuidae; genus Mythimna; species Mythimna pallens. Next base: position 15,416,860 of record OY540835.1, read on the forward strand.
ACTACCGCATGCTCCAAGGTACCCGGAGCCTACCTTAACTTTTCAAACCCATTAAATATTTACTTCCAAAACTATCGACACGAACACATCACTAGCTCGTTATTGCACGTCATCACTAGTATAGAGCGGCGCGACGCCCGCCACTCGACGCCGCGATGATTCAGCATTCTCAATCCAAAAGCCTTTTACGATTCCTCTTTCATTCTCAACGAACATGAATTCGACTCGTTCCCACGCAATTTTGAACGCGACTGTACTGAAAACTATTCGACAGTTGTTGGTTGATGCTCATTTATTCATTGGTTGCCGGATTTGAATCACTACATAGTATAAAACAAAGTCGGTTCCCGCTGTCTGTCGGATTTTAATAACCCACAATAACCATTTTTTATCTTTACTTTTTACGAGAAATAATGGCTCAATCACAAAACAATTTTAAGCAATACAGCGTTAATCTTTATCCAGTTAAGTAATGGGACAGACAGCGGGAGGCGACTTTGTTTTATACTATGACTAGCGACCCGCCCCGACTTGTTTTGATCACTTCATAGTATAAAACAGAGTCGCTTCCTGCTGTCTGTCCGTATTTACGCTTAGATCTTTAAAACTATGCAACGGATTTTGATGCCGTTTTGATCAGCATTGCACCCGTGCGAAGCCGGGGCGGGTCGCTAGTTAGGTATAATTCAAATAATATAATAATACCTGTGACCGAATTAACTATTTGAAAAACTCTAAGGCCTCATTCATCTGGAATGATACTGACGAGCGTTCTGAGTTCCGAATCGGAATATTTAAGATTATATTATATAGATTTCACAATGCGGGTCAGAGACAGCACTGATTGGAATCAGGCTATGAATTAATATTTCAATTGAGCAGTTTAGCAGTTCAAAAGCAATGCGATTGGTAATAATTCCTGTTCCATAAAGACGTTTGCATGTGCCGGAAATCACGAGAATACTGATCAATCTGAATTTTTAAGATACGTGTGAAGCAAGGTGCCGCCGGAATTTAGATTATAAATTTTACATTATGCATCCAGAGAACCATTCCGGACGTATGAGGCCAGCCTAAGATTGTAACAAATCTTCCGAGAGTCTAAACCCGCATTAAAATTGGATAATTATAATTCACAATTTAAGAGTATTTTAATCTTTTTGAAAATAAAAAGTTTACAATTTACGGGATTCATCATAAACTTAAGGTGTTTACAATTAATATTACTGGTAGCTTTATGTATTTTTCTAAACATTTACTCGAATTATTGGGTAGATGAACTGCACAATTGTAGATATTACACCCGGTTTCTTGAATTTGAAGAATTTGGAGCTTGAAGTCAAGAATATTTCAAATTCAACTCTATTTACTTTAGCAAGTTAAAAACTAGTTATCAATTTGAAAACTGGGATTAGAATCAATCTATTTGAGATAACAAGGGTGGAAAATAGCATGAAACGTACAAGAAAACAAATTGTTATTCTTTTTTTAATATAAAGGAAAAAGCTATGGTTTCATAAAACCTCCCAAATTGTCACGAAACATTTCGCAAAAAAACTTTTCATTGAAAGCTTTATAACAAAATTCCCTGTAGCCAAAGAATAGCCCTGGTTTTGTTCAGAATAAAGCAAATTGACCGAATCGGGCCATTCTGCAGTGTTAACAGAACTTTGTTACATTACAAAGTTTTACACTGACCGAGCAATTTAAGTTAGTGACTTATATTGGCTGGAATCCGTCTTGACTATAAAGGGATTTAACGGTTTACTTCCTAATGGTTTTAGCCCCAGCCACACATTCAAATACGTACGTACTCGTAACATGTGTTTATTATTATTATTATGAGCTTCTCTGCACTGTTCCATAACTGGACAAAAGCCGCCTCCCATTCGTTCCATTATTTCCGATATGCTTCTTGCCAATTCCTGAGAAAAACATCCAAAGCTTCTCGCCATCTTTGTCGTGATCAGTGCGCCAAGTGTGAGGTCTTTTTACGTCAACACGATCGAAACGTTTACCGCGTTTGGCTCTCCGATAGCTTAAGAGCTTGAAGCTGGCCAATCGGAGCGCCGATCGCGTTAAAGTCAAACAAACTCGCACTAGGCACACTGTTGCGGCTCCATCTTTGGCGATTTTGTGTTTCACAGGCCTTTTGAGGTATATGGACATCGGTTCCGCAAACCTACACTGAAAAGGGAAGATCCTCCGACCAGGCGAGTATTGTATCTGGTCCGTGCAACTTCTCGATGGTTGATTTCGGACTGTTGCATAATATATTCTAATCGAACGAGGAACTCTGATACCGTGACGCTGGATTTTCAATTTTAGATCATATGTAGATGTCGCGACAGGCCAAAGGAAATTATATGTATTTTTGTTTAGTTTTCCCAGAAAAACAAAATAAAATTACCTGGATCTGTTTTATGGCCAGTAAAGTAAAAGATATCGCCTATTTTATTATATCACAAAAGTCAATCACACAAAAACCTTATCAGTTCATAATTATGATTTAAGTACAGTAATTTCACAGGTTTAATATAGAAATAAACTGCTATCTACAATAATGTTAGGTAGGTATTTTATACGTATCGTTAGTAGCTGTATCCTGTAAGCCTTTCAAGTTTCTTTAAGGGGTTTTGTTTACCATAGAATGAGTTGCTAGGTATTTCTTGACTTATTTTTATTACGAGTACATCATTATCTATACTTTCACACTACTGATGTTTTTTTAAGTAGGAAATCACATAATGACTTCTGCCCCCCCTAGCCAAGTTACGATCGTTTCGTTTGCATCGAACGCGCTCGAGTAGGACGCGCCTTCGATTCCTTTTTTCTGACCACGTGACTGAGCGTTGAGATAACGTCAGAACAAAGGAATCGGAGGCGTGGCCTACTCGAGGCGTTCGATACAAACGAAACGATCGTAACTTGGCTAGCCCGATTTTGTTCTGTCCAGCCCTATTTTGGTTTGCTGGACTTTTCCCCCCACATCGACAATTTGTATGAAGGAACGCATTATGTAGTATGTACTCCATTCGCGTTAAGATTAAAAATTTAAACAAAGCTTTTTTACTATCCGTTCAACATATTTTGACTTCTATTCTGTAGACATAAGGATGGCATTAAATGCAAAAAAGTGGATACAATACCAACTGTTTACTGCAACCGCCATTTATCATACCAACAACGCAATAAAAGTCAAAATTAGTTGAATGGACGGTAAAAAAGATTTGTTTAAATTATTAATCTTAACGCGAATGGAGTGTAATATGAAGTTTGACTTCCAAAATACTGCGCTCCATGCGTTACTGTCTAGCTGCAACTATGAAGATGTACCAAAGACCGTGTTAGTGTAGCGTTCTTAAGGATGAGGAGGTCATGAAGCTTAGATGCCTAACCTAAGCTTCATGACCTCTGAGCGAAATCTTATTAAATAAATGAAAAAATCTTAATAAATAAATGCCATATCGCGGAAAAATCTTAATAAAAATATAAGCATTAATCAAGCCAGTTGTATGAGGCCAATGAAAAATGGCGATTGCCATTAAAATGTAAACGCACAATGGTGGCACGCGACGTTCGTAATTACAACGTTTAACTGACATCAATCATCGGACGGATCTCGGCTCCGTTTTTATTGCGATCTGTTTTATCCTTGTTTTATGTTTTGATAGAGTATGATGATACAATCCAGTATTGTCTCATCAACGTTCGGTGTGATAATCTTCTGTTTCTTTGAGTTTTTTTCGTGATCATCTTTTTTGTTCTTGACCTCAATCTTGCCTACGATAAAACGAGCTAGACCAGAAAATGTCTGTTCATTCTTGAGGTGTCTGTTCCTGTTGACGTACTTTAGTTCCACATGGCTGTGCGCTTTACAAATGTAGAGTAGAAGCGTATTTTACTAAACAGTGATAAACCGTTAAGCAACTATAGGTACCCTGCAGTACGTGACCTCCGGCGCTACTCCCTGAAGTAGCTATTTTTGATCTGTTTAAGGTGAAAGCTATGTTTGACAATACTTATAAATAAGCTTCTGCCTGTGGCTTTGCCCGCGTAAAAGTCGCAAGTTTTCAGGATAGGTACTACCGGACTAAAAAATAACCCATACTATTCTATTCTATTCTATTCTATTCTTCCAGGGCATGTTCTAAGGTTCATCCTAATCTGCATCTCGTCTAACTGCAAGGCAAGGACCTCTTCTCATCTCATACAAAGAAGGCATGAGCAGTTGGGAATTTGCCTGTTTTTATTTTTAAGAATATTTTATAAAGCGCGAAACAAAATATGGTTCCTTAAAAATTATTATCGAAATCGGTAATGAAGCAGTAATTTGTATTTCAAACATTAGTATGAGGAAGTGCGGGGGAATATCTCGCTATCGCTTTTGTACACACGAATTGCGGTGACGTCACATTCAGTATATGCATCTGTTACTTGACAGTTTCCTCATTGTATATACATCTGTACAACTTGAACGACCTTAGAAAATGCTTAAGCGTCGTATTGATAGGTGTATAAAATTTGTTCGGCCGAAAATACTGGTCTCTATCATCCATATTATCTTCGTTTTTCCTAAGGTGTACTTACCCAAAACGTTTGTTTTTATTATTATTATTTGGTGAGTTTAGTAAAACACGCGCAATTACGTAATAATAATACCCCTACACGCGCGAAGGGTTAATATTTAACGTATTTGATAAACTGTTTGTATTTGCAATTTTGAATAAAGTTACTTTTCGGTACTTACAAATAATTTTAAACAAATAAGCCAACTACTCAATTGCACTCTGATCACCACACTTGGTGGAATCACAAGCACTGCAAAATAATCTAAACTGAGACTATATCTAAAGCTATCACTTTTCCTATCCCCTGAAAGAATCAAATACCATTTCCACGATGGAAATGTTACGTTGGAACTTGGAAAATGCGTTCCAGACGAGAAAACCTTTTATTTTGATACACCTCTTTGCTTATTGTATATTTATGGATGTTTTCATACATACACTACAACAATCTCCTTGAAAAGAGACGTGAGAAATGAATGGAATTAAAGTATTTGTAGTTTAAAATAAAAATGGCGACATTTAAATTTATATTTGAAACTAACTTTAACCAGCGGCTTTTCCCGCGTTGATTTAGTTTTTCCAAAATTATAACCTATATATAAGTTAATCCACGAAATAAGCTATATTAGTACCTACCTAAATCCGTTCAGCCATTTCAGCATGAAAGAGTAACAAACATACATACAAATTTTAGCCTTTATAATATTAGTGTGATCACTTTGTTTACCCAACAATCCTGTAGTCCCCTTAAGATTATATAAGTAACGAATTAAAATCTTAATGGGACTACAGAAGCCAATCGCCAGTTTTGCAATGCGCAAAAGTAAAGGATCCACTGCAGTAAACTTAATTAGAAAACAATATATGGTTGCGACATCTATGGCGTCACATAAGAACTAATCCTGCATCGTGCAATCAAAGTTCTCCGCGTGATTTGAATATATACGACTACCCGAAATCATCTATCGGTCAGTTGCCCACCAGACATAACACCCGTCTGGCCGGAGGATCCTCCCTTTTCAATGGAGGTTTGCGGGACTTTACTCACTGTTCCGCATATCTCCAAACTGGTGACACCGACGTGATATTTTTTTCAGGAGAAATGCTAGATAGATAGTGTATTAAAAACATAATACAGCTAATTTAGTACGATAGAAAAAAAACTCCTCCAAGAAATAATTTTATGGATTAAAAACTGGGCATATATACATACGTGGACCAGTTTAGGGGAGGCCTACGCCCGCGCCGTAGAGGCGACCGCTATGAATAGTGATGACAAACTAGAGTAAAATAAACAAATGAAGGAACGAGATTATGTAAATACGAGTAGATTGAGAGAAAGAGCAGAAGATTGTATATTTTGTAATGGTTTCTATAACTAAAAAAGTTTTCTAAAATTGTATATAGTGGATTAAGAGCTTTTTATTTTATTTATTTATTTTTATAATATACATGCAATAATTCTGATTGTTTGTCAGATTATTCTACAAGCAAAGTTTCACCGTAATATTGTTTTAATTTTATAATTGAATCTGTAGATTTTTGGTAAGTCTCTAAAATGCTTCATATTTTGCAAGCATTATACCTTTGTGCATCTCTTTTTTTAGTATGCACTCTGAGAGTGGGTCCTGTCCTCTAAATCTATCTTTTAGATTGGTAGAAAACCTTAACACCCTCGCAACGTCACACGCCACCGTCTCCCCAACTCAAACAGTATCACACTCGCTATTAATGTACCGTGAGTGAAGCACAGTGGAACTTGTGCTAAGTTATTCAACACTTTGCACGAGCGAGACGTGTCTACAGTTCGACGTTGCCTACAGGGACGGAGCGATTCGCTCTCGGTAAATTATGAACACGTCAACCGTATATGTGTTTGCTTTGGTTCATGTTCAGGAGGTATGGGGAAATTTGGAGAGCTATAAGTGATGTTAAATAACAAAGGTACTACGATGGAAAGCTTTTCATACAGAAATGAAGCGAGTCACCAACTTTTATATGTAATATCTTATGCACTAGTAAAGAACATTGTACAAAACGAATTCAATGCCATCAACAGGTCAGAATCTTTAGGCGACAACGATAGATCTTGGCAAACATTATTTTTGTAATTATACTTTATTTTGCGTCCAGGTAACTGCGCTACATTTTGCTTTTTTTTATAATTTTAACTTCTTCTTTTATTTAATGTTAACGGTTCACATTTAACAAACTGTTTATGCCTAGTTAGTGGTTACATTTAGAGTAAGTAACAAGTATACTTAGAACTTTGGGCACGCCATAATTATGGCGGTAAGTCCCCTTTTTGAGTAGTGGCTGTAAAGATGTCACGGCGTCCTCACCTTCCGCATGACGCAGTGCCTCACCGTACATGGTAAGTTCAGAAGGTTCCAGCACCGAATTCGTGCTGAAGAAACGCCCGGGTGTTACCATTGTGTGGACCGCCCGCGCCCGGAAGACACGGTGAAGCATACGGTAGAGGTGTGCCCCGTTTTGGCAGAGCACCACCGTATTCTTTTTGAGGCGACCGGCGGCAACTACCTCTCGCGCCAGGCCCTAGTACAGACCATGGTTCAGAGCGAGGAGGAATGGCAGGCGGTCACCTCCTTCGCGAAGCAGTAATGCTAGCGAAGGAGGCGGCTGCACTCGCGAGGGAACGACCCTCACACCCCAACAGCCGGGATCCCGATCCCGATTTCCAGCCGCCGTAAGCGCGGGCTTGCGGACGGCGAGCAATGGGTAGCTCGCCGTCTGGCCGTCCGATAACTGTCCGGACTGAGCCCAAGTCGTCGATGGCGCGTAGTGTTCCACGCGCGCTTCAAGGAGATTTCAGCAAATTGGAAGGGCCTAGCAGGGTCGAAGCCCTGGAACGAAGACAAAGAAGGAACAGGGGTGGGTTTTAGTCAATAAAAATCTGATACGCCTTCGCGCTTCGCCCAAAAACGGAAGAAGTAATTAGATGATTTCCCACCAAAAAAAAAAGATATACTTAGAACTTAGGTACCTATCAACCATCTGTTACGGGTTATCAAGAAATATATATTCTTTTTTTCAAAGTCTCTTCAAAACTACAGAAGGAATATCGTCCCAATTCGCGTAAGTATCGAATGATTTGTACGTGCTAACGTACAACGTATCGTAGCTACGTTCATTGAAACGTAACGCTCACGCTTGTGTCAGCCAAGCGATTTGAGAACAAAGGAGGCGGACGGCAGCGCGGGCTCTTTTCAAATATTCCTCCATTATGAGAGACACACTGCTCATAGTTTTGAACAGCATTTTAAAATGGATAAAAGATGGTTTGTTAATATTAATTAAGTATTTGTGGTTGAAATGTTTATCAATTGATTTGAATAAAGAACGTAACTGCCTATTTCCTCACAATAAACCTCTTTATTCACAACAATTGAGAAACGTATTAATCACAAAGACCCAATTAATATTAACAGACCATCTTCTAACCATTTTCTAGAAAAGTGCTGCCGCCGGAAAATTTGATTTTCATGAAAACTTTTTCATTAAATCAACACTTAAAAAGGAAAACTAAGCACATTGTGTACAGTGAACCTTTAGAAGTGGTTGGGTACCTTAACGCCTATTTTCCCTTGCACGTTAAAGTTCAAGTTTTACAAAATTAAACTAGATGGCGTTGGTTTCTTCACAGCTAAGTAGCGACCAAAGGCAATCTCACAAAGTATAAACTTGACTTTTAGTTCAACAAATAATAGACACTTGCGTCATCATTGTCGTCAACAACTGATTGTAGTTCATAATTTCATCATTCAAACTAGAGTCATGTTGACCTAGTGGTTTAGCATGTGCAGATAGATGCGTAAATCAATGAGCCGTGAGTTCAAATCTCACGTAGTACTCACACTTTTTGTAAGTTATGAATGACAAACTAAAGAAATCGGTAGGAATATTATATCAAAGTTAACAAGTGGATATTTATTTGTAATATAATATTCAAGTGGGTAGTTACTCAGCAAGACGAAAAAAATTCTGGTAAACAGGCTCATCAAACAAAAAAGCACTATTAAAAAATAATATGTTTATTTCTTACAATTTCTTATTAAAATTTAATAATCACCGTTTATTAACAATCACCGTTTATTAATCACCGAATAAGATTATAATATTATATATAATTTCTTATTGAGGCCATAGCTTAAGTATTCGTTTCCAATATTGGAAAGAGGATTGAAGCTTATGTAACCTTAACAAAAACAAACAAAAGACCAGATAATTTTATCACAAAGATCAAAAAGATTAAATGTAGGCTAAAAACTATAAAATTGCACAACAACATATCAAGTGTTCATAACTTTTTTAATGTATTAATTACGGATATTAAGTTAAACACACATAACAAGGTCTCCAGTTAATACAGAGAATAAGCACTGTGTGAATAATATTAAATCAGTATTATAATTATTTATTATCTTGTAGCCACAAACAAAACCGTCCGTGTTCACTGGACTTAAAAGTTTTTTCATGAGTAAACATGATATTACTCTAATCAAAGTTTATGTGATCCAAAGCAAACTGCAATCTTGCCCTTTTATGGTTTTCTGTAAGCAAGCCTCCGACGGACAGTGCCAACGCTTGTGTCAAATAAACTAGCATAGTGGTTCGTCGACAGATGTCCGTTTTCTTCGTATACTCCCTTATCATGGTTTGACACTGCAATATGTTTATTAGTTTTAGTCTGCCAGCCTTTTGATGGTGTTTTAAAGAACCCTCTTCTTCAAATCGTCATATCCATAGAACAACTTTTTTTCTCTGCAACAATAAAACATAAATATATAATACCCAATAATGATTATTATAGGAGTTTTTTGTTATATAAAAGAGTTAAAAAAACTACTTACATTTACACTGGTCTCTCTGGCGTCTTCTGACTAGTTTTTACCTTGATTATGCTTAGCAATTATTGGAGCTCTTTTTACTAAATCTATATAACAATGCATATTTACTCATTTTGGTAAAATAAGTAGAAAATACACCTGGTTAAAAAAAATAAATAACGAAAGGCGCTGGGACGAGATAATCGAAATTAACTTGGCAAACAAACAATTGAGCTTAGTCATAATTTTTTGGTCTAAGTATCATTTATACTCCATACTACCTACTAGTTATTATTTATAAATCCTTATTCAACCTACCCTCTCAAGTTTGAAAACTAACACATAGATAATCAAATATTTATAAATTGATATTCAATTTTAATATCTTCATCTCTTTAACTTAAATTATAAATTATTTCAATATTTAAAGAAACAAAAAGAAAGTACTACAAAAATAAGCATTAATTAAGCACAGCGACGCCATCTATTAACAGTATAATGTAATGTTATCAATAGCAACATTTCAATCTGGTTTTACGCTAGATGGCGTCATTTCTCGCTTCACACGATTTTTGTTCTGTATTTACTATGGACTTTCGCATCTTTAGTGTACGTCACGAGCAATAATATATATACGTTGTCACATTTTCTATCTATCATAACTTTTACCATTCAAGAATTATTTTTTACCAATTTGTGGTTAGGTAATTAGGTACACATTGTCGTACGTTTATTTCTTGGATGGCAGAAGTTAAGCTAGATAGAAAATGTGACAGTGCCTGTATATATCTTATTGCCCGTGTCTGTACACCATCAACCTAGTCCATCGCAGTCCACAGCTGAACCATCCCGTACTCCGCTACAAGATGCAGTTTCGCACCTTTCGCTTCCAGTCTACGTCGATCCACCAATGCCTACCGCGCTACAATTTACCGTCACTGTACAATTCGTCTGCTCTACTTTTTATCGAACAACCACGGTTTTTTTTGTATACACCTCTAGTTTTTAATTAGTACAAATACTTAAACGGTTTATTAGAAAAGGTCTTGTTATTATTTGAGTAAAGTATTATTAAATAATATTCATAAACAGCAAAGTTTGCTTTTGTTTATATCCTAAAATGTCACTCAATTTATGCAAATATTGTACAGGCTATTGATTATGAATGAAAAACAATGGAAAAACACTGCGCGTAGTATTTTCTAGTAGCAATTGTTATAAATAATTGATTCAATTATGATTTAACCAATTATGACAAATGTTCGTGGACAATTTTTTTACTTTTGACTACATAAGTAACGGGTAGGTACAGACAGAACCCATTATTTTGTATTAATTTAAAAATAGGGGTGTGGGGACACTAGCAATTACTCCTGTATTGCGGGTGTGTTAACAAACACTTAAAGTCACGAACAAATACAGTACACGATATGTTTTGGGTCTGGTGTCAAGAAAAATCTATCTGTAGGGGGATACATATATTTGTTCCGTACGGGAATCGGACCCGCGACACGTAGAAACCAACCGTGTCAATTGTTTCACAAAAACTTAAAAGTCCCTTGCTCCGTAAAACAATGTTCATCCGTATGTATTCCGAACTGGTCGAACACCCGCGTCCGCGCGCAAACTTCACCGCCAATTTGTTAGCACCTCACAAAGCAACCTCTTTTAATATTATTCTACCAGCCACGGAACCCTCTCAAATTAAACGCTACAATATAATATTTGTGGCATTATGAAAAGCTTGCAAACTGGATGCTATTCCCGAGTATTTCCTCTTTATTTTTTTGTAAACGAGTCAAGGATGGTGCAGGCCGAATTCATTTGTTTATTTTAATGTTGAAGTTTTTTAAATGCTGTGAATGGATAAAAGTTTTTAATTATTACTAGCTTCGTCAAGCGGCTTCGTCCGTATGAAAATAGGTTTCTCCATACAAACTTTGGACCCCGTTTCATTCCCTTAAGGAATGAATTTTGAAAAATTCTCTCATAGTGCTTACTTACGTCATAAAAAAAAAGTTTGTGCAAAATTTCACACTCCTAGTTCCAGTAGTTTCTCCTTTTATACGAGTATATATACATAGAGATGAAAGTTAAAATTTTGTCAAAAATATATAAAGTCGATAAAATTTAACAAATTGTTTTGCAGCGATATTTCTTGAAGATTTAAGTCACGTGTAGATGTACCTACAGTTCACCCGAATTTCACGTATCGTGGTTATGGCGAGGTATTAAACATTGAAATCGAAAATTAGTATCAAAGGTGATACAGTACGCTTAACTTTAACAGTGTTCCGTATTATCCCCTAAGGTTACCAATTTTCGTAATTTCGTGTCACTAAGAACAAAAATACCACAACAGCCACTAGTGGAAACGCGTTCTTACACAGGGCGTTCTTTTAAAACCAAACCCGTAGGTAAGCCTTACCATGACGCCCTATCCATCCTCCATCCCTTTAACAGTTCAGTTTAGGTCGTAAAATGCATCGCGTTATGAGGCGTGGTAGGGCATTTGATCTGAAATATGCGTAGCAATGCAATGTCGGATTCATTCTGAGTTATGTCTCCTACACTGTTCAATTGTTCATCAATCAAGAATAGGTGCTCTAGATTCTAAAGAGATTATAAGAGCCTATGTAATCCTATGTGAAATCAAATATTTAGAATTGAATTAATGAGGGTTTTCAGAAAAAATCACACGGCGAGCAATGAGTAGCTCGCCGTCCGACCATCCGGTAACCGTCCGGGCTGAGCCCAAGTCGTCGATGGCGAGTACTGTTCAACGCGCCTCATGTCAGCAAACCGTAGGGTCCCAGCAACCGTTAGGTCGAAGCCTACTGGAGCCAACGGCCGGATTCTGAAAGGAAGCCTCGGCCCTGGTACGAAAGGCAACGAAGGAACAGAAGTGGGTTTTTAGTCAGTAAAAGTCTGACACTATTTATCGCTCCGCCCAAGAGCGGGGGATGTCATAAGATGACTTTCCCACTGAAAAAAAACCCAGCAGTTTGCGCCACTTGGTCAAGAGGTCTTCTACTTTTGAAAAACATAACGTTGATGCCCAGTCGCCTGGACCTGACGACTCAGTGCTGCCATCTGGTACAATAGGCGTAAATAATACACATTTATGTAACAAAACCAATATCTATCATCTTTTATGATAAATATTTATAGCTATTAGCTACTGGTAAAATATCAACAAATATATAACAATGAAAGTATTGAAAAAAGTCTCCATTTAAAAAAATAGCCACCTATACCTAAACCCCACCTATTGTTCAGGTAACAAGTGTCTTCAAAAGTAGCTATTAACTACTTCAGGGACCGAGGAGTCGACAACGAGGTCTCATTTCTACTTGGTTCCGAGGGTTGAGTGTCCACCGTCTTTTGTATTTGCCCTACGCTTTCAACAATCATTTTCGCAGAAATTACGCCACTGAACAATGTTACGGAATTTGATACGGGTGGCGATTCTGTGACGCAACAAATACCTATATTGCATTAGAATAATCTCTAATTGGGCTTGCAGTTAAGATAAATAAATAGTCCAATGTAGACAAAAATTTAAATTTTCTTTCAACATTTTTTTTTAACCCTTTTCAATAACTTTTGCATGAAATAGGCATTTGATAGGGAATTGAGAGGGTTGTACTGATAATTTTCGTCGCAAACCATATTTATAGAAATTGACACTGACCTGCAAAATGCAAAAAAAAATTTGAAAATTGCTTTTCGCGGGTCACCCCTTTTTTATAAGTGGGTAATCATCCAATGACTTCTCTCGCTCTAGGGAGGACTGAAAGCAGCGTGTCAGACTTTTACTGACTAAAACCCACTCCTATGTTTTTTCTTTGCCTTGTATCCCAGGACCTCGCGGTTCCCTTTTGGACGACCCATGAGCGGGCGACCCTGAAACATACATCTTAAAGATGAAAAATATTGATGTAAAAGAGAGAAATAATTTCAACATTGGGGATGTGTATTTCTAGAGCTAAACAAAATATTGACGAGAAATAATTTCAAAATGCTCAATTTTTAGAAGCTAACAAAATTAAATGGATCTTCTCAGCCTTTTCCCAACTAGCTTGAGGTTGACTTCAATCGGATACGGCTGTATACCCGTGTTTTACATGGAGCGACTGCGTATTAGACTAGCACATTCCAGTTACTGGGCAACACGATATTCCTTGGATAGACTGACGGTAAAACTTTCAGGCGCGACTTCAATCCAACAATCGCTATCTACAGCCTTGACTACAAAAAAACTAGTTTGATAATAATTTTAGAACATGTGAGGTAATTACATTTGTAGGACTCACTCCATTAAACACTTACTTAAATTCTGATCTAGTAAACCTTTCCATGTCAGTCTTTTTCTCCATAAGTGCATATATTAAGGCATCACAAGACAACAATGTTTTATTTGTTTATATTGGACAAAATTACACAATTGACACCACTAATACTCGTCGACTAGATGAAAATAAACAGATGGAAACAACTAATAGGGTTGGAATGTAAAGTTGGTCCTCAGTTATTTTGTCTGGCGAAAAACTTTCTGGAGCTAAAATGTAAAACAATAGAAGATCGCTAAGTGCACCACCTCGCTGACAAGCTGTCTCCAGTCCTGTCTGTCGTAATAACTTTAAATAAATTCTTTGACAAATGTTAAGTTCACATTTTTGCATAGCATTTCAACGAAACTTGTTTATTTTACATGAAGTTCAAAGAGGTGGAATTCTATATGTAATCTAAAGGTTTGTAAAAATGCTTCTGATGGTTTCAGCTATATTATGGATTATAGAATGAACAGATCAATGGCATATTTAAGGCGCTTTGCAGATGGAGCACCTTTAGTTGAGACAACTATTAACTTTTTTAAAGTTTCCTTTAAAAGTTGCTACTTTCACTGTACAAATCAATGCGTCACGTTGCTACGTGTGTACGTGTGTGCAGTTTCATTGAGATATATGTAGACAGCTAGTTGTCAATTACTGTAATAGTTGATCCATCTGCAAAGCGCCTAAATGTTCTTGCCTATGCCTTTGATGCATATGATGTGGCCTATCTACATTGTAGTCAAATCTCTCATTTTAGAACATTAAATCATGCAGTGACGTAAGTAAGTAGCAGCTAAGCGTTCCCGTCTAACAAAATCCCATCAGACGCATAGAATATGAACACACAAACTTAACTACGAAATGAATAATAGGTACCACATCCCGCGCACATCCCTCGATAGTAATACGTCACGTCCCGACGCAGGTCCAATTATTTGCCCAGTTAATTATGTACGCTCAAATCCAGACCGATGAGGCCACACTAAATGACCTAACCACAACATTCGGCCTAATGTGTATACAATTCTAAATTTCAGGGCAATATCTGGCTCAATAACACTTGTGCCATTAACTCTCTAGCGGAATAGACATTGGCTTATACGCACCTACGGCCAACAAATGCAACGCAATCCCTACCTTTACAACTTATCATACAGTTCAATTTTTATTGAAACACGAGGTTTTTGGATCAAGTTGGCACTGAAACCAGAACATTACATCAACTTGAAATCCTTCAACCAATTATGGTCACTGTTTTAGGGGCAATAAGATGGGTATTCTTTTGCTGCGTAAGAGCAATATACTAGACCGATTTATTCTATTTCATGCCGGCACAAATTGCCGACAGTTAGGTTAACTGTTGCTCGCAGTGCTTTCTATCTTCGCTATTGTGTTTTCTCCTGATGTATTGCAAAGCATATTAGTGCAAAAACCGGAATGTATTCATTTTTACGTTGCGTGCTCCTGCTACAATCATAATGTGCGAATCTTATGAAAAAGGGCTGGGGAGAAGTTTTCCTAAAGAGAAAATATTAAGGGGAATTTGGGCTTACAGAATTCGTTTCGTACATCCGATTTTATATTACGTTCACTGCAAAAAATAGAAACAAATGTTTGAGCATGATACATTTTCAAGAAAACGTCCATTCTTTCCATATGAAAGTAACTCAGTTTGTCTGTCTGTTACGCTTTCACGGTTAAACTGCTGGATTGATTTTGATGAAATTTGGTACAGAGCAAGCTTGAACTCCAAAGATGGACATAGGCTACTTTTTATCCGTATTCAATTGACGACTTCGCGTCCACAAAACTTAGTATACAATCAAGGGCAAGACTGACAATAGTTAAATGGGAGCAGGAAAACGATAAAACGGGCATTTTCTATATATATCAGCATCCAACAGTCCTCTCTTTACATTTAAAAGGTCTTTCCACTTAAGTCGATGATTCGCTCCTCCATACAACTAAATACTAATGTGAAAATACCCTTACAGTTGCCAAACTAAGATAGCGAAGTATACATAACGGCCATCAAAAGGCCGTTAGACGGACGGTATCAATTCAAAAGTATCAATCCACACAAATTTATGACGCGATATCCTGTTTATTACATCGCTGGCCGTAGAGAACCAATAAAATCGCCTTGTTTTATGTTAAAAGTTTATGAGCAATATTTTATAAAAATAAATAAAATACACAAGGGAGAAACGATTTTACACTCGCATAAATCGTTGGGATGGTTTATGTTTATTATGAACCAGGATGTAAGGCGGGCTTCGCTAACTAGGCCGTGACGGACAAACGTTCACGTCGAAAACCAAATCTTCATAATTTACACACATTTCAGTTCTGAAAATTGTAAATATTTGTTTCGTACTATAAGCCAAAAAAGATATTGAAAAAAATTCTAATATTTAATGCTACGAGTAGATTAGCGACTTCTGCAGTGGTGGCCAAATGGTGACCCCTACTTACGATCGCATGTTCATACCCAGACATTATTTTGTGTAATTTATTTCATCACCACTGCTATCAAAACGCTGAAGGAAAATATCGTGGGGAAACCGGCATGTCCCAGAATCAAAAATTCAAAGACGTGTGATATCAACCAATCCGCATTAGGCCTGCTTGATGGATTACGGCCCATTTACTCTCTTAGAAAGGAGGCCCGAGTCCCAGCAGTGGGAACATTATAAGGCTGAGTACGCTTATAATTATGCTAGTGACTTATTTTAAACCAGTACGTAGTTAAAAAAGTACTGGGTACGTGCGAGTTGGACTCGCACACTGAGGGTTCCGTACAAATTTACCTATCAAAACAATTCAATTCTCGAATTGAGTTTCGAAGATTTTGAATTCAAAAAAAGTTTCTATGTGATGTAACTACAAATTTACAGTTTTTAGATTTTTTCCTATACTTGTGCTATGAGACCTTGCTTCTTGCCAAATTTCAGAGTTCAGGTCAACGGGAAGACCCTATGAATTTTGATTCTTGATAAGATATGGTTTAATTTCAACTCGATACCCCTACGCGTTCCCGAGATAAAGGGTCTTGACAGACAGACAGAGGGAGGGACAACAAAGTGATTTGACGTTTTTTCCTTTTGAGGTACGAACCCTAAAAACATTTATTTATTTTTTCCTACCTCAAAAATGTCTTCTATGGGGATTGAATGATGTATGGGCGTTCTCTAGAGATTTAAAGTAATTTGGTTTTGGAGCGTTAAAACCCTTTGAAAGTACAGCCATGGTCAAGTAGCCAGCGAATGCCTCTCGCTGAGATGGATGATAGACAGCGGGTATGGTTTAGATTAAAACCTTAGTAGATGAATTAAATGTAAAAAAAAACAGTTCATTCGAAAATCTATTGAAGAATAAGTGGAAGTAATAAATAATACTACATTTAACTATTTAATAGTTTTTTTCAGTACATTTTCATGTTATTATCTCGAAGAAGGTGTAAAAAGTAGATTACAATTGAGGACAAAGCTGTATTTATTTTGAGTAGCTTGATTTCCTTACTTAACTCAGATTTCTATATTAACTCCCTCACTGTGCTCTGGAGATAATTATATAAACTTCTCACTGCCCTCAACAACCTGCACTGCGTTCAGAATTCAATATGCTACCAGCGACATAACTCACATATTAGAAGCGACAAGAAATATGTAATTAAATTTATGTAACTCATAATAATTACGATTTAAAAGAGTGTCCATGGATTTTCTTGCACGTTCTTCTCCATAGAGCTCTACGCTTTGGAACGTGCAATTTAGCTTCACTTGTATTTTTTTGACTGACCAACATTTTGACAATTCAAAAGTGCCTGTAATTGGTCTATTTGTTTCTGATTTCTGGTTTCTTAAAGTCACTGCTTTATATCGTAGTTATATAATCTACCTACCACTATTAAACTTCATGTACAACTTTAGACCACCGATATATCTACAAAATAAGTTTAATACAAGTATTAAACGTACATATCACAGTAACAATTACACTAGCCAGCATCATGATAACAGAACGTAGTTAAAAAGTAGTGTTGTGCGCGGTATATGCAAGTGATGTTGCGTTTAATGGGTTTAGTTTAATTGAATCGGATAACGCACTAGCAGCCGGTCTTGTGTGGATAGTGAAGCAATGTATTCAGACCTCTATAATAGTATCTACATTGTTTCTAATAACAATTTAAAGAATATTTCTTAGTCTTTTAACAATTCAGTACCTATACCTACGTATAAGGACTGTTGCCTCCACATTCTACGGCGGCAGGCGGGCAAGTAGACTCGCAGCTTCGCAAAAGACCGTATGGCGGACGACAAGCCATGGCTAGCTCACTTGTTGGGTCGTCTGCTAACCGTCCGGACTGAGCCCGAATCGTGGACGGCACGTAGTGTTCCACGTGCCTCAAAAAGATGCCGATGCCCGCTAAGGCCATGGGGTATTTCTGAAAAGGAAACCCGTAGTCCTAGAACACAAAGGACAACTACACTACTACAGATGTTGTTTTAGTCAGTAGAATTCTTGACACGCCCTCCCACTCCACTCTAGAGACCACCCTTTTTACGATATAAATGGCCATATCTTTTTTTTTTCGTTAAATTAGAAATTTGATTTTTTCATAGCTTCAAGGGACCGCAGACTTGAGTGTATGGTTTTTAAATTCAACTCTATACCTATCTCCACGCGTTTCCGAAATAAAGGGTCTTGATTGACAGACAGACCGAAGGACAACAAAATAATCCTGTAAGTGTTCTGCTTTTTTTTCCTTTTGAGGTGCGGAACCTTAAAAATAACATTATTCAATTATCATTCTTCGTGGTTCTGGCACTTTTCAAAGCGATCTCTAACATTCATGAAAACACGCCACAGAAGTTAAATGGGAATTATTTTGTTATTTATCTTATTTAATGTCTTCAATTACGAATACTGACAAATGCTTGCACTGACTGGACAGGTCCACTCAAATCTGTGTGGTTCTTTCCTACAAAAACCATCTCAGACACTAATCTGCATGGTTCTCATATGATTTGATCATTAATTACATGTTTCCTGTAAGGACTTTATAAGAATTTGACCTGCTTTGATCCTTGAGTTTGTTTCGGTATTTCTTAGAGTAGTCAGCTAGGAAACATCATCCTCAACTAGTTTAAACATACAGAAAAAAATTACGAGTAAAAGTATTGTAAAATAAATATCATTTGATTAATCTCCTCAAAAAAATCTGGGTATTACCTTAGTCAGTAAAAGTTTCACACTCCCTCACGCTCCACTCAGAGCGGGAGGAGTTATTTGGTTATCCATTTAAAAAAGAAAACAATACCCTTTACAAAAATGTAGAATGTTTTACTATCACTAAACATAATTTCACTTTATATAGACCTAGAACAAACCGCGCTCTCTCTGTTTACGTCTCTGCCATGAAGTCATTACTCTTCTCGCTGCAGTGTGTTTCGAAAGGAGAATTGTTCAGTGCTTCCCGATAGTTTACCGAAGTACCGAAACTAAGGTAACGGGGCTCATCAGTCTTTAAGGGCGAACTATATTTTACGTAGAAGTAATTTATCCTTACTTTCGATGGGTAACTTACTTACAGTAACGTTTAAGGGATTTTATTTGTGAAGATATAGATTTTGTAATGGAATAAATGAGTGCTGCTAACTCTAGAGTACTCTTGGGAAGGCTGCTGATCTGTGACAAGGTAGGACTGGTGGCTTTATCTTTTTCTTTTGTTTCTTGATTGGGCTAGCGCCCAACAAACGCTATACAGCCAGCCTAGCCAAGTTACAATCGTTTCGTTCGCGCTGAACGCCTCGAGTAGGCCACGCCTCCGATTCCTTTGTTCTAACCTCGTGACTGAGTGTTAAGATAACGTCAGAACAAAGGATTCGGAGGCGTGGCCTACTCGAGGTGTTCGGCGCGAACGATACGATTGTAACTTGGCTAGGGGAGCATAACACCTAATCTCCCATCTACAACCAGCTAAATTTCATACAGTCCACTACTCTATTCCACAACAGTAATATTATAAAGCTGAAAGTATGTGGGCAGTGGGGGCCGAGTGGTAACGGCCCCGACTTACGAATTGTAGGTTGCGGGTTCAAACCCAGCCAGGCGCATTACTTTGAGTAATTTATTTCATCACCACTGCTCTTAAAACGGTGAAGGAAAACATCGTGAGGAAACCGGCATGTCCTAGAACCAAAAATTCGAAGACATGTGACATTAACCAATTCGCACTGGGCCCGCGTGGTGGATTACGGCCCATTCCCTCTCCTGGAAAGAGGAGGCCTGAGTCCCAACAGTGGGAACATTAAAAGGCTGATTATGCTATGTGCTATATATGAAAGTATGTGCGTATGATTGTTACTTCTTCACGTAAAAATAACTTAACGGAAAGCTACAGAGTTTACCTGAGTTCCAAGTATTATTAATAGAATAGTAGATAGGATACTCTTTATCCCGGGAGTACGTTCTTGGGATATTTTTCTACTATCACGCAGGCGAAGTTGCTGGCAGCAGCTAGTATATCTCATCATCATCATCATTTCATCCGAAAGACGTCCTCTGTTGGACATAGGCCTTCCCCAAGCGTTGCCATAGAAACCGATCCTGTGCGTCTCGCATCCGGCGACTCTCACCAGGTCATCGGTCCACTTTGTGGGAGGCCTTCCAACGCTTCGTTTTTCGGTGCGCGGTCGTCACTCTAGAACTTTTCGGCCCCATCGACCATCCGGTCTACAAGCAATGTGCCCTGCCCACTACCACTTAAGTTTGGCGATTCTTCGGGGTATGTCGGCGACCTTGGTGCACCTAGATAGTTTTACTATAGATAGCGAATCACTTGAAAACGGCTGACTCTGTGACTATTTTTTTGTGTCTGTAATTTTCGGTAAAAATTTTGTATGGAAGGTGGTTTTTTTTGTATGGAGACTCCACCGAAAATTAAATTACACCCCTTTTATTGAAATATTGGTAGTGAAATTAATAGAAATTGTACTACGCAATTCAAATAAAAATAGGATTGACTTAGCGCCATGTTGTGACGTCATAGCTGTCAAGTCGAATCAGTTAGGTAGAGTGAGCAAAACAAGATATTACGAATCATGAACGAAAAAAGTTTAATCAGAATTTCGTTCTTCAAATCCGCTCATCTCTGTATCACTGTGTAAAGTGTCTGGGAAGTAGCGAATGGAAGAAGGCGGATTTTTTACCAACAATGAAATAATAAGAAAGAAAACTAAACTAAAAAAAAGCTAAACTGATTAAACAATAATAATTAATTTAATTAATTTAGATTAAACAATAACGTTTTAACTTCACTTAGATTTAACTAAGACTCAGTTAAAGAAAGTAAATAAAAAAGTTATTGTTACGTAAATACGGTTTCTTTACAAACCGTACGTTTCAAGTAACATTTCACTTATAGAGGTCACTGACGTTCCTATTCTTAGCTGAATTGCATTGTAAAGCGAAACCACTTACAATTTAACAACAACAATTCAAAAGTATTTTTCGCAAGAAAATTATATAAAGGTCGTTAATCTACGAGTGGTTTCAATAAAGCTGTCTCGTTCTTTGTGTCGCGCAACAAAGGAATTCCTAGCTGGTGGTGTTACAGCTTGAGTCTTGGATCAAGAAACCTTTATATAAAGCGTTAATTTGATCGCAGAAGAACGATAATACCGACACCCGATGCTGTTAGTAGCTTAGACTGTACTACTGACGGTTGATTTGATTTGAGGATATGGAGAGATTCTGATTTGTAATATTATATTAAATTAGAGAAAATTAATCAGAATGGAACCACGTGTAATCGTAGTAATCATAATTCGCAATAATATAATAATAATAATATTCCATAACTTTCACAAAACGCCATTTAGTCCCAAACTAAGCAGTGCATGTGCTATTAGTACTAGACAACTAAAAAACATACTTATATAATTCTAAATACAAATTCAAGACAAATTACATCCAGATACAGAACATATGATCGTGCTCATCAAACATACATTTGTCTTGGGTGGGAATCGAACCAACGTACTCGGACATAGCAGTCAGAGCCATTAACTACTAAACCAACAGGCCAGCCAATCTTTCAATCAGAAATCGTAGTTTAGACTAACTAACTCTGATTAATAATATAGTAGTATTTTATTGTTTAATTTATTTGATATTGAATTTAATCTAATTTAGAAAAAAAAATATATAGACCTACATATATATAAATGTATGTTATTTATATAAAGTAAATGAAAGGAGTTTTTGAGATGACACCGCTATTTGTGTAGAAAATAATGCCGCAACTTCCGCTTAAGTGCATACTGACTGGTGAATTTACATTACTCAAAGATCCAAAATGAGTCAGATTTCTGGATTCAAGCTCAGATTAATTTTATTACTAGCTACTGCCTGTGGCTTCACTCGGCAGTAACTAAAAGGAACATATTCCCGGAATAAAAAGCATGCTTTGTTCTATTCTAAGACAATGTCTACCCGTGAGCCAAATTTAATCGGAATCATCGGAATACATACACATAAACTTTTGCCTTTATAATACTAGTTCGATGTGATGCACTTTTGAATTCCAGAATCTTATAATGAGATAATCTTAATTAATATCTTAGTCAACGTACCTCATCTTTTCCTTTTTTTCAAACCTTTATAGTAGGTGCTCATCTACTTTTAGGATACAATCATATCGAGTCTTTTAGGATACAATCATATCGAGTCTTTTAGGATACAATCATATCGAGCGTTTTAAGGAAAAAAAAGCGACTATTATACTAATTAATATGCATATGCAATAGTGCATTTTCTAATAGATAAATAGTTTTATAAATAAAAAGTATTAACATTTTTAAAACTTTATTTATAAAAAATATTTTTTTATTGGGGAAGAAAATACCCCTTCCTGTAAAAAGTGCAAACTGTAGATTACGAAAAAGGATTAGGAAAAACACTTCCTGTTAAAGTTCGGTACATTACTAAATAAAACAATCCATAAAATAATACTGTTACACTGACCTACTACATATTATAGACTACATATTATTATCTACCCACATCGCACAGCAAAATTGCAGCACATGATACTCTTATTTCACCGGTAACCTGTTGCCCTTCACTCGGATCCGTCTGACAGTTATTACGTTACCCACTCCTTATGGCTTCCTACACTCGTATACTACCTGCATTCACTTAGAGTTAGAGCTGTTTTATTTAATAAAAGATAGGGATTTCAGGATAAAACATATTATTGTTGAGCATTATTTTATAAGATAGATAATTATATCGAAAACACCGTGGAGGCCGACCCAGAAAGAAGCGGCCAGATGATCTAGACGTGTACCACGAGAACTGGTTCGAGAGGGTGGGAGTGAAGAATATCTGGAAGTTCTTGGGGGAGGTGTTTGCCCAGTAGTAGGACAATGACGGCTAAAGAAAATAAATATGTTATTATTGGTTATTATACCACTGCAAAGGCAAGATCTTTTTAAGCAGAGAAACTTCAAGCCAGCCACTTTGCTCAATGTCAGAATTAGAGAAGTCATATAGATTCCCCATTAAATGACTTATCTCGTTCTGAGTGGAACGAGAGAAAGTGTCAGACTTTTAGTGACTAAGAATTCTAGTGTTCTAGCCCTGTTTTTCCAGTTGCCCTTTTAGTGACTAAGAATTCTACTGTTCTAGCCCTGTTTTCCCAGTTGCCCTTTTAGTGCCTAAGAATTCTACTGTTCTAGCCCTGTGTTTTTCCAGTTGCCTTTGCGTTCCAACGCCGTGGAAACCCTTTCGATCAATCCCGCAACCTAGATTGTTTAACTCATATTACTTGGGGTCGGCGCAACACGTTTTTTTCTTCCATTGTGTCCTGTCACCTGTCACACTATCACTAACCCCCTTTTCTTTCATATCACTCCTCACAAAATCCATCCATCTTTTCTTTGGCCTCCCTCTCCATCCATCTACATTCATCATACCATGGTACAATTTTGAAAAAATAACTACTCGACTCTCGATTGAAACCTCTTCATTAAATCAAACATTTTAATTAATCTGGCATATAAGTACGTTAATATTTAATCATAAAACTCGACATTAATCAACGTACACTCGCAGGATGATAGATACGTACATACACGCTGATCACAAATTCATACGCTTAATAATAATAATATAATAATATATAATAATATTCCACAACTATCACACAACGCCATCTAGTCCCAAGCTAAGCTGAGCTTGTGTTATGGGTACTAGACAACTGATAAACATACTTATATATTTCTAAATACATACATATATAGATAAATAACACCCAGACACAGAACAAATGATCGTGTCTGGGTATCAATAATAATGCTCTAACATTTTTAATAATGTAAATTGATTAAAACCTTTTCGCGTAAACTCACTCGAAAATAAAGCATAAAAGCGGAGTTTTGGCGTAAATTAAATCGTGAATATCACAGGAACCGCCATGTTTGAATGGTGCTATGCAATTTACGTCGAGGTACCGCATAATAAGCTGTTTACGTAAATCTGGCTTCCGATGAATGTATAATGTAATCAGTGACTAATAACGTAAACGTATGCGACCTTTGTTCCGGATTGACAATACACCTGGATTGATTGAAATTCTGTTGTGAGTGTCGGGACTGGTGGAGATAAACTCCTTTATTACAGCCCTTTATGATACCTCCTTTAACTTTTATTGTACTTTGAGTGATTACAATTCGTTCCTCTCACTGTGATCGATTTCCTCTTAAACCCTAAGAATCTGAAATTGGAACTTGTCAAATTTTACTAAAGTTACCTTGTTTTAGCTTGTGTTTTTTCGTGGAAAATAATCAAATGACTTTTCTCGCTTTAGGTGAAGTGAGAAGTGTCAGACTATTCCTGACTAAATCCTACAGTATTCCCTCAGTTGCCACTAGCGTGTGTCACGATAACTCTTTCGAACAATCCGCAGTCCTGGCAGGCATCGGCCCTAACTGGCCCTGTCTATCTTTCTGACATCTCTTTGAAGCGCACGTGGAAAACAACGCACTGTCGACATGGGCTGTTTTTATCGGACGGGAATCTACTCATTACTCCACTGTTGGACATAGGCCGGGTGGCCGAGGGACCAAGTGTCGCCATAATGGCCGATCCGGTGCGTCTTGCATCTATCGGATTCCCGCGACCCTCACCAGGTCATCATTTCACCTTGTGGGAGGCCTTCCAACTTCCTTTCGTCCCCATCGACTATTTGTACTGCGAGCAATGTGCCCTGCCCACAACCACTTAAGTTTGGCGATTAGCGAATAAGGCTATGTCGGTAAACTTAGTTCTCCTGAGGATATCTTCATTTCATATGTGATCACGCTAAGATACTCCGAGTATAGCCTTATCCATTGCCCTCTGGGTGACTTTAAGTGTTCTGATGAGGCCCATTGTAAGCGACCACGTTTCGGAGCCATATGTCATCACTGGCAACACGCACTGGAAGGAAAAGCTTAAAAAGCTGCCGACTATTCGTATGTTATGGTTTGTGTCAAAACTATATCTCAATTTGGTAACCCTATCTAATTGTTTATTCAGCTTACACTGGACAAGACAGTTTTACAACATCAATGGTACCACGTAGGTAGTATTTTACCGCAAAAGAAGAGTTAAAATAACAAAGTCTCCGCCAATTTAGAAGTGCAGGCAGCGTTAGTACAGAGTTTCAACTTGAATTTATTGGTGCCGGAGAATTTCCTTTGAACTCCGTAACGATCTCTGCGGATAGGTAGGTTTTTGCATAATTTTGTTACATTTTATGTCACTGAAGAAATAAATAGTGGTGGCGTTGTTAGGACATTTCTCAGGATTCCTTTCCTTTGTCACTAAAAGCATTGTCTCTTCTATTAAATAAACTTGAAGGTTTTAAGAGCTAATAAAAAATTAAACACGTATTGTGCCTTATTGCATTTTTGTAACCTTAGCGTATCAACCTATTTTCTTGTTAACCGATTTTTAAAAAGGAGGAGGTTTTCAATTCAGCCGTATTGTTCTTTTTTTCAACTTCTTTTTTTATTTCGTAATTTTCGGGAAATTCCATCGGCAAAAAGGACGAACATAGTTACATACATATTTAATTCAAGAGTGAATAGGTTACTTCTAAGTAAGCGCGCTCCATCATCGACCGCATCGTCACTTTCCATCAGGTGAGATAGCGGTCAAGCGCGAACCTATCATGAATAAAAAAATAAACTTTCATACTTTATCTAAACCTCTAGAGGATGTAATTTATTTATTTAAACTTCATGTGCATTACTGGTACATAGGCGGATTTAATGCAACAAGGCATTCTCTGCCAAGCCGACCTTTGGATTTTCATATTCAAAAATCCTGTATTCGTGTTTACCTTGCATAAATAACGCTTGTACAAAAATCTTTGCCCCACTAAACCAAGTGGTTTAGGATGTGTGTTGTATGCCAGTCAAAGAAACACCTCTATTTTCCGTCATCTCAATAGTCTGTAACACAGGTCTGTAACAATTATGATGAGCACAAGTACATATATACATTACTTTGTATAATTGATTTCATCACCACTTCTCTCAAACCGGTGAAGGAAATCGTTGTGAGGCAATCGGTTTGACCTAAAAATGGGGCCATGGATTCGCTTTTGAAAGGAAAACCTGGAACGCAAGGAAAAGAGAAAAGAACATAGGAGTGGGTTTTAGTCAGTAAAAGTCTAACACGCCCTTGCGCTCCGCCCTAGAGCGAGAGAAGTCATTAGATAATTATGATACAAAAAAACACGTATATTATTAGTATAGATTGAAATTTCACTATCTACATGTATATAGTTCACTATTAATAATTGACTTTCAACCTTTAAACGTAGTGTACGACGCAACCGCATCCATTGTACTACCATTAAAATAATAGATTACACCACTTTAATTGGCAATTAATTTTAATTACTCACATTACAGTGGTAATTTGGTGAATGCCATTACCTGCCAAAGGCATTTTTAATTGTGTTTGTACAAGGCTTTATTATTTTAGTATTTATTTATTTCATAATTAATGTTCATACAAATAACAGAAGACAAATTATTATAAAAAAAACCGGGCAAGTGCGAGTCGGATTCGTACACAGAGGGTTAACTAGGGGTAACTTTCCTAAGCTATGAAAACAGTTCAATTAACGAATTCAGTTACGAAGATTTAAAAAAAAGTTTTTTTTTATGACATAACTACAAATTTACAGTTTCCAGATTTTTTCCTATACTTATGTTATGAGACTTTACTTCATGCCAATTTTTTTTCAACGGGAAGTACTCTAAGAATTTTGATTCCCTTGACAGTGTCGAAATGCAAGTTGTTTTGCGACATAAACGTCCGTATCTTTTTTTTAAATAACTTAGAAGTTTGATTTTTTCACAGCTTCAAGGGACCGCAAACCTGAGTATACGGTTTTAATTTCAACTTGTTAACTCCACGCGTTCTTGAGATAAAGAGTCTTGACAGACAGACAGACAGACGGACAACAAAGTGATCCGTTTTTTTCCTTTTGAGGTACGGAACAATAAAAATTGTACAAAGGTACTGCTGCAGATGAAATTTCTTTTGCAATGGCAAAAGAAATTAACTAGCTTAGCTTATAACTAGCTTGTGCCAGCAACTTCGTCCACTTGAATATCGGTTATTACCGACACGAAGTCGAAATCGAAGCTAGATAATAAGTAGTCTATGTCCTTCCTTGGGGTTCAGGCTTACTCCATACCAAATTTCATCAAAATTTTATTTGCCTACAGGGACTAGTCGCGCTCGTAATGAATCAAAATGCACCTTAAGTCCACTAACCGAAAATCTCTTTTATTATGCCTACTATGCACCTTTGAGGCCGCTCTTGCTATAGGGTTAGAAGTTGTGTATTTTTGAAAAATGTGAAATAGGTACATACGTTTTACAACATAAAATATATTCAGATTTTTTAAAATTATGTGGTAGATAGTTACTTATTTCCATACTTTAAAATGTCATCTCATATAAGCTTTAGGAGATAGTTTACATGTAGTTAAGTATCTACAAAACAAATGAAATAAAATTAAAATGAAGTGGATATAATTTTATTAGTTTTGTGTGTGCGTTAGCTTTGCGGTCTTATGTTATTTTTAAAAGGTGGTAGGCAGGTACAAAATAATTAACATTATGTAAGTTGTAATTCCAGTATATGTTGACCTTGCATTAGTAAGGTAGACGCTAGTACTGGGAAGTTTACTTATATTGAATAATCTTTAACGTCATTGACTTTTTTCGTGAAAAATGTCGCAAATATTTCAAATACATTAAACTCAATAGAATATTCGATACAGAGTTCGAAAATATTTTTTTCTAGCGCACGTCAAGCGGCAAGTCGAACACGCGTGTGACGCTCTATGAACTAACCACGCCAAAGCCAAAGGTGTCACACAGCGTAGGTACCGATTTATGCCTACAGTGTGAAATGCGCCAGGCCTTCCTAAAGTTACGTCAACTCCTTCCCTGCTCTCGTCTTTTACACAAATTGATTTTTAATAAGTAATAAAACATATTTCAATTACCCGTCATTTTATAGGTAGGTCGGGTAACATTGATAAATATAGACCAAAATCTATTTATTTTACACATTGCATGGAAGCAGGTACTCTATACAATCCCAAGGAATTGTATACATTACCTATGTAAAGTAAGAAATTGGCAATAATATTCGTAATATTTCGTACATTGCCAGGACATCCCAGGTATTCTATACATTGCCTAGGTATTGTATATTATACCTGAATTATACAGATTGCCGGTAACATATACAAAAAATAAGAAACAATTTTCCAAAATTCACCCTCTAAGGGGAGGATAAGGGGTCTAAAGTTTGTATGGAGAAAACTACTTTTACGCGGGCGAAGCTACTAGCAGAAGGTAGTATAAGATAATTGTTGACTCTGCATGTATTGCTTAAAGGATAATTGTAATAAATAAACAATACAGGAGGAAAACATATTTTTTTAATTAATTAATCCAGTTTCGACACCTTTTCTTGTTTTCGAGGGGAGACCTTCAAAAGGCACCCGGACTTTTGGGGATAAGTCCAGGGAGTGTGGGATTTTTACCACACTAAAACCACCACGGTGATCATGATCAGCACGTAGAAGGGGCCCCGTCACCTCTCAAAAGACCATGCCGGAACCCCCAGGCGACTATTTTTTGTATCTTAAACCGAAATACCATTTTTTAATGAAACATTTCTTCTCAAATTTCTTATTCTTTCCTACACATAGAAATGTACATGTTATTTTAATTACTAAATAAACATAATTAATGTGCTTTCTATACTCTACAAAGTTACGAGTTGTACTCAAGAGCTGGCTTGTGTTTCGTAATAAACACTATCTGGCACTAAGTACCTCATAAAGCAAGGAGCGGACTCTCGGATAGTTAACTAGATATAGTGCTTATAATCAAATGTATGCATAAGAATAATAATAATGAATGCAAAACGCAGAATTTAGGTATATACATATGCTTGAATTTCGACATAAATAAACGCTATTTCACTATTTAAAATCTACCATATTGGACTTAGAGACTCCGCAAGCCCTATCGTTTAATACCGATATTCTAGTAGTGCATTAAAAATAATCAGTCCACCAGCTTCATTTAGAATGATGCCACACAGCTAACCACGCATTGTCATCCAAAAGTAAACGTGTATACAAAATTTCAGCTCAATCGGTTGACGATATCTGCTTCAAAATTGAGTTACAAGATTCCACCCGAGTTTTTTGTAACATAACAACAAATTTGCTGTTTTCAGATTTATTCCCATACCTGTACCATAAGACCTTGCTTTATACCAAATTTCAGGATTCTAGATCAACGGGAAGTAACCTATGAATTTTGATTCCCTTGAGAATGTCTAAATATTTTTTTTTTGTATACCGTATCTTTTTCTTTCATTAACTTAGAAGGTTGATGTTTCACACCCTTCCGTACCCTTGCCCGATATCACTTGGGATCGGCGCTATATGTTTTTTGTTCCATACTGTTCTGTCCACCATCACGCTACCACTGACTCCCATCATTTTAGCCGATAGACGTCCACTGTTGGACATAGGCCTCCCCCAAGTGTCGCCACAATGGACGGTACTGGACGTCTCGCATCCATTGGATTCCCGCAACCTTTACCAGCTCATCGGTCTACCTTGTAGAAAGCCCTCCAACGCTACGTCTTCCGGTACGCGGTAGCCACTCCAGAACCTTTCGGCTCCAACGGCTAACTGTTCTGCGAGCAATGTGCCCTGCCCATTGCCATTTACGTTTGGCGATTCTTTGTGCTATGTCGCAACCTTGGTTCTCCTGCGGATATCTTCATTTCTAATTCGATCACACAAGGAAACTCCTAGCAAAGCCCTTTCCATTGCCCTTTGGGTAAATTTAAGTCTTCTGATGAGGCCCATTATGAGTGACCACGTTTCGGAACCATATGTCATCACTGGCAACACGCACTGGTCATAGTTTTTCGTCTTGAGACACTATGGTATGTTGGACGAGAAGATACCACGCAGCTTTCCGAACGCTGCACAGCCGAGTCGGATTCGATAATTGACCTCTTTTCGAAATTAGATCTACCCAACTGGACTGTCTGTCCGAGGTAGACGTATTCGTCCACGACTTCACACTGACTCCCATTTCTTGCATATTACTTACTCCTCACACATTCCACCCATTTTTTTATCTCCTTCTTCCCCTTCCTCTGCTTTTAAATTTTTCTTCTATTTCTTGCACAAAATTAAAAAGTAAGTAAACTAATCTTAATCCTATTAGTACAAAATAATTTAAGTATTTATTTCCGTGTTTAAAAACTAAAATGTATTGCAATAAATGTAGATATGTCAATGAACATTGAAGATGTATTAAAGCAAAGAACATTAGTTTATTTTTGAAGTGAGTATATGTGAACAGAGCTACGTTAATGTCGTACCAGTTATGCTTCAATAAATGCAGCAAACCATGTCTATTTACATAAGAACGCCGTACGCTATAGTATCATGATATTATAATAACAAAATAATGTAAACACTCGTAATCTTCCGTCCCTTTACCCCATTGCTTCATTATGACACTAAAGCTTGACGTAAATTGTTTTACAGAAACCTCCCAGCTTCAATTATTTCGTATGTGCTACGCGGCTACAAGCGTAGCCAACGTAGGTCTACGAGTCGGTCTCGTAGCGGCGTAGCAACAGTTGCATTTGCTACGTGCTACGAAACGGGCGCACTCGACGGAATATCAAAATTTTGCGAAGCGTCGAAAGTTGCGAATAACAATGTGACCTACTTCCAATTGGAGTTGTTAAAATTACTTTATGTAAAATATGTGAAGCTCTTCATATGAGAATAAAGTTTGTGTTATGGAGATAAGTTCACTGGTGATTGTGGAAATTAAGTGAAATGGGGAGTCTGACTGTGTTTTGTTATTTTTTGTTCTCATATATAAAAGGTAAAGTTTAGTTTGTAAGTACGTAATAACAAACACGTTTTGTTCTAACTTATTATTTGTTATTAACTACGTATTCGTAAAATATCAATAAATTATGTTATTTTCATTCGAAGATTCCTGATATATTTCCAAGATTTTTAATTAAAGCAAAAGCGATATTTTATTCAATTCAATTAAATAATGAATCCGTAGTAATTACTAATTAAAACTAATTCAACATTATTTTGCATTCAACTCAAATATTGTTTTCGGGAAAAATTAAACATTCCATGCAGTTTCGTAGTATCGTATCGCAGTGTGGACTTTGGTTAACATACATTAACATTTTATGATTATATTCATGAGACACCGATGTTTATTATAATATTGCCATTTTTAAACAAGTGTTATAATCCAAAAACATCATGGTATAAGTATACAGTATAAGCGGTATACAGATTTTTACATTCAATAAAAATAAATCCTTATTTTTGTGCGTGAAATACAGGAAACTAAAGTGGGTAATTGATCTGTGTGACAGTACTTTTATATATCGTTACATTTTTTATTTAATTTATTTATAAGCAAGCTCTGTTTAGCTTGAGATTAGACAAGACTAGACGGCGTTGTGTGATAGTTGTGGAATTTATTATTATTATTTAACATCGTAATCATCACACCAGAACCAAAAGATGTAGATTATTGGGAACTATAACTTCTGCCAGCGGCTTCGTGTGCGTGAAAGTAGATTTTTCCAGACAAATTTTGGACCCACGTTCTTAGGGGGTGAATTTTGGAAAATCCTCTCTTAGTGCTCGCTTACGTTGTAAAATGAAATGATAGAAAAGGGTATGGCGTGGGTGGTGGGGAAGGGGGTGGGTAGGGGTATTAGGGGGTAGGGGTTTATGAATGATTTGATTTGTAGCATAGAACCTAAAGTACTGATTAAACAGTTGTAGACCATTGAACGTATACTACAAAGAAGTTTTAGATACTTTAGCATCGGTAGAGTGCAACTGCACTTTTGACCTATGACTGTACTTTGAAATTGTCAACCCTGGAAAACTCCAAACAGACTCCGCACCCAAGTTAGGCGCAGCAAAGTAAATCTCCACAGATGAGGGTTCTCGGACGGTTCCGATCTCTCTCCGCAGACCATGTCCCACCTTCGATCATGCATCACGTGCCCTGTTACCTGTTCACATAGGGACCTAATGACAGCATCAGCGGACGGCACTGCCGTGACCAAATACTGGGCCAGGCAAGGAATTTAACTAGTTTTGCCATCGATATGGAAGAAGAACCCTCAGGTCTTTACCATGACGTGTTAAAATACCAAGCGTGCAAGCGAGAAAGACAGATGGAGCTATACAACCTGTATAGCTTCATCCCTTTAATAGTTCAATTTAGGTCGTCAAATAGATCGCTTTAAGAGCTCGTGGTGGGCCTCTGCAGACAGCATTATTTCTGGGACATTCCACATTTCCTCATGATATCTTTCTTCAATAATTTCAACCAATTATACTTCAACGAGTGGTGGCCGAGTGGTAACGGTGCTGACTTATGAGTTGTAGGTCGCGGGTTCAAACCCAGCCAGGCGCATTACTTTGTGTAATTTATTTCATCACCACTGCTCTCAAAACGGTGAAGGAAAACATCGTGAGGAAACCGGCATGTCCTAGAACCAAAAATTCGAAGGCATATGACATCTACCAACCCGCACTGGGCCCGCGTGGTGTTACGGCCCATTCCCTCTCCTAGAGAGGAGGCCTGAGTCCCAACAGTGGGAACATTATAAGGCCGTCTATGCTATGCTATACTTCAACGATATCTCTGGTCTTTCACAGTCTGCATATGCCTCCGAATAGTCGGCATATCGGTGCCAACCTTGAAGCAACGAGGCGAGTCTTCCACGCTGACGTGTGACTACGACCTGGAAGGAGGCAGGCTCTACTCAGTCAAGTGGTACCGAGATAATGAAGAGTTCTACCGGTACATGCCGAGGTTAAGGCCCCCGCAGCATGCACATAAACTGGATGGGGTTAAAGTGGACGTAAGTACTCAACTATTATCATTATCAATAAATAACAGTACCTGGAGGGAGGCAAAAACTTCGTCAAGCGGTACAGGGATAACAAAGAGTTTTACCGGTACGTGCTGGGGTCAGAATTCCCAATATGTGCACCAGCTTGATGGAGTTAAAGATGACGTGAGTGCTCAACGGTTGGTAATTTTTTTTTTTAAGGTGGTAAAATCATCTAATGACAAATCCCGCTCTTGGGCGGGGCGAGAGATAGTGTCAGACTTTTACTGACTAAAAACCCACTCCTGTTCCTTCGTTGCCTTCGTCCCAGGACCCCGGGTTTCGTTTTCACACTACCCATGGCCCCAGTAGGCTTCCACCCTGAGGCCCGCGTGGAACAATACGCGCCGTCGACGACTTGGGCTCGGTCCGGACAGTTACCGGACGGTCGGACGGCGAGCCACCCATTGCACGCCGTCCGCAAGCCTGCGCCTACGGTGGCCGGAAATCGGGATCGGAATCCCGGCGGCGGTTGGGGCGTGAGGCCGTTGCCTCACGCGATCGGCCGCCTCCTTTGCTAGCATTACTGCTTCGCAGAAGGAGGCGACCGCCTGCCACTCCTCCTCGCTCCGGACCATGGCCTGTACCAAGGCCCGGCGCTAAAGATCGCCGCCGGCGATTGCCCCCACGAGGACACGGCGTTGCTCTTCCCAAGCGGGACACACCTCCACCGTGTGCTCCACCGTGTCCTCCGGGCGGTCCACACAGTGGCGACACCCGGGCGTCGCTTCCGCACGAATTCGGTGCAGGAACTTACCGAACTTCCCGTGTTCGGTAAGAACCTGCGTCATGCGGAAGGTGAGGACGCCGTGAGGTCTTTCCAACCACGCCTCAAAGAGGGGACTTATCGCCATAATTGTGGCGTGCCCAGCGCTGGGTCGCGACAGTCGCTGTCGCCATACTGTTGGACATAGGCCTCTCTCAAGTGTCGCCACAGTGAACGGTCCTGTGCTTCTCGCATCCATTGGATTTCCGCAACACTTACCAGCTCGTCGGGCCACCTTGTAGGAGGCCTTCTGACGCTACGTCTTCCGGTACGCGATTACCACTAACCAGACCTTTCGGCCCCAACGGCCGTCTGTTCCGCGAGCAATTTGCCCTGACCATTGCCACTTAAGTTTGGCGATTGTTCGATTCCAACTAATTCAAACATAACTAACTGAATATAAATTTCTAAGCATTTTAAAACATTGTCTTATTCCTCCTTAATCTATTGTCCAATAGTCCGAGGCAATTGAAAAGAAACTGTTTTTAGTCATTACTTATATTAGTCATGAGGATGTTGCAACTGATTATCTAATTAGCAGTTACCGCCTCTAATCACTATTTGTTATCAGTTAGTGTTATATGTTCAAAGAGTTAGGTACCTGGGACTTGTAACATACTTGCGATATGATTGTGAGTCTATTGATCTGAAGGTGAAAGGTTCATTTCGCCAGTTACAGGTGTATAACGTTAACAATATCTCTCTTCAGTTGGAGAAATCGACGGCGCGGCGCGTTCACCTACGGGAGCTAACGCTCAAATCTCGAGGCTTGTACCGGTGTGAGGTGTCGGAGGAAGCCCCCTCTTTTCACTCAGCGCAAGCAGAAGCTTTCATGGAAGTTTATTGTAAGTAAGCTAAATGTTACCTAATAAATGTGTGTCTTTCTTCCATCCTTTTGACGTGAAACATCTTTAAAATCACACCAAAACACACAGGTCACAAAAATAGACCGTTATTCATTAAGGCCTATGTCGTCTTACCTTGATAATTACAAAACTATTAGTCGTAGAAACATGAATTCAATGTAATTACTTAGCTTATATAGTCATCTCGCTGCTAAAACCTTAAATTTACATCGGGGCCGAGTGGTGCGGCGGGGGAGGGGCTCTGCTAGAATCACGGAAACCGACGCTCTCGCTGATTTCTATTCAGTATAACTCACGACTCACACGTGATAGCGCGGTGATTCTTTCGTGGATTTATAGAGTTAATTTAGACCAATCGATTTGAATAATAATAAATGTGACTTGGACTATATTTGTAGTTAAAAATAACCAATAAATGTAAAAAAAATAATTAAAAATCAGTATGTCGGCATCAGCCCGTGCAAGAGTCAGCCAAAAATCTAAAAGAAGGCTATCGTCGGAAAGAGAGGTTATGGACTACGCACAGGTACCCCAATATCTTGCGCCGAGCGAGCGAGGCGGTTTCGGGAACGTCTCAAAGCTGCGAAGGCACGTTCTGTAAACGACGCTAATTCCGCGTGGACCTTTCCTACTGCATTCGATTGTCGAATATTAAATGGAATATTATTTGTTCCAACCTTTTTCAGTTTAAGATTGTATTAAAATCTTAGAATGAAGTAAATTTGGTTTTCTTTCAACCTTTAACACTAAAAGCGAATCGCTGATTGACTGACGTTTCACGTTTAAACCAACGGCCGTGTGCATCGACACAGCCCCACTCGATTTTTTTCTTTATGTAACTTTTTTCTTGTGTGGAAATCCACACTGGCTTTCTCCACCAGACACAATTTGCCTGCAGCTATCTTCCCATCCGATAATAACTTACCTACGTGTCTTCAATGCTAGAGTTGGCTCTTAATAAACTAGTGCGTTTCACCATCAACGATTGCATCACTGCCTACCGTTAGGTGAGTTCGCAGTCAAGCACTAGTTTATATCATTTAAAAAAAAACTAGAGCATAGCAAAGGACAAACCCCTTCTCGGTGGTCCATCTTTTTTGAATCAAACGATAACGTAACCCGCTTGTGTCTTCTTTATATTTGTACCTACAGTCAACAATAAAAGTTAATTAAAGCTGTTTTTAAATATAAATGAGTGAGCAAAATCATTGGATACCTACCTTCCGAAATAAGCTGTTAAGAATAATAACACTTCCATTTTATATTTATTTATTTATCTATTTAAAACTTTATGCACTAAACATTGTACAAAGGCGGACTTAATGCCTTAGGCATTTTCTACCAGTCGACCTTAGGGTGGTGCAGAGACATAACATGGCAGGTGCAACTTAATAAAAGACTGTCAGAGAGGAAACAAGAACAATAATAAACATATACTTAGATACATACATACAAATAAAGAATGATATTGAGAAAAAAAAAACAAATACAACAAATCAAGAGTGTGATGAATCTACCAACTTCTTACGAAAGTGTTCTCGTGCGTGCGTTATATCTGCAAGGGATGTTCAACTATATTCCTAAAAGCACGAAGCTGAGGTCACGTTCGCGTAAGCGCAGTTCAAAAAGTTTGAACTATGCAGCGTGAGAGATTTACAGTCTAGACTAAAGACGAAAGATAGGTACGGATCGATATATTTTATACTTGGTAGGTTACGAAAGACCCAGAGGCAGGAGTCCGATACGTTTGTCAGACCAAATCCGTGCTACACTGGAGACCACAGTCTGAGCCATATGTGGATGGCTTAGACTGTGGTCTCCAGCTCACACCGGAGATAGGACAACATGGCGAAATATAGTCCACAAGAAACTTATTCGTCGAGGTCACGACCCTCAGTATTGAAGATAAACGAAGCAAGGAGGAGGTTACAAAAGTTCAAAATCACACTAATAAGTTTGTTACTTTTTCACGGCTGAAAACATTTCAATTAAATTTGCTAAAAATGTAGACCATCTCCTGGAATTGCACAAAATGATCTCGAGAGTATATTTCCTTGGAACAATTTCTACTTTCACGTGAACGTAGCCGCTGGCAGCAGTTAGTATCTTATAATATCTTATACCTAATATCTTATAATATCTCATAATATCTCATAATATCTCATAATATCTTATAATATCATATAGTATCTTATAACATCTCGTAGATTAGGTTTCTTTATTTATTTTCTGCTTGTGAAGTGCCAAGATGCTTACATTTTTTTCTAGAAACTTAATTTTTATATCTATTGAAAATATAGACTGGTACTTTATTTCCTTATGTGGACCAAAAAACCAAATGGTTTTAAATTAAATTCCTCTGGTTACGTACAGAAACAAACTACCGATCTTTTTAAACGAAATGGGATCTCATAAAACACGGAACCCAAACACATTTCATTTGCCTGTTAACTTTAAACGTAAACGGACCCAAATTAAATTCTAACACCATTTGTAACTCGGCAATGCAAAAAGTTTACCTACCTACAAGAATTTAGCTAACATTAGCTAGATACAGATTTCTGACAAATTCTATTTTAGTTTTTTTTTTTGAGGTGTGAAATCATCATATAACTTTTCACGCTCTAACGCGAAGCGCAGGAAAAGCGAGAGGGCGTTTCAGACTTTTACTGACTAAAACCCACCTGTGTTCATTTAGTTGCTCTTTGCGTTCAATTCGCAGCCCTGGCAAGCATCGGCCCTAACTTATCTCGTCAACCTTGCGATACAAAACTGATTATCTATATTGTCATTACAGATTTGCCCCGTGAAACTCCTCGCATCACGGGTCACGAACGAACTTATCAACTAAAAGAACCATTGGACGTAAACTGCTCTTCAGCCAAGTCGTTTCCTGCACCCGATCTCCAGTGGCTCATTGATGGGCAAAAGGTAACACGTAAAAATTTGTGGCTAGGAAAATAGTAAAATTCATGACGCCAAGCAAACCTACAAACCTCCGTTGAAAAGGAAGAATTTTCCGACCAGACAAAGAGTGTCTTCTGGTCCGGCAATTGCTCAATTGATGAGTTGATTTCGGACTTTTGTGTATGTTCTAATCGTGTGGAGAACTCTGATACCGATACATGCAGAACTTTGAATTTTAGTTACTATGTCGCCAAATAATTAAATAACTTGCTATCTAAATTGTAAAATATTCCGCATTCCAAAACATCGTAATAATATTTTTTCAATACACTTACTCTAAAATCCGCTCTTATCCCACCGCTTTTAGGCACGCAATAGACTGTTTTCCGCACTAGTACAGAAAAGTGCGCGTGCTCTCCCGCCATAATTTTATTAAATTAATCATATCAGGTTGGGCGCGCATCGACCCTCACAATTCGCCGGTCAACCCCCGTTTATTCAGTAAGTGTATTGAAAAAAGCCGTTTGACACACGTGCAAATTTGTCACTGCAGCCCTCGGCTCCATAACACACTCCCCTACGGCTCGCGCGAATTCCACCTCGGTCTGCACTCGTATCAAAATGTATTATTCTAGTTTAGAAGTAGGTATGCTGAACAGTGTGTACAGTCCCACAAACCTTCCCTGAAAAGGGAGGATCCTGCGACCAGAGAAGAAGGAGAGTATTTTTTCTGGTCCGTGCAACTGCCCAATAGTTGATTTCGAACTGTTATATAATGTTCTGATCGCGCCGACTCTAGGACCACGATCGCGATGCATGATTTTGTAGCTTAATTCCTTTGTGGTGGCCAGTGGCGGCATATACCTACTCGTACTGTAGCGACAGCAGGGCCG
Source organism: Mythimna pallens (assembly GCA_961205895.1). Taxonomy (NCBI): domain Eukaryota; kingdom Metazoa; phylum Arthropoda; class Insecta; order Lepidoptera; family Noctuidae; genus Mythimna; species Mythimna pallens. The sequence continues at coordinate 15,455,629 of OY540835.1, forward strand.
AAGCCTACTGGAGCTATGGGTTAACTTCCGAAAGGGAAACCCGTGGTCCTGGAACACAAAGGGCTAAAAAGTAACGTAGGTGTTTAGTCAGTAAAAGTCTGACACGCCTACTCGCTTCGTCCTAGAGCGGGAGAAGTCATTAGATGATTTCCCACTTAAAATAAACGGTTAACTAGTAGTAGTAATTACTTTTGTTTATAAAGATTTACAATATTACCGGTATAAGTGAGCAATTGCCAGAAATTTCAAATGCTACCAAACGAAATTAAACCACAAGTACCTATGTATTAAACTAGCCTTCTTGTTGCTGGAGTTAATTGGTTCCTGACTTCCAGTAGTGGCCCAGTGGTTACGCTAACTATAGATAGGTCGTAGTTTCGAATCCAGGCATGCACTTTGGATTGTTTTTAGGGTTCCGTTCCTCAAAACGAAAAAACGGATCCCTTATACGATCATTTTGTTTTCCGTTCGTCTGTCTGTCTGTCTATACCCTTTATCTCGGAAACGCGCGGAGGTATCGAGTTGAAATTAGAACCATATACTCAGGTCTGCGGCAGCTGTGAAAAAATCGAACTTCTGAATTAACGAAAAAAAAATGATACGGCCGTTTATGTCGTAAAAAACGTGTATTTCGACACTCTCAAGGGAATCATAATTCATAGGTTACTTCCCATTGACCTAAAATCCAAAAATTTGGCACGAAGCAAGGTCTCATAGCACAAGTACCTATAGGAAAAATCTAAAAACTGTAAATTTGTAGTTACGTCACACAGAAAAAACTTTTTTTGCGATTCGGAAAATCTTTGGAACTCAATTCGGGAATTGAACTGTTTTCATAAATAAGTTTGTACGGAACCCTCAGTGCGCGAGTCTGACTCGCACTGTGCAACATTGTGTCCCTCTGCTAAGGCAAAGGCCTCCTCTTCTGCTTCCAAACCTCTCTGTCTTGGGCGATCTCTGGTCAAGTTTGCCTTAAGAACATACCACTTGGTTCCTCAGGCGTCAAGTAAGTGATGATCTTCTCTCGTCTATCCGAATACATCCATGCGACGTAGCCAGGCCACTCCTACTTCAACCTGGCTGGCACTGTTTAAATTAAAAATATATAAATATGTATTTCATCAGTAAACAGTGAAGACATATCCTAATAGCAAAAAATTCAGACATGGATATTATTGTACGTATTTATCAGCTTCATCTTTCCAGATCACAGACAGATCGTGGCTCATCGCGTTCGGGGCCAAGCCTGCTCCTCAAGGGCTGCTGGTGTCTACCCTCGGCCTAAGAGCGCCCACCAAGCAGCGTATGAAACTCAAGTGCGTGGCTACTATAGGAACGCATAGGAGGGAACGCACTGTCGTTATAGGTAAACTTCTTACTCTACTTAACTTTGTTTAACACTGTCTCGTCCTTACATGCCTAAATTAAAAAATACAGCCGATTTGAGAACTTCCTCCATTCATTGTAGTCGGTTAAAAATATGTCACTGGTCACTACTGACAACAGTTGGGATTTTTTCCAGTTTTCATCAGTAGGTAGCAAAATAAACATACAGCCAAATTCAGAACCTCCTTCTTTTTTTGAAGTCGGTTGAAAAAGCTTATGGTTGGTAAAACCTGACAAAAGAAACAACAGTGAAGAGACGATATTTTTACTTTATAGCAGTGCAAAAAGGCTGATTAAAAAAACGAGAAGGCCAAAGCACTTCTATTTTTTAAACTTGGGACGTTCATCTTTTGTATCCACAATCGATCAAGACTGTATCAGAGGCGCATTTCGTTCACTTGGTCATGCAAATTTAAAAAAAAAAAACTCAAATATTATTGTCCAATTTAAAATAAGGTTTTAAATTGGACAATAATATTTGATGTTTTTTTTTAAAAGAAACTAAAAATTTCAAGCATAAATAAGATATTTGACGATATTTACATTATTTTTACGGTAACAAGTGATTGCCGATAAAAGTATGTCCCACCTACCTAAATTCTGTATTCCGAGGGAGATAAATTGTGAATGTTTATACTCCATCTAACACTATCATGCTCGTGAACGGGCGCCGTCAATTGAGACTGATCATCGTTTAGCTACCAGTGGCTTATTTCAACTTCTATTTTTTAGTTACTTTTTTCATTATTTATCTACATTGTGCTTCACATAATAGAAGCGACACAAAATATGTAACCAAGATTTATGTAACTTATGTGATTTAAGTGTCCATGGAGTTCCTTGCACATTCTTCGACATAGAGATCTACGCTTTGTAACATGCAAATTAGCTTCACTTTTTTTTTACGGTCCGACATTTTGACAATTCAAAAGTACCTACCTGTAAATGGTATATTTGAAATAAACATTTCTGATTTCACCTTGTTACACTATCACTTCGACACCTTAAAATACAGATAATAATTGACCTCAAAACAAGTTAATATCTCCACTTAGTCTTTAATTAAAAGGTCATCAAGAGGCAGGTTTTGTTCTCTTATTAACCAATTATTTATCTTACATTTCAGAAATAAACTCTTCAAGCTGGAACAAATCATTTAGTTTGCTTATAATGATAACGCTCAACATTGTTTGTGTTAAGATATCGTGATAGTGTCGTATTTAAATATACCCCCAATGTAAATAAAGATGCATTTGTAAAAACGCTGTTTTATTTTACTCTCAACAGTCGAAATAATAAACACAGTATTTTAGAACATTATAATATGTAATCACTTATTTTAACAATATACAAAAGAATGAATGAACAAAATGTTTTCATTACATAAGATCAAAATTAAAATTAGGTACTTATAATAACGGGCAAATATCTTGAAGGCGATGGTCATGGCGCATAAGGATAATGCGGTGTTATTTGAGGAAGGCATGGGACGCAATCCCACACAAGTCGGTTTGGTCCAAAATCTTTGCCAGCTATTATGTATGTATTACGGTTGTTTGCAAAATCATAACAACTAAGATATTACTAAAGTGCAAAAATATTTTTAGTTTAAAAATGAAACTATGTATAAATAATTGGAAGATGGTCTTGGTTTTATGTACAGAACTCGAAAACGTTAGCATTTAATAAATATAAAATGCCAATATCACAATGAAATACATATTTACTTTACAATCGAAATAATCAAATAGATTTTTAACTGGTCTGTTTTGAACCCTGTTACCTAAATTAAAATGTTGCAAAGTTAATTCAATTGAACAATCTAGAATACTGATATATTAGACAATTTGGTTTGGTTAAAAGGTGATGTAATAAAGATTTATCATATATTTTAAGAAAATTGAGGAATATCAAGCAATTTTACATTACAAAAAGTTCGTAATTTAGGTATAGAAATATACTTTGTTAATATAATACTAACTCTGATGAAAGCAATCATTTAAGCTAGCTATTTATATTTATGTTATTATTGTTATTAATCAAGTAGCATGTTATACAACTATTGAACATCAACAACGCCTTTAAATTGATGGTGAATATAAGCGTGGGGTAAAATACAAGGTAAAGTAGTGTTAGTTTTATAATCTAGAAACAACTCCAAGCCAGTATGTTAACAAATTCGAGAACATTTCTGATTATACCTCAACAATGACAACTCTGTGGACAAAATTTCTTAAAAATTACCTAGAAATGTATACTAATTTATTGCATGTAAATGGTAAAGGCATAATTTTACCGTTCAAACATTTTACACTATCAAAGTTATTATAGACATAAATTCTTAAAGCTGTAACACACCACACATTTTACCAGCCTGGTGATCACGGTGAAATGAAACAAGCTGAAGATGTGATGGTTTCAATTACCAACTAACAATACATTGTGAAAATGTTTACAGCTATATACACATCATGCGGTCAAATCTAAATTGAAAATTTTATAAAAATAAAAACACTACATTTGCAACACATTAGGCACTGTGAATAAACTCAAATAAAATACAGCCAATAAAATCTTATATCTTCAAATAAGTAAAATGCAGCAAATTTATCCTTCCTGACCAAAGTCTTCCATGAACTTCCTAAGCTTGACCATGTCCTCGTCATTTACAGTAGGTTTCGATATAGCTAGGGATCGAAGCATGTCAGACATTGTTACTGCAGGTTCATTCAATTTTTCACTAGGGACATCCATCCATGTCATTTCCATGGCACCTGGGTCGCCAGGGGAACAAGGAGTTAAAAGATCATTGACAATAACATTGGGGTCTAATGGGCTAGGACCAGATACTTTCTTGAAGTGTGTGGCTGACTGCACTTTGCGTACAGGCTGCATCAGTGCATCTCGTGAAACAATACATATATCAGCACCTGAATATCCTTCAGTTTTAGCAGCTAGCACCTTCAAATCCTGCTCAGTGAGCTGATGTCTTGTATTTCCCATATGCAGCTTGAACATATCTAAACGCGCATGTTCTTCTGGTAGGGCGATGTAAATACGTTTCTCAAAACGTCTTCTGATTGCGGAGTCAAGGACCCACGGGATATTCGTAGCGCCGAGAACGAGAATACCATCCATGTCATTGCCTACACCTTGCATCTGTACAAGAAATTCAGTTTTGATTCGTCGAGCCGATTCGGACTCGTTGTCAGAACGAGACGAACAAAGAGAATCAATTTCATCAATGAATATGATACTTGGTTTGTGTTGGCGAGCCAGCTCGAAAAGATTCTTTACCAATTTCTCAGATTCACCAAGCCACTTAGAAACAAGATCAGAAGATGAAACAGAGAAGAATGTTGAGTTATTTGCTTCAGTGGCCACAGCTTTTGCTAAATAAGATTTACCAGTACCAGGAGGTCCAAAAAGCAAGATTCCTTTCCAGGGTATTCTTTTACCAGTAAAGAGATGAGGGAATTTGATGGGAAGGATTACAGCTTCCTTCAGAGCTTCTTTAGCTGCCTCTAAACCAGCGACATCACTCCATTTGACATGTGGTTTTTCAACTATAATAGCCCCTTCAAGTTTGCCTTGAAGTTTTTTCTTCTCTGGATTATCTGAATCACTATCACTGTCGCTCTTTTTATCATCACTTTTGGAGTTGGATTCTCCATCTTTGATCGGTTTTTTCTTAATGTCCTTTTTGAGATATTCTTTCAGTTTTTCAGCTCTGTCCAGGTACTGCAGACACTTTGCTCTTATACTTTCTTTAGCCCGTTCACCCTGAGCTTCATATTTCACAGCATGTAGGAAATACTCTACACCATGCTCATACAATCGTAAAGCTTCTTCATAATTTTTATTCTTGTCTTCCTCTGTAGCCTTTGTGACAAGGTCAATAGCCTTTTGCAAAGTATTGGATGATGCCATTCTCCTTTACCAATTGTTTACCTGGAAACCAGTTTTTGAAATATATTACAAAAATAATTACATGGTAAAATTGATTGGTGAACAGGAATGACTAATTGTTGTAGTTATTACATAGATTTTTTCTATTTTACTCCTGCAAAATACGAAGGTGATAAAAATAACCTTCGTTTGTGTACAACAGTAGGCCTGTATTTTTCGTTTTTTAGGTATACATCAAACCATGTACTAAAACTGAACATAATTTTTATCATGTCAATATAAACTAACTTGTAATATGTATCTATTTTAATACTTGCAAGTATGTATCTATTTTCTTAATGAAATAAACAAGGACTGTCTTAATTAAGTAAATTACAAGATAAGGCTTAAAGAGAAATAAATTATTTTATACTACTTTTAGTTAAAAATATTTAAAAAATTAGATTTATTATATATATTATAAGAATAAAAAATAAAAATTGAAAAAAAATAATAAAATTTAAATAATTAAAATAAAAATTAGATTTATTATATTAGTCTTCAGTTTTGATGTGACTCAATAATCAGATATCTTTTTTATTTTAACCTTTAGCATACCGTAATTAGAGACACAACCGAAAGACTGAGAGAGCGAATTCTGGCGCTCGCTTGGGGTTTAACGAATTAACCGTTACCCAAAACTAGGAATCCTCTTATATTGTAGGTTTATTTGCTAACATGTAAACCCACACACGCAAGACACTCAGACCCAGAACACCTAACAAATATAAAATCTCCGAGTGGGAATCGAACATGCAACATGCACACTTAAACATTGCACCAACCGTGCCATTTTTGTGTTGTCATTATTAGTTTTTGTCCCAAAAGAATTTTATAATGGAAGATATAAACTGAAATAAAAGTCACCATTACCTGGATTAGGACATACCAACCCACTTAATTGAAATTAGTTTTTGGTTGCTTTTGAAATTATTTTAATGTTTTGTGATTTTTTTTTTAAATTACATAAACTAGTGCTTGACTGAAGGTCAAGTGAAGTGATGCAATGATTGATGGTGAAGCACACTAGTTTATTAAGAGCATATTCACTCAAGCCTAGATGACACCTAACTTGTAATCGGATGGGAAGACTGCAGCAGGCAAATTGTTCCAGTCCTTCGATGTATGCTGTATAAACGACGTAGCAAAACGCTTAGTCCGAACCTTTAATTATGTCTTAATTAAACCATGGTAAAGTGATAGACAATGGCAACATTTTTACCTAAGAGTAATAACATCCAATAGGTTCAAAATAAGATTTAAAATAATAATAGATCAACCATTCTATGCACAAGATGGATCTATTGTATTCGACCGTAAGTATGAGAACACGCCTAATGACAACAAGGAGGAAAAAACCCGATTTTGCAATGCAAGTATATAAGTGTTTGTACAATCTGACTAGCAAAACAAACTGCAGTTTTGACTAAACATCAGATCATTCTACAACTTTAAACCTCTTATTCAAGGATAATTAACTAAGTTACACTAGCTGGTAATTAGCTAATGTGTCTATTTGTTAGGCTTTGCCCAATGACGAATTCGGCAGCCAAATGAGATCACGGCCCAAACGGCCATGAAATTAAGATGTTACAACAAAGTTTTAATCATTAAAATACTGGCTTACCATCCACGGCAGTGTAATAAGGTTTATTTTGAAGCAATTCTCGAGTTTTATCCTTCTTTAATCACATATATTGCGACGAAAAGCTAAAATACCAATACAAATTGCTATCGCTGTTAGTCACATAAAATGACTTTTTGTCTCCATTGCCAGATTAAAAAACTAAATCATCTCTACAGGACTACAGTCAATTTTACAGTTGACTTCATTTTCTTTTTTTAAGAATTGTTATTTATAATAGTCATCATAATTATGCAATTATTAGAAACAAATCAAATATTAGTAGAAATAAACAAAGCGTGGAAAATTATTGCAGAATATTTATTTTTATTATTGGCAACTACTGATATTTTTTAAGTATAAAGCAAAGGAATTCAAAGAATACATCCTAATTCTCTAAGTAATAATTTAATAGATGTAATGAACAAATTATGTTCATTGTAAATACCAGTTTCTACAATAATAACCGTTTTTCCTTTTCGGGTTGTTCCATGAAATCTCCGCACATACAAATTATGTCAGTTACCATATCTAATACATTGCTGTCTGATAATGTTTCTAAATTATCAATCAATCCGCCACCATGAATTCGATTACGGTAAGCCTTTTTTTCTTGAACTCTGGCTATATATTGTGCACACTTTATTTTAATGCTGTCTTTAGCTTTTTCAGATTATTTATGACAGTATGCTATTTGGCAACATGAAGTAAGTACATTACACCTTGGACATAAAATCGTAATGCTTCTTCATAGTTGTGATTCTTATCCTCTTCTACAGCTTTTGTAAGAACATCTAAACCCTTTTGGAGAATATCAGTGGAACTTTCCATTATGTTTGCAGTTTGTTTACATAAAATGAAAAGACAGAATTTATCATATAGTAGTAATAGTAGGTACGATGTTAGGCATTGTTTAATTTTCGATTTGTAATTTAGGACACGTCTGTTCATTTCCGCAGCCGTATCAATGATACAGGGTACCCACATTGGCGTACTTACTGGTATTTTTCACATGTCTGATTTTTGTGTGAAGTTGTAAGTATTTTAGCGTCTATGGAGCCCCAACATAAACAAAAATAGGAATCCGAAGTTGTCCCCAAATTTTTTAAGCCCGTTCTAGCTACACTACTATTCTTTTTTTTTAACTTTTCCCAACACTAGGAATAACAAACATGTAAACATCTAGATAAAAGTATAAATATTTATTCAGTGCGGGAATCGAACTCGCGACTCGTAGCGCAGCAGCCAATCGCTCAACCACACTGTGCGTCCTGAAAGTAGATAGTTAATCCTCTAATACCTATAATATCTGCGTTCTTCTGACAAGCTTCTACTGCTTTTTCCTTCTCATACTTCTGTTTTTGTTCATTCTTCCTTTCTTAAAGAGTCCATACTTCTGTGGAATGCGCTTTCTCTCGAGATCAAGACGGCCACCAGTCTATATGCATTTAGGCAGATATTGCGAAATTATTTTCTGCAAAAATAGTGAAGTCGTCTCAATAACCCCTTTCTTTTACTTATAAATATGTTTATTTTGTGTATACATACATTTGAACCCTTATTTTCTTAATAATCTTTTATATTTTTATGCACCTGCCATATTTTCTCTACCACCTTAGGTTGACTGGTAGAGAATGTGCTGCAACTTTTGTGCTCCATGAAGTTTTAGTAAATAAATCCTCGTACAAATAAAAACTGGCAACACACTTACCGCCGCTTGAATTGTTTCTGGTCGTGCTGGATTGTCCTCCCATTGGACTGTGAGAGTTCGGAAACTGGAAACGGCTGAAGAAAAACAAATGCACTAGACCTGCGTTTATGCACACACTAGTGCACTATTATAAGCCTGCGTAGTTTTGCAAGACTCGATTGAGATCGTACCCAAGCCTGATTTTCATCCAGGAGCCAAAAGGATCTAAGACTTGGCTTATGATAGTATATTCGCTTGTGTAGGTCCTACGAATTAAATGTGGTGTAACAATTGTTGAAAAAGACTGAAAATTGTTTAGGTACGTAAAAGTATACCACACACATACTTCAATGTAGGTAATATGTATAGGTAGGTATGTATCACGTACAATGCGTTCCAAATAAGAATAGGATCGATTGCCATGTTGTGACGTCATGTTATACTGTTAAATTGCAAGAAATTGGGCAAATTTTAAGAACTTAGAGATGAGCAAAATTGAAGAACGATTCTGATTAAACTTTTTTCCTTCACAGTTCGTAAATAATTTAAATTTTAAAAAAATCTTGTTTTGCTCACCATAATAATTCTTCGATTTGACAGTACCTAAGACTTGACGTCACAACAACATGGCAATCGATCCTATTCTTATTTGGAACGCATTGTACTTTGATTACATCATCCCATCCATCTCATCACGTACGTACGTACCATGTATATACCTACCTATATAACATATGAAACTAACTTACCGAGCCAAACTTTTATATTCTAATGCTCTTTCCTTCGAAAATCAAATAATAAACGACTTTAAGCAGCCAAAAAATTAACACCACTCAGTACACAAAATCCACACTATTATACACTAAGTACTTTATCAAAGAATTAATAAAAAATAACCTCGAGTATCAGAGAATAACATAACATTGCGAAATAAACATAATGACTACAGAATATGGTGATAACGTATCACATGGTCTGATGCTGCAAAAACAGTTTTTCCTCTTGGGAATTACGTTATGTAGATTACGGCAATGACCGCGCCATATTCATTCGAGGATAACTTAGTTTGGCGGGAAATTCTAACATTACAATGAGGCTCATTGATTGATTCTTTCTTTCTAAGTACCCGCAGAGAATTGATCAATCAATTCTCTGCAAAACAAAAGGTGAAGTGGGGTGATCGAAATCTTGAAGGGAATGGAAACAGAATTTTGAAGGAGATTTTCACGATAATTACCTAAATATTGTTTGCACTTTTCCAGCATGTAGGGACACGATATTGTTTTATTGATGTGTTTTTACCTACCAAGAGTCCTAGAGATAGAGTTATCAGATTCAGTGTGTCTTTAGCGACAGAAGCCAAACTTCGGCGTCGGGACGCGTCGCAAGAGCGAGTCGACTGTAGAAACATATCCTGCTGACGCTGAATCACGTCGCGTCATAAATAATGGGTAGTAGGATTCCCCTATAATACGACGAGTCTTCTGAAGGAACCCGAGATAACACGTAGGGCCTCTTAAGGACCTTAACTCCCGAGCAGTGCTATAAAACAGTGACTTTCTTTTTCAATAGGTTTGAATGTCCCCCAGAAACAACAAAAATTATACTAACACTTATTATTAAAGGAAACTAATAACCTATATGTCTACTTATTTTATTTCGTACAATACACATTTTTTTAGTGTGAAATTTTGCGATTTTGTGTGTGGGATAATTTTTTGTTAGTCGTTTTCTGGTGGTTTTAAAAGTTGACTCTAGTGGTAAGTTAGTGTAACTGTTGGTAACACTAGACATCTCAAAACAGCCTTGTCGTAGACAAGTCTGCGACTTCGTAGACAAGTCTGTCTAAGACAGTCTTTTCTCAAGTGTGCGCAGACCCTTAATTCCGGCCAGATGCTCAAGGGGCTTAGGGCCTGCGCACACTTAAGACAAGACTGACAAGACTGTCTTAGACAGACTTGTCTACGACGTCGCAGATTTGTCTACGACACCGCAGACTTGTCTGTGACAAGACTGTTTTGAGACATCCAGTGTTGTCAACGGTTACACTAACTTACCACTAGAGTCAAATTTAAAATCACTAGAAAACCACAAACAAAAAATTATCTCACACACAAAATCGCAAAATTTCCCACAAAACGTGATAAAAATACGTGATAAAAATTAACAATCAGTTGATCAAAATACCATTTGTGGGTAAATTATCATTAGTAGGAAAATCAACATACAAATTATTCAATAACAGCTATGTATTAATTCGTCTTCAGATGAATCATTTTTGTTTGCCCCATTATCGTCGGTGATAATTATGTATTCTATGGTGCTGACTTACACCCGAGTGATCGCATTTTTAGGAAGAAATTGAATTTTACTAAAGCACTAGAAAAATCCACTAGCCACTAAAACCAATATTTCGCAACTAAAGGGGGGGGGGGGGAGGGTTAAAACCACCAGTTTTAGTGGAAAATCCACTAAGTTGGCAACACTGGCCATACACCGCTAGTGGCTAGACTGTTTTGTCTTGATGGTGTACTGCGCCACAGAGTACTTTGTAATATACTGTAAGTGTACGCCGCGCCGTGTCGTAGATAAAACAGTCTTGTCGCAGACAAGTCTGCTACACAGCTACGTCGTAGATAAGTCGTCTAAGACAGTCTAGTCTCAAGTGTGCGCAGGCCGTTAGCGTCGGTCAGAGTCGTTAGGTAACTGATTTAAATGAAATAACCTTCAAAACTAGTTTAACTTTAAATATATAGGTAAGTATAAAGTGTACATTTTAATTGACTAAGGTCACTAAACCACACGAATTTTATTAAAGACGTAAGTTTGTATGTGTGTATGCTTGTTACCTGCTCCGCTCAAATATACAACATTAGTATAGGTAATGCAAAGAATCTATGTACGTACAAAATTTCATAACTGTATCCTCAGACTAATAAAATACTTTTTTATTCGTCTGAGACTGTAATTATCATAAAAAATCACAAAGTTATATCTAAGCTTGTTAAGTTACCTGGTTGACCGCACAAATACATTGTCACCAGGCCATCCAGATCCAGGCGACTGAGGGATTGTTTAGCTCCGCATGCCTGCACTGATCTGCCGTGATCGGTGTTGTACATAGAGTGTCGGTGGTGTCCAAAGACATTAAATATTGTATCTCTTTAAATCTCTTTGGTGGTGTCCAACTTGTGACTTTTTTAAAATTATTTTTGGAAAAAAAATAACATGGTGTAAGTAAAAATTATTGCGAATCGATTCAGTTATTGATTGTGAACAAACTCATCACCATCGTCACAGGTCATTCAGGTTTCGCATATACTAAAAACTAGCTTCAACTCGCGGTTTCACACGCGTGAAAAAAGGTTTCTCCATACAAATTTTGGACCCCCGTTTCCTCCACTTAGGGGCTGAATTTTGGAAAATTTCCTTGTGCAAAATTTCACTCTTCTAGTCCCAGTAGTTTTGGCTCTGCGTTGATATGTCAGTCAGTCAGTTTCTCCTTTTATATATATAGACTAGTTTCTGCCAGCGGCTTCGCTCGCGTGAAAGTAGGTTTCTCCATACAAACTTTGGAACCCCGTTTCACCCCTTTAAAAGTTGAATTTCCAAAAATCCTTTCTTAGTGCTCACCTACGTCATAAAAGGAAGCCTTATGCAAAATTTCACGCTCCTAGTTCCAGTAGTTTCGGCTGTGCATTGATATGTCAGTCAGTCAGTTTCTCCTTTTATGTATATACTAGATATAGATAATGTTGTATAACTGACATAACACATGACTAGTGTCAAAGGTGAAGGAAGGATCAGCAGTTCTATTGTGTAAGATAAAAACATGAATTAATTAGACAGGTACCTACCTAGGTACCAATTGTTTGAAATAGCAGACAACTTGAACAGAAACCTTAAGAGCCTGTTACACTACACGTTATTCAGACAGTCTTAGTCTATGTATTTCTATGTATCTCATCGTTCTGTTTCATTCCTTTACAAGGCATTGGCGTAAGTCTCTTTCTTGTGTGACGCTACATAGACTAAGACTGTCTGAAAAACGCGTAGTGTAATAGGCCCTTTACGATGACGTGGTAAAATGTCAGGCGTGCGAACGAGAGAGATGGAGCTGTACCTACATCCTATATAACTCCGCCCCTTTAACAGTTCAGTTTAGGTCGTAAAATGGATCGCGTTAAGAGCTCGAGGTAGGGCCTCAGGGCTCGATAGTGATGTATCTACTAGTGATGGTGATACAAAAAGCTAAATAAAAAAACATTTTTTTTTACGTAATTTATTCAATTCTCGCAGCATTCCGGAACTTTACAATTTACGATACCATCTTAAAAACATTTAGGCATCTACTGACGTATAGGTACCTACATACGTAAATCATTGTAGATGTTGTGAGAACAGTACCCCGAGTGTGAGTTTGTTGTCGCTTCTCGCAATACGTGACGAACACGTTAATCGAGCTAACTAACTAACGAGAGTATTTAAAAACAGTCTGAGTGTGAGTTGCAATATTGTATACGAACGGTTTCGCGTATCGTCACTTGCCCGAAAGTATTTAGAACGTTTTGTTATTTTTTTAATGTTGCCCACATGGAACTTATGCGACTAAATTAAAATTTTGCCGATGCCATATTATCAAGCGTTACGCGTATCCTACATAATTTAGACGTATATATATTTTGTATGAATGAGATATTCCCATTTCGTTTTAACGTGCAGTGAGTAAGGGAGATGTGAAATAAGTTATGAGTGGCGTCAAATATCAAATTCAAGTGACCAGCGTCTGGCTCGCACTACTTAAAATTCCATAGGCTTTCAAAAGTTCAAAGTTTCTCGCACTTTTGTGTTTCGTGTGTGCTTTATTTCGATTATTTAATTTTTTTAAATAATGAAGACCAGTCCATCACAGTTTGTTATGCTATATAATAACTACATGGAACAGTAAGTACAAACTTTGTAATTTTAAACACAGCTTTTAAAATTGTGCTATGTACCTAGTTCTTTTGAAAATAAAATACATTTTTCTAAATTTTCAGACACGAATAAACAAATTATATAAAAAAGCAAGAGGTAGAATTCAGTCGATCCAGGATTGGGGACGCCTAACTTTGTCAAATAGTGATCCCACTGGCGAAACCAAGAACACCGAGAAATGAAAGAGGGTATGTACCTAGCTCATTATAAAATCCTGTTGTGTACATAAAATTTTGGTTAATATCATATTTTCATATTTGCCCGTACTTACCTTGACAATACTAAAATGGTAATGTTGTCTTTCAGAAGTTTGGAGTGATTTAGAAAATAACACTAAGAAAAAGGCTGCCAGAATAAATAGGGCTGCTTGTGGTACTGGTGAAGAGGCTGCACTTAATTTACAGCTGACTGACTTAGAACAACGGTTCCTTACCTCAAGCTGGCACAGGCTTACCAGGTGTAAGGAATGCAGACTTTTCTGATGTTTGTAGTGATGCTATCATATTATTTTTTAATAACTAATAATGATAAAATATTTTTTCTGGTTTTTCACCAGACTTAAAACTTTTAAAACATTTCAGAACCAAACTGACAGTTCCAACCGAACTGTAATTGTGTCATCAACACCACCTCTACCGGCTGCCAGTTATAAGGTTACTGAAGAAAGTAAAGTTGTTGAAGAAAGTACTGTTACTTATTTATGTAAGTATTGCCTGAGGTACACTATTGAGACCTGTGACTTGGTAGCCCAACAGTCATTAGCCCTACCCTTGCTGAATTTTTGTTTATTTATTCCTTTCTATTCTAGTGGATTTTGCTGCATGGGCTGAAGCTGGATCATATCACATCACATCACCCGTACCACAACCATCATCAACCACAAATACCCACCATGAAGAAGTGGAAGTTGTCTTGGACTGTCCATCTCCAGCAGGCCCTCTTAGACCACAGTATGCGGGACACACTCCACAACGTCGACAACATGGAATTACTTCATGTCAAACAATATCTCCACCTCGCCGGGTTATCAGACAACCTAATCAGATTGAACGTGCAACAGAGCGGTTTCTGAATTGTGACGAGCAATGGAGGGGATTTTTAGAAAAAAAAAATATTCAGATGACTTTAATTTAGAGAGGGGAAGGGAGCTTGAATTGGAAACTCAAAAGAAATGGCAAGATGTTCATTGATTACCGTGAATGCAATACTTATGGTGATTCTTATGTTATATTACATTGTGCACAGCAGCATCTTGTATGTTGTTTTGTTATTTCGCATAGGCCTACATGGGCACTTATTAGATGTCTGAAGCTAGTGCACAGTTGAAATTGGTTGTTTCCAATGTAGAAAAGAATAACCGGCAAGAAAGTCCCATGGTTACTTTTTTAAAATAATGGTTTTACAGTATTTCTACATTACAATATCAATGAGTATTATATTATTTATTAAGTGAGTGCTTGTGTTAATTTATTAATAAAATAAATGTTGTGTGTATAACAAAGAATGTTTTATTTACTAAATAACAATTTTATTTGTTAGAAGTGTTTAATTATTGTAGTAGTTAATATTTTAATTTAGAATAATAATATAAAAATACTCCAAAAAAAAAGGTATAATTCGGTAAAAAATGTTTTATTTCACATAGGCCTATAGTAGGGCCCTTCCCTTATAAAACGTTAGAAGCAAGTGCACGGTTTGTGCCATGCTTGGACAGAGCACCGCCGTATCCTGGTGGGGACGATCGGTGGCAATGATCTCTCGCGCCGGGCCTTGGTAAAGCTCCTTCTGCGAAGCAGTAATGTTAGCAAAGGAGGAGGCCGCAAATACACGTGCGAGGGAGCGGCCCTCACGCCCCAGCCGCCGGGATCCCAATCCCGATTTCCGGCCACCGCAGGCTCGGGCTTGCGGGTGATGAGCAATGGGTAGCTCTGTCCAAAAGCGGGAGATGTCAATAGATAATTATCCCATCAACAAAAAGAAAGTGTATGGTTTGAATTGGTCGTTTCCTATGAAGAAAAACCGACAAGAAACTCCATGGTTACTCTTTTTAAAAAACTATTTTACAATATTTTCATATTACAATATTAATAGGACAGTTTATGTATACTAGTCAACATAATACCAAATAAGTAAAATATTAAAAACGTGGATTTAAACAGAAAATAATCTACAAATCTGTGGAGTCTAGTATTCTCACATTTACTCATAGAAATGAGCTTTAACTTATTAATGAATGACGTAATTACATAAAAAAAAGAATCAGTTATGAAATTACAGCAGTCATTTTAATTTTCCACGCGTATTTTTTTTTCGCAATACAATTTACCATAAAAATACACCCAAATATTACGAAAGTAACTAATATAAACAACAATTCACCTCGCACATACCAAGTGAGTAACTTTACTACAACGTTTACGTTTACAAACGCATGGACGTCGGTTCAAGATGTCAAATTTTAACTCACACTCGCAATAACTCGCAAAATGTTCTCCGAAACGCTACTATGAACGTCACGTTTAAAAACGTAACTTTTCTAGTACCGTAAAAAAATCTTACACTCGCTGTTTAGGTTTACAATACTTTCCGCCAGGGGCGCTTTTTGCGTTTTCATACATTTAACACTCGTTACGGAAACGCGTTAGTAGCGTTTTCTATGTGACAAAACTCACACTCGAGGTACAGAAACATCGTAATACCTACTTAGATAAATACCTACTTAAATGACTGTCGAATAGGTACATCCTTTTAAAACCAAAGTTCATTGATGTCATAGGTATTTACTTATTTATTTCTGAATTTTTACGTTGACAATTACCTGGTACGACGAAAATAGTACCTACGTACCTACACATTCACACATATGCAAAGTATTTCGACAAAATATTTGAAAGTTACTTAAAACTAATCTAGCTAAAAATAGCTAGTTAAAAATTACAAGTAAAAATTACTCGTAATTAAATTAATTACATGTTTAACTTGGTAACTATCACCACTTTGAGTACCATACCTGCCTACCCACCGAAAGGTATAAGACCGGATGCCAAGCAACTGTCTTTGCAGATTACAGACTGTGGGTACTTTTACAAATACTTGTATTTTTATCCTTACCCTTCCTATAGTCCATATGTTTAGGTATTTAACTAAATGTAAACAATCTTGACATGTCTATTATCTAAAAATGTTTACAATTTGTTATTTACCTATACCATATGTTGTCTTACGTACGATTTTTTTTTTATAAAAAGACATATCATGATTGTTTACGTTTTGTTAATCATCTAAACAAATGAAGTATAGGTACCTACATTACCTTCACCACTACGCATTATTTGAATCTTACTAAGACTTCAAAGTCTACAATATCTTTTCAACTTAGTAACTTGGCAAAATCCCTTTCTTCACTTGTTTGCCCTTGATTTTCAATCAATCCAGTCTACATAATAGTCATCTGTCCAACTTGGTTCCATTGCTTGTAAAGACTGTTAGATACTACTTCCCCATTTTCTGATCTATTTCGCTGTACCCTGTGACAGTTGTGGCCAAGCCAGGCTCATTCCCCTCGCGCCGGTAGGTCTGTAATAAGAATACCTAACTATTTATCTATAACTGCTTATTTTTATATTGGTACTTGTTTTATCTTCTAAACTACTTTATTCCCTACCGTTTCAAATGTGAAACCTTCATGCATCAATCTATCAACAATATCGGTTCTGTAAAACGCTGCTCCGGGCATGACCACTCCTCCCCTGAAAAAGAAAAGTAATTAGGTTGAAGTCAGTTAAATAATGTACCTAAGCATACTTGTGAATTTTCTTGTTATTATTTTCTGTAGTCTACTAGCTCCTTGAATTTGCTGATGACATGAAATGGCAGTAGGTACAATTGCTAAAAAGTAACTTCATCCAAAATTGCAAATAGAAAGAAATGTTCAAATTCGTTCGATATTAAAATCATGTTCGAAAACGTTTTAAATATAATAATATAATATAATATTCCACAACTATCACACAACGCCGTCTAGTCTCAAGCTAAGCAGAGCTTGTGTTATGAGTACTAGATAACTGATAAACATACTTATATATTTCTAAATACATACATATTATAGATAAAGTACACCCAGACACAGAACAAATGATCTTGCTCATCACACAAACATTTGTCCTGGGTGGGAATCGAACCCACGACCTCCGGCATAGCAGTCAGGGCCACTAACCACTAGACCAACAGGCCAGTCTACAAATCTGGTGGAAGGGGAAACTGTCAAGTAACAGTATAAGGATTCACATACTAAAATGTGACGTCACCACCATTAGGTTACGTGTGCTCAAAAGAGATAGCAAGATATTCCCACCACGCGGTTCTCATGTGATTAGACCATTACATATTTACTGTATGGACTTTGACCCCTGAGTTTGTTTCAGTGCTTCTTCTCAGGGTAGTCAGCTAGGAAACACCGGCCTCGTCTAGTTTAAATAACGAAAAAAAAAAAATTACGTGTAAAAGAGTTTTTTTTTAAACCTATTTGCAAAATAAATATCATTTATCATTTACTTGCCCCCGTGCTTCTTCAAACCAATAGTTGGAATGCTAATTGCTACTTTATTTAATAACCAACTCTGAAGATGCTTTCAGAAAAAGGTTTTTTTAGTGTTTTTTGTTGTATAGTATAAAATATTGTACAAAAATGAGCGCAGGCCCAATTGAAGTTAGACTTTCAACACGACCAAAAACCACACAACATATTCGCTGGGTGGAGTTGTTAAAGAAACTTACTTGGCCATATTGGAGTTTTCTTTAAGTATTGTGATGGCACACATGATGATTGCAACAGCTGTTGTGTCGTAACCTGGATCACTGCCCGATACCTGTGAGGGTAAAAGGTTTGGTAAGTTTCAAAAGCATGAGATGATTGGGAATTAACAAATTCTAGATAATTTTGAATATCTCCTTTAAACAACAAAGTACCTAATGAATCCGCGGCTCTAAAGAGTTTGCCAAGCAATAAAAATAAAAGAGGATGATAAAATCTCCTTTGATTTTCTCATTGCTTGGCAAAAGCCATATAGACTTCAATTTCCAGTTTTGCCAGCCTTCTAGGGCATATCTACCATAAATGCCTTTAAGTTCATGCCAGCGTTTTCAAGGTTCCTTGGATGAAGACGAGGCCCGTCTTCTGACATTCTGGCTTCGAATACGTGACGACTCTGGCCCAAAGGCCCGTTCATAAGATCAACCTACCTTAACTGACATTGTCTTCGTCGGTTTTGTATTCAAATCAGCTCCTATGTCCCAGCCTTTACCATTCAAAACGAAATTGTACTTTGTGTCTTGTCTCATTTTCTGCGAAGGCCCTTTTTGTGATGCATAGCCAACAGTCATAAGTTTTGGGAAATTAATTAATAGTTTTCTGAATAACTTGAAGTAACTCAAGTAGTAATATAGGAACATTATGGGAACTACAATGAAATGGAAGCATAATGGGACCGTCGTATAAGCCTTGAAATGAGCGGGTTTCTTTTGAGCTTTCTCGTACAAATATCTTTGAGACATATTAACTGATTCATTTTCCGTTCCTGGATAAGGGAACCATGTTTGACGGTTGTGCCGATGGAAGAAAGACCTGCAAATAAAAAATGCTTAATACTCATCTTTAATAATCTCATCTTGATTTTTAATTGTTGTATGTTTATTCCCCTAGTTTTTTCTTTTTCCCTTTAATTTAATGAATCGATGTGTACCACAACACATGCTGTTAACTAGTTCATAAAATATACATATTCATTTATTATTAGATAGGTAGGTATATTCAAATACTAGTTACGTTTTCTCATTGTATTACATAATTATATTATTTCATCATGGGAGAACTAAATGAATAACAATAGTAGGTAGGTAAATGAGACATTGAGCCAATTACAGGTTCTCACGGGTAGAAACAGAAAAATTAGTAGAAAACTTAGGTTCACGAAGAAGCACGATAATAACAGAATATTAATAATTAAATAGCATAGCATAGTCGGCCTTATAATGTTCCCACTACTGGGACTCAGGCCTCCTCTCTGGGAGAGGGAAAGGGCCGTAATCCACCACGCGGGCCCAGTGCGAGTTGGTAGATGTCACATGTCTTCGAATTTTTTGTTCTAGGACATGACGGTTTCCTCACGATTCCCTCTCCTAGAGAGAGAGCAGTGGTGGCCAAGTGGTAACGGCCCCGACTTACGAGTTGTAGGTCGCGGGTTCAAACCCAACCAGGCACATTACTTTGTGTAATTTATTTCATCACCACTGCTCTCAAAACGGTGAAGGAAATAATTAAATACTTATCACTTAAATACAATTATTACTATGTACAAAAAAGTCAGCATTCAGCCGAGAGCGTGCAGGATAGGTTTTAGTTGTAAATGGGTCAAATGGGAACTCTTTATAAAGACTTCTTTAATATACACATACTTTTTCATTTCTTCAGGTTCTGGTTCAATAGGTTTAGGGAATAGCTCTTTCCATAAAGCCAGGTGATCTTTAAAATGTTCCAATACATGAACGAGTGACGTCCATGTTCCATTGTGTATAAGAGCTCGACCAGGAATATACGCTCTCTTTGGTATGTCGAGGTAGGTGTAACATTCTACCGTGTGCAGCGTCCCTAAAATCATAAAATTTTACATAAGTGGTCGTTTATGTTGCTCCTGTGGTTAGGTATCGTTAATGACTTGTTATTTAATCCCCGATTTCTGATAAACCCCGGATTTCTGATTTAAGCATTTGAAGTTGAGTATTTCTCAAACTCTTCTTTAGACAAATCCCGTCAAAATTTGACAGCATACTCGATTCAGCAACCCGCCCTAAGTAGCGTGCCAAAAAAACTCAACCACTTCGGTATTTGGATGGAAGGTCATCTAGTTACAACACTCTACAACATTATTTTTCGTATATGCAAAACCTGAATATATAGTTTTTTCAGAATCTGTAACAGAATCGATTCCAATAATTTTTACACCATGTTATATGTTTCCTAAAGATATTTATAAAACTTCACATGTTAGACACAACCGACACTAAGTACAACACAGGTCACGGTAGGTCATAGCGGGCATTAGGCACCAGCGCTCAGCTGGTTGCGGGAGCAGAACAACCCCTCAGTCGCCCGGATGGCCCGGTGATTGTGATAACACCGAAAAACTGGACAGAGCTATTTTACAATTTAAATCAACTCTTCTGTTCTTTTAGGCGTATCAACGTAACACACGTCAATACGATTTTTAGTCAGTAAAAGTCTGACACTATCTCCCGCCCCGCCCAAAAGCGGGGGATGTCATAAGATGATTTTCCCAAAAGAAAAAAAAAACTGTCAATACGCTGATTTTTCCGACTTCTCTTTGTAGCGCGCGAGGAACACAACCTGCCGTCAACCTGGGATTGAAACTTACCGGACGGCCGGTTGGCGAGCTACCCATGGCTGGCCGTCCACAAATCCGCGCCTGCGGCGGTCGGTAGTTGTCCTATTATGTACCTACACTAATTAGAATTTCTGAGTAGGTACCCACTGATTTGTACCTAAGTTCTCTCCTGCCAAAAATTACACTTAATCAAACCTCCAACCACTCTATCTATTAATAATAAATCAATGTACCTTTGAATTGCCGGTCAAGATATATCATACCGGCCTCGGTTGGAATAGCAGCGTATCCACAGCTAGGGATCACAAGAACACTTGCATCTTCTGCTGCCTTATTGAAGTTCCGGTACAAATTAAGAATATGCTGTTCGAAAGAAAAAAAAATGATTAAAAACCATAGCCTCTTTTTCCTATCTTTCTTTCTCAATGGAACCAACTTGAAACATCTTGGTGAGTAAGGTCATGCTGCAGATTTTAATAATACATAATACAATGCTTTTTTCTCACCAAAATATCATAAAATATATAATTTAAAATGTTATGATAAAAGCTTTATTATTGTGGGAGGTAGCTAAACTAGGTTACAAGCCTGTATTTCAGGATACCAGGGCTCCGCCATTTGCACAGTAATTATATCGATAATTCGATACATTAACATTAGGTATTCTCCACCCAGGGCGGGAAAAGTCATTTAATTATTTTCCAAGTAAAAAAGACGCACACAGGGCAACAAACGGACACACGGACACGGGGACAGAGTTTTGGTTAAGCAGATTTTGGCTTATAAAAGAAGACCTTCGAAGAAGAAAAAAGAATAGGTATTGATCGATGAACTCAAAAATAATTAATAATATTATTAAGTATACTAGACAAGTTATAGTTAGTAGGTATAAGTGTGTGTATATAGGTAACAATAATACACTATTCACAAATATGAGGGACCCATAGAATAACTTAATAATGTACCGGCACCTGCACAAAAATAAACAAAAATAAAAATTTGGCAAATTTATAGTTAAAGAATGTAAAATGGCATATTTTAAAACTGGTTTGGTTGTTTTTTTGGCCTTATAAGTATCCATGTGTGTGTGTGTTGTGTATGGGAGTATGTGTGTTCATTACTATAGGTATATAATCACTCCCTTGCCTTTATCCCATTTTATTCGGAGTCCGCGCAACATGTCTTCTTTCTTGATGATGGAAATTAGAAGAAGAACTATGAAAATTCATCTCTAATTTCCATCATCTCAATATTTACGAGACTTACTTTCAAGTCAAATTACATTTGCAGGATTGCTCGGAAGAGTTACCATCTAAAACCATCCAGGGCTCTTTCAGTTGTCCTTTGCTTTTCAGAGGGCTAAGCCAAGTTGATAATCTACAATCGTTAACGCTAGTAGAAAACTTCTTTAAGGGAATGACATCACCTCAACGTTAAGTAACGTGAGCAGAACTCTTAAATCGGAGGCGTTACCGACTGTAGAAAGAGATTCGAAACGAAACGGTCGTACCTACCTAACTTGGGTAGGCCTGCAAGGCTATGGTAACTCTTTGATGATTCCCACCGAAAAAAATCAAATGAACTTCCTCACAATCACAACTCATTCATCGTTTATATAGTTGTTCTTAATTAACACCTGTAGCCATTGGGACATTTTTCAGCCCGTATTGTCTACATTAAGACTTAGGGCTTCTCTTTCATAGTCTCGAGCTATCTACGATTTGAGCACAATCGTTTTCAAATGAATATAGAAAAAGTAGTTTTTGAATTAAAATATCAACTAATTCAGTAAATTAAATTGCAGATAAAATGACTATCGATAGGTACAAAACACACAAAACTCAATTGCATCATAAAATAATACCTAAAGGAGACGTTCTTTTTTTACCACTTAAGTAATAATAATTATAATTGACCAGTATAAAAAAACTGTGACAGAAGTGTATTTTGTCCAACGACTAAACGCAAATTGTTATAAAAAAAAAAACAACTAAAATATTTATTTATTTATTAAATACTCCATGCACAAACGTACAGCGGCGGACTTAATGCCTTAGGCATTTTCTACCAGTCAACCTTAGGGTGATGCAGAGATAAATAGTGGTAGGTGCAATAAAAGAGAGAGAAAAGGCGAAAAGGTACAAGAAAAGATATACTAATAAACCATAAATATTATACAATTATACAATACATATACAAATTAATAAACTATCTACATATATATCTACACTAATAAAGTCAAACAATATTCTTACCTAATTTAAAGCTCTTGTAATATATATAATAAAATATGTATTTCAAGCGTAAATTATAATATATTTGCACATGTCTTGAGAAATATGTGCTAATGAATTATTCTAATATTGTTAACCAATCAAAATTTTATTTTTAACTTCGCAAGGTGACCGTATTTACGATTAACTTTCCAAACTACTAATTTAAGGTCTTTGATGTTGAAAGACTCGATACCCGGTCTACACTCCGAAACTTTTCGGACCCACCGCCATCGACCATCTGTTCTGCGATTAATGTGCCCTGCCTACCGCCACTTATGTCTGGAGAATCTTCGGGTAATGCCGGTAACTTAGGTTCTCTTGGAGATATCTTAATTCCTGATTCGATCAGGCAAGGTAACTCTGATCACAGCCTTTTGATAACTTCAAGCTTTCAGATGAGGCCCATTGTGAGCGACCACGTTTTAGAAACATATGTCATCACTGGCAACATGCACGGGTCATAGATTTTTATCTTGAGACTGTGTTATGTCGGACGAGAAAATACCGCGCTTCCTGAACGCTGCCCAGCCGAGTCGGATTCGACGATTGACCTCTTTCTCGAAGTTACACCTATCTAACTGAACCGTCTGTCCCAGGTAAACGTAATCGTCCACAATTTCGAGTATAGAGTCTCCGATTTTGATAGGAGTGGGTGCTACATGGCTGTTTACCATGACTTTGGTTTTGTCCATGTTCATTCAAGCCACTCATATTTTTACTGTTTTATGATGCCATAGAAAATAATTGTATAACGAGCGTTTCTCGCCATCAAACTATAAAGTTTGGCGAGCTAAAAATATGTTTAACATATTTTTAGCTCGCCAAACTTTATAGTTAAAAATTTATGAGATAAATAAAAAAAAAACAAATAATGTCCCACTCTTTCGAAAGCTCTGAGGTCATCGAGCATTGTACTGAGCTCCCCCATAGTCCCAGCCATGACTACTATATCGTCCGCAAATCGAAGATGAGTGATGTACTCGCCATTGACATTCATGCTTAGGCCTCTCCAGTCCAGAACCTTAGAGATATCCGTCTCCGTACCTCACGACCTGCTGCAGGAGAATAGATTTCGAGGTCTGGTTCTAAAGTCAGACTGATGTGGTAGCGTTTTCGTACATACTCTTCAGAATTTTGACGCACCAATAATCTATCTGACATTACTTGAGAGAGTACAGTACCTACAGCCCAAGTCTTGATCGAATCAAAGGCTTTCTCGTAGTCAACAAACGCTAAGCAGAGAAGCAGATTATACTTCTTGGTCCTCTGTATAAACCTGCTACAGCGTATGTGTGTGGTCTAACTACGGTACTGAAGCCATTTTGGAACCCAACTTGATTGGGAAGTAGTAAGTCTTCAAACCTGCGCGTGAGGCGGTAAGTCTTCAAACCTGCACGTGAGGCGGTAAGTGATGATTCTAGGAAACAACAAAATCATGCAAATTCCCTATTGGTACAAACTGCCTTATGATGATACCTATTACTGCTAACTTCTTACAATTATTTCTTGCAATTGTCGGTAGATAACAGACTTTAAAAAAAACTTACAAACATTTCAGCAGATATGTCAACATAATGAGTTCCACATTCGATGCATGTTTCCACGATGGGAGGGCTTAAAACAGAGTTAGGTCCAGTGCAGTTGATGACAACTCTCGCTATTTTCAATGCTTTACGCAAGGATTCTCGATTCTCAATATCACTTTCTACTATTACTATATTTTTTGTATCACATCCTGTAAATAAAAAAACACATAAATTAAAGAAATAAATAAAATGAATTTAGTTGGAACAGTACAAAGCACACACAATAGTTAGGTAAGTACTTATATCCGAAATAAAAACAGTACAGTACAGTAGCAGTACAGTTTTTTATCTAAAAGTTGTCTAAAAATGTTATCTAAAATGTTTACAATTTGTTATTTACCTATACCGATGTTTGGTAATTAACTTTTAAATAATCTTTGTATGTCTTTATACGATTTTTTTTTTTGATAAAAAGACACATCAAGATTGTTTACATTTAGTTAACTACCTAAACAGTTGGAGTATAGTTGGTAACACATCTACCTAGTAGGATTAGGGAGAAACAGTAGGAATCATAAACATCATCATCATCAAAGGTGAAAAGTCGTGAAATGTACAACAAGTATAATTTTGATACGAGTAAATCAGTAGAAACCTATTGAACGAGTTAAACTTAGTTGAAACACAAAAATTCTGATTTGGCACAGCCTACTTTTAAGTATTTCAAGTTCATAAGCAAAAACATTTTAAGTACGTCACATAGGGCTACATGGGCCCGTATAAAACATTAGGTACCGATATAAAGGCGGAGGAGGGGCTGAGTGTGGTCCATAAGCTTTACTTTTCAGAAATCCGGCTTAACTATCACTAAGCAAACTTGTCAAAAACATTGAGCAATATTTTTACAATCTAACACTTTTATCATCAGCTTAATCAGATTAGACCGCTGCTGGGCATAGACCTTTACATTACGTTGAAATTACCAATTTGAACAACATTGGACAGTCCTTTCAACCGTCAATTTACAGTAGTGGTAGGTACATAGGCGGACTTAATGCAACAAGATATTCTCTAATAGTCAATCTTTGTTGTTAATAACCCTTCTTGCAGTCGGGTAAATAAGACTTCACTGTGGTAGGTGTGCACAATAAATAAATAATAGATGTTTCAAATAGAATGAAGGATCATTAAAATTAGGTGCTTATAATAATAAAATGCATAGGTATATATAATACTTATGTTAAAATTATAAATTAATAAATAATATGATAAATATCAAATTAATGCATTTAGGAAACAACTTACTGCAACTAAATATGCAATTATGTGTCAATAGTTAAAAATTTCAGACGTTATTTAACCTAAATAATAAAATGCATAGGTATATATAATACTTATGTTAAAATTATAAATTAATAAATAATATGATAAATATCAAATTAATGCAACTAGGAAACAACTTAATGCAACTAAATATACAATTATGTGTCAATAGTTAAAAATGTCAGACGTTATTTAACCTCTGATAGCTTTGAAAAGAAAAGTTACTTACTCAAGATTTCTCTCAGACTTTAGCAATGTTATTGGGATGGTGCTTTTTATTCGTTATCTGTAGATAAGTACATACTATATATACTTTTTATTACCATCATGCCATAGGCCTCCCCCAGGGACTCTGAACGGAGACCCATGGGGACG
Source organism: Mythimna pallens (assembly GCA_961205895.1). NCBI lineage: Eukaryota > Metazoa > Arthropoda > Insecta > Lepidoptera > Noctuidae > Mythimna > Mythimna pallens. Next base: position 15,482,154 of record OY540835.1, read on the forward strand.
CCCCTACAAAATGGTGCGGGATAAGCTCCGCGCCTGGGCTCCCCCGCTGACACAGAGTCTCCAGCCCCAGCTCGTGGAGGGTGTAGTGAACGCTCTGTTCCCTTTGAGGGAGGAGCATTCTTCCCCGCCAACGGCTTCGCCTCTCGCGGTGTCCGACGCGGACCACGACGGCGATGACGACGGTACTCCGGAGGTGACCGAGGTAGAGATGAGTGTGGCGGTACGAAGGCTAAACGCTAAAAATACCACCCCAGGACCCAATGGCTTGCCTGAGAAAGCCTGTGTCCTGGCCTTGGAGGAACTCGGGCCTCGACTAAGAGGGCTGTTTGGAGAGGGGCCAGTTCCCACTTCGTTGGAAGACCGGGAAACTGGTCCTTATCGCGAAGCCGGGGTGCCCTGCGGATTCTTCGTCCGCAAACCGGCCCATAGTGCTGCTCGACGAGGTGGGCAAGCTCTTTGAAAGAGTAATTGCAGACCGCCTCGTCGCGCATTTAACGCGGGTGGGGCCGGATCTTTGGGACAACCAGTTTGGCTTCCGCAGGGGGCGCTCCACGGTGGACGCCATTATGCGCGTGCGAGCCCTCACGACGGGGGATGCGGTGTCCCGAGGCAAGATCGTAGTGGTGGTGTCCTTGGACATCACCAATGCCTTCAACTCCCTGCCCTGGAGTAGTATTAGGAGGGCACTCCGGTATCACCAGGTGCCCGACTACCTCCGTCGTTTGATCGAGGCCTACCTGAAGGACAGGTTTATTATCTACCCTGGTCACGTGGGAGAGTGGAAACGGCGAGAGATGTCGCGCGGTGTTCCGCAGGGATCGGTACGAGGACCGCCCTTGGGGAACATCGGGTACGATTACGTGTTGCGCGGCGACCTCCCCGACGGGGTCAGCGTTGTCTGTTACGCAGACGACACGCTGGTCCTGGCGCAGGGAGAGTCGCACCAGGCGGCGGCCGAAATAGCGACACGCGGGGTTGCGACAGTCGTGGACAGGATTCAAGAGTTGGGACGAAGTGGCACTGCACAAGTCCGAGGCCATGTGTTTTCATGGCCCTCGGAACGCGCCACGACCGTTAACGTTCCCAAATAACGGTAGGAGGGGCTCGCATCGAAGTCGGGTCGACTATGAAGTACCTGGGACTTGTCCTCGACAGTCGGTTTTTCCTAAATTAAAAAAAGAAATTTTTATGATTTTTACTTTAAACTGTACAAAATCGTTATTCTTAAATTTTTAGTAAATAAAATGAATGAATTAATTTTAAAATTAAAAATTTCTTTAGGGTTGATTAAAATAACGATTTTATCTACCCTATGTCTTATTATTTAATTAATTTTTAATCATTTTCTTTTTGTTTTTCGTTCTAAAAATATCATCGGGGTTGGTTAGAATAACAATTTTACACAGTTTAGGTTTTAAAAAGTACAGATTTGTTTTTTTTTTTTAATTAGGAAAAAGCCGATGAAAAATTCCAGCACTGGGGGGTCCAGAATCATGTACTGGATTCATGGTATTCGTTTGTACGTCGATGTCAAAGACACCGTGCATATTTAGAAGATTTGAGTTACTGCTAACTGCATTATTTAAAACCCATCCTTCACAAGCTAAATTTAGAAAACTACTCATATTTTAATCTCAGTTTAAGTTAGTTGTAACTCAAGTAATTCTGTACCTAATAAGTTGTGTAAAACTAAAAACTGCGTTCTTATAGTCATATATAGGTAAGTGACCTCACTTAGATATATAAATGAAATTAGTTTTTAAAATTTTAGTTATTAAATTTCGTTATCATTTAATTTTGGTGCACAAAGTGAATTGAGTTGCTTCTAGTGGTCAGTAAACCACTAAATTGAACATATCTACCCAAGATATGTGATATTGGGCAGTCTTTAAACCCCCCTAGCCAAGTTAAAACCTCAGTCATCTCAACGCTCAGTCACGTGGTCAGAACAAAGGAATAGGAGGCGTGGCCGACTCGAGGCGATCAACAAAAGGGAATCGAAACAAAACGGTTGTAACTTTTCTAGGGGGGCAGGTCCTGCAGTGAATCGTGATTCGGATTTTATAAAATTTTTGCTGTATTTTGATTTGCTGTTATCCAATTATTTATTTTTATACTATGTAGCAAGGATAACTTTTATATCCATAAATGTGTTCAAACAAGAAGTTAATTAAGTTTTCACAACAAGCGGAAAAGTTATTCATCAAGATTTAAATAAATTTTAAGTTTCAGTTGGAAACAATTATAATACCTATCTATTATTTTTTAACTTACCTACTTACTTTTTATTTTTTCAACTCAGTCTATTGAATAAGTCGGTGGAAAGCCATGATTAAATAAATAATTCAGTGTTTCCAAGATAAGATTAACACATTCTCAATAATCAATTATGTTATTAGTTAATCAATATGTATTCAAGTTATGCTCTAATTTTTTTTCTCATATATTCAAGGATTTTTTTAAGGGTCGTGGGGCTCTTTGGATCGGAACCGCGGTCTCAACTTTCTATTCTAAAATAAAAATAAGTTTATTTCGAGTAGTATTTTGGGACCACGAGCAAAAATGCATTAAAATACAGTTACCAAAAAAAAACTGTATTTATTTTATTCGTGGTCCGAAAATACTATGAAAAAAATAAAATTATAGGTGGAAGTTGGGACCGCGGTCCCGTCCCGATCCAAAGAGCCCCGCGAACACGAACCTTAAAGACTAGTATTACGTTTTGCGACGAGGACATCGTTATGTCAAGACTCCGGGCCCTGTGCCGTGCTTAATACCTATGATATTAAAAACCTACCTACTTTTCTACCTAGTCCAGGAAGCAGAGAATTTATGTAATTAGTGTCACTTGTTTGCAAATAAATGATTATTATTATTATTATTTTCAAAACAAACTTTTTTCCTGTAATTTTCAGTCGTAAACACTTCTGAACTACTTAAATCAGAGAATTTAGCTACGAAATCATTAATTACATAATTTTATCCTGGATCATTAAAATAATTACATAGACTATTGTCTAGCTGAAGGTTACGTCTACTAAATTGATTTTCCTGTCATTTGCCTTTTGTTTAAACTCATAATAAAAAACTTTTTACAAAAAAAAAAAAAACAACTGTCTTCAATGTAAAAGGAAACTGAATAAAAAAAACAAATAACTTTAATTTCGGAGGTCGGTGTTTCTATAATAGTTTTATCTCTTCGTTATTTAACGAAATTAAACTTCCGAAATTAAAGTTATTTTGCTCATTGTATTATTTTTTTTTTGTATTTTTTTTTTATTTTACACTTTTTAGTTATGGTACCACCAATAAAAAGTACCCCTCAGTCAAACTTAAATACCTTATAGCTAGAGTACATCTCATTACAATTCTAATAATCCCCAACACTGTAAGATTACTTTAATTTATTACAGAGTTCCAGTGCCTAACTTCAGGCTTCATCATCAGATCAGTTCGATATACCTATCCCCCTCTTCTTTCAGTCAGTCATCGACTACACATATAAACAAAGCAATTTTACTTGTTACAACGGTTCTGCTGTGATCCTATGAGGAGGTCTGTTCCATATCTTCGAAGTTCATGATCAGATCATAACAATATTTTTATGGGACCAATTCGGAAGCATAACCTTTTAACCAAAAAAACAAAAAATCAAAATCGGTCCACAATTGACGGAGAAATCGGTGAACATACATTAAAAAAAAATACATTCAGCTGAACATAGAACCTCCTCCTTTTAGAAGTCGGTTAAAAATAATAAATATTACAAGATATCTATATTATTATATATTTTTATATATAATAAAAAATATATACCTGAACAATAAACTTATCTCACCTGTTGCATTGAGTTCTTTAATCAATCCCCGCAGTTTATCCTTGGAGCGACCTGTGATGCCCCAAGTAACATCCCAATATTTTTCTCTTGTCAAACTCGCAAGATATTTCACAGTGCATTTTCCAGTAAACCCTGTAGCACCCAACACTAAAATGTCCAAACTTTTACTTTCCATTATTTAATTTCACAAAATTTTTTTATTATCCTTTGAGAACGTTTTTTTGTTGTTCACTTCAACAGTTTTGCTCTGCTACTAAGAATTCAAAACAATAGCAGACAACCCACTACAAACGCTTGCTTATCAAATCTGTGCGCGTACGACATGCGGGCAACCAGACTGGCTGGTTCATTAACATTTTTTTTAAACACTAAACGAGTTTTTCATCCATAATGAAAAAGTAATTCTGTCTGTCTGTTACGCTTTCACCGTTAAACTACTGAACCGATTTCGAACTAAAGTGAAATTTTGTACCTAAGTACCTGAGCAAGTTTAACCTCAAGGAAGGATATAGGCTACTCTGGCTTCAACTTCGTGTACCTACACAATAACCGACATTCACACTGACGTCACGGACAAAAGCTAATATCACTATAATTTGCACGGATAAAAATAATTAGATAGGTATATATTCACAACCACTTAGAAAAAATGAGACGAATTTATTTCTTTCTTTTGTCGACATGATTATTAAAGATTATTTGCATATGTTACTAGATAAATTAATCACGGTCGGCCGTCTTATCGCTCAAGCGGTACAAAGCGATTCCTTCTAGACAATCTTTGGCTGAAAGATAGGAGATAAATATTGGTCAGTCTCGCCACTCAAATCAAAAAAATCTACGATAACACTTATTTAAAAAATAAACAATAACACTGCTAGCAGTTATTCAATCTTTGATACGCGCTCGTGCTACAAAACAATGCGTATACTGAATGTAGGTATTAGGGCCTTACCACAATGTGTTAGATTAGATGTCAAGCGTACAAGTGAGTAAGAGGGATGGAACCATACATCCTACATAGCTCCATCCCTTTAACAGTACAGTTTAGTTTGTAAAATGGATCACGTTATGAGTTTGTGGTAGGGTCTCCGTTAGTCCTTGCATGTACATACCAAGTTACGTTCTTGTTGGTCAGGGTCAACAACTTTATACAGATACGTCACTAAAGGCACGCGTACACTTACCTAAGTACATAAGTAAATTAATATTATCTACACTAATAAAAATAATACAGGATGTCTTTGACATCGACGCACAAACGAATACCATGGATCCACTACATGATTCTGGACCCTTCGGTGGTGAAATTTTTTTCGGTGTATTCCTAATTCTTAAAAAAAATATGTTATATCGTTATTCTAACATTTTTAGTGAAAAAATTAATGAATTAAGTACTTTTAAAATTAAAAATGTCATTGGAGTTGATTAGGATAACGATTTTATCTACCTCGATGACTTTTTAATAAAAAAAATATTTTGATTCTTTTTTTACTAAAAATATCATCGGGTTGGTTAGAATAACGATTTATAACGATGACGAAAAGCAAGATAATTTTATTGTCTGTAGGTAGTTATTATCTTAGAGCAAGTAGCAACAAAACTTCGATATTACTTAAAAACTTTGTGGAATTAGTATTCCACGAACGGGCAAAAGCCTTTGCCTGCGATTTCTTTCGCGTGAAGGTCGGTTATTGCGGACACGAAGTCAAAGCCAAATAAAATGTAGCCTGCTACGTCCTTCCTTAGGGGTTCAAACTTTCTCTGTACCCTCAGAACCATTTATTTATTAGTATTGTTATAGAGTTCCGTTGGCTATTTCTGATCTTCTTCATCAGTTCCACTTCATCAAATTATACTTTTTGACTGTAGATGCCCTGAGTTTTCGATAAAAATATCATAATCACAATATTTGAGAAGTTCCTTCATGTCCTTATTGATTTCATCATCAGAACTGGATTTCAAAAAATGGGACCAGTCCGGAAACAAGTCTTTTTAAATAAAATAATGCAAGCCGTTCCCTAAATGACAGAGTTCTGAGGTAACAAACATAAAAAAAGGGCAAGAGCGAGACGGACTCGCGTACTGAGGGTTTCGTACAAATTTACCTATGGAATGGAGCCTCGAAGATTTTTTCGAATCGCAGAAAGTGTTTTTTTTTTCGAAACAACAAATTTACTGTTTTCAAACTTATTCCTATACTTGTGCTTTAAGGACCTTGCTTTATGCCAAATTTCAGGATTCTGGGTCAACGAGAAGTAGGTACTTTATGAATTTTGATTCCCTTGAGAGTGTCGAAATAAACATTTTTTGTGATATAAATGACCGTATCTTTTATTTATTTCACAGCAGCAAAGCTTTAAGAAACCGCAGACTTGAATAAGTATATAGTTTTAATTTCAACTCGATACCTATATGCGTTACCGAGATAAAGGGTTTTGACCGATGGTTTTGACAGACACGCGGACAACAAAGTGATTGTTTATGGGTTCCGATTTTTCCTTTATAGAACCTCCTTCTTTTTGAAGTAGGTTAAAAATTCAATTACATTGGTAGATATAGCGGTTTTCGAGTGAAAACTAACAAATATACATTCAGTCAGAGTTACTTTTGCATTTATAATAATTATGAGAATATATATTATGTAGTTTAATAAATAGATTAATGTTTCTATGTATTCCATTTACGTTGCATGTTGCATAAATATATAAAAACGCAAGGTTCTTCCTTGAGACTTCCGCTCGAAAATTAGGCGATTTTATTTTTTAAATGTTCCGGTTTACTAGCGACATTGGCGAGGCCAAACCGAACAAAATGCAAAATTTGTTCGTTTTGCTTTATAAAGAAAGGATTTTTTAGTAAAGGATCTAATCTTTATCTCTCAAATTAAACGAAGATTGTAACGATATAAACGGATTTATTTTAAACAAGTGTTCGGTTCGACCGTCAAATCACGAATGAATACATTTCACTGGGCGTGTGTAACTTTTTACTGAACCGACTCACTGTTCCGAAACATTTTGGGCCTACACTTGAGACAAGACAGTCTTAGGCCCGTATTATAGAACTAAAATCAAGACTCAAGCATTACTTTTAACTAGTCTCAGTGACTCAGTTGGAGCTTTAATTTTAAAACGTGACTTAAGCAGAGAAACTACAATCAATAATCACCTGAGCAATAAGTCACATTGCTCAGGTGATTATTGATTGCAGTTTCTCTTTGAAAACGAATTAAATTTTGAACGAATTAATTTTTTTACGAATTATAGAGCAGTGCTTGAGGCTTGACTGAGCTCCACTCAATGTGTTCTTATTTTAAAATCACAATCAGCTCAGAATCTCTGCTTGAGGCGAGATTTGATCTTTGTTTTCGCAAGTCTAGTCGAGACCACGCTTGAGCATAGATTCTCATTAAAAATTCTTGTGGATTTGGAGTATATCAAGTACACACCTAATCAAAATGGATATATTTGCAGAAGTAGATTATTATAATAATTTATTTAATGAGACAAATGTATAAATTAATAAATAAAAAATAAATAAAGAGACCTTTATGTCGAGTCTTTATTTTCAATTATATCTTTTTTGAGTTTCATTAGAATGCGGATGCAACACTTTTTTTTTTTGCGGTTTTTGGCAGCAAATGTATCGAGTCAGCCTTCTCGCAAACTTCGCTGAGGTAGCCAATACCAATAAAACTCTCAGCTCCATTTTACCGAGGTCGCGCCTGTTTCAATGATTCCACATATTGTCCAGTTGTGCAGACACTTACGATACAAAACTACACCAAGTTTACTTTACAATATCCACTAGGAATCAATTTGTGAATAATTAAAACAGCCACTGTACTTCACTCGAAATAATCCCGCCAAAAACACTCAGTTTCACAGTTTTGCTGTCCACAGAACCTAGATTATGTACCTTTTTTTTTGTTTTCGAGGGGAAACCTTCAAAAGGCGCCTGGACTTTGGGGATAGGTCCCGGGAGTGTGGGATTTTTACCACACTAAACACGTAGAAAGGGCCCCGTTACCTCTCAAAAGACCATTCAGGAACATATCATAACATACAAATACATCGTATTCGTGGTCATATACAAAATATATTATCAAAATACCAACATCTTGGCTAATTAACCTTACATTTGTGGGAAATCAACATCCATTGACTCCCACTCTAGGGTAGACCGGGCGAGTCGGACATCGCATGCGACGAGTCCATAAATCGAATGATTTATTAACCATTCGATATTATGAACGTTCGAATTGTTATAGTAGACAATCAATTATTGATGTTCGATTATATGGAATTCGATTTGGCCTAGTATACTCATTTCAAGTATCTACTGTCGAGTAAACGTTTTCGAGCAAGTGTTATTCGAGCTAACATCATACGATTTGAAATAGGGAACCTTGCCAAGGCGTGACAGAATCAGGCTTCTGACTACCCGTAACATGTGTCAAAGATCTACGCATGTACATCTACCGCTAACATGCTTACCGAGGCACGGAGAAATCTTGGTACATTATCACCCATCCACGGGCCGACCTCTGCAAACGTAGCCTTAGCCTTGAAGGTCAACCCGTGGCGCGGTTATTATTTATAGGTAAGCAGCGACGAGACGAGTTCTTCTCAAAACCATCACTATCAGGGGCTAAGCCAAATAAAAACAATTTGGTAAGCAATATTTGTAGGTATTCCCAATATGGCAGCACACTAAGATATCTAGTGAATCGATGGTTTATATTATAATTAACACCACGGATTATATAAAAGTTAATATTGTTTTTACGTCAAGTTAGCAGGCATAAAAAAGTTGCTCGGATGCAGCGGATTTATTATTAACGTAACATATAAAGTGACTAAAACTTATTTCGATGCCTAAACGTGTCCTGTTAATTGTTTAATCTGGTGATTTTTAGTACATACGTGGGTTATTAGTTTATTATTGTATTCTAGGTGGCGAACATATATTGAAATTTTTGTTATTTTAGAAGCAGATAACACTGAGTCCAATAGTGCACGAACATCACGATTAACAAGTTATTTCACTGGAATACACTTTAACTTAACATTGATTCCATGATGTCCATGTAAAATAAGTTTCAAGCATAACATAAGCCTTTTACTTCGTGGGTTCATTTATCCGCTTCGAACTCCAACCACTTGAAGACAGATTACTCTAAATTTAAGCACTTGAAAACTTGTAAAATCGGTTCGCAGTCAACAAATCAACACTGATAAGAATTTTGTTAATGTAAACAAACGTTCTATGATCCACACTAACGTGCTAATAAATTTCAACGTATCCGCTCATAGCCTTATTTGTTTTTCTACTTTATAATGTAAAATCTTGAAAGTTAATACGTCCTTTTTATGAAAATTACTTAGATCCTTTAAAAAATATATTTTAGCATCTTTTGAGTATGTATTCTATTGATTCACGACAAACTTCAATATAGCGATTCGATTAACAAACATACATGTGAAAGAGACAACGCTATACATATCAATATAGCTCGTATCTTTTCGGTTTTAGCAGGGAATAGACAAAATCTTTAAAATCATTCATTCTTTCTCAGCCTCTAGCAGGAATACAATCATACTGAGCGATTTCGATTTGTGTTCAACCGTAAGTATGACCATGTATTGTATCTGAGCAACGATCACTTTTAAAATGGTTACCCATCCGTCAGCGTAGAGCGCTAAGAGCCTTGACAACGCTGTTTTCTTTTCTGGATAAACCTTCTTTTCCTTCCTATTTGACTTCTCAAATTCAATTTTTTTGCTCTGGTTATAATAAAAATCTCCGATCTACCTCTAATAATAATCGCCTACTACGATGTCCCACACATCGCTCTGGGTTTATCCAGTCCTCCTTTTTCTAGGCGATCTCCCTTTGGAATGCGCTCCCTCTGAACTTCAGGATGGCTTTCAGTCGATTCACTTTTAAGGTGAAGGCACGTGAATACATTCGCAGGAAGTTGGTGTTATCATCACAGCGTTGATTTGTTGGATTCGTTTTTCATAATGACATTGTTAATTTGTATGTATGTATCCAAGTATATATTTATTATCTTATTTCTAACTAGCTATTGCCCGCGACTTCGTCCGCGTTAAGTTCGTAAAACTATAAGTACAATCATTCTGTGCTTGCAATTTATTCCGAAAGCATCGCAATTATTTATTGTACTTTAACATAAAACGGTTAAAGGTAAAAACGCAAATTACCTTCAGGAAACATGTTATGTACTCGTCCAAATCCAGATGTATGAACGTCAATGAATAGAAAGAGTATGTATGGGTCGTAGCAGTTGGCATTTCTGTCTACCCCAAGGCAAAAGGCATAATTTTATGTTTGTTTCTGGTTTATGTTCTGGTAAAACAACATTGTATAATTTTAACCCCTCGCTACAGTGAGCACGCCACAATCGCAGCGGTAATGCCTGTCTTTGAGGAGTGACTATAGAGGCGTCACGGCATCCTCTCTTTGTGCAGGACTCACCGTATGTGGGTGTTTCGGAAGGTATCTGTATCGAATTCAGCAGGAAGTAATACTCGGGTTTCACCATTGTGGAGATCGCCCGGAGAATACGATGAAGCATACGGTGGATGTCAGTCCCACTTGGTCGGAGCACCGGCGCCGCCGTGTCCTCATGGAGGCGATTGGTAGAGAAATTGTCAACCAGTAGCCTCCTTCAGTGAAGCACTATGATCGAAGAAGGTAGCTGAAACTATGAGGGATAGGACATCCTGACTCCTCAGCTGTCGCTGCAAGTGACGCTCCGGGTGTTGAAAGCCGCAGGGCGATTCCCAGCCATCGCAAACATGGGATTGCGGTGGTGCCGTCCGGCCGTCTGGTCAAAGCAATCCTAAATCGATGGCGCGTAGTATTTTACGCGTGACTCAAAGAGATGGCTCTCTAGGGCCGATGTCTGCTAGGGCTGCGAGATTGTCCGAAAGAGTTACCTCCCGTAACAATTTTCGCCTCAATAATGTCTCACTGAAGAGTTTAAGCAGTTAGACAGCTTTGGTAGAGGTAAACAAAGGGGCATAATCGGGACACCGACCTTCAGCTGGAGAACGTTCACTAATAGTGCAAAACCTTAAGTGAATCCAAAAACTACCATCATCAACTATATTCATCCATAACAGTACTTATAAAGAATTTGCGGTCTGAGAGCATGCTTGCATTCATTGTTGCAGCTTGATCATTTTGGGCGATAGAATTACTTGTTCATTTACCTAGGATTTTTTGGTGTAACTGACGTCCCCGTATATCAGACAAATGTTTTTTCCTTGGGAACTACCCTATGAAGTCTCCAAGTTTTGAATGAATTTCGGCGAAATCTTGAGCGCGTGCCTCCCCGTCCAATCGAACTAGCATATTGATGGCCAAACCGAGAAATTACTGACGCCGATTGCCTCTATGACGACACGGCGGTTCACCCAAGCTGGATAGACCTCCACCGCATGCTACACCGGGTCCTCCGGGCGATTCACAAAATGGTAATATCAGGGTCCAACCGAATCCGGAACAGAAACCGTTCGAAACACCCACAACAGTCCTGAGCTTGTGTATCAATAAAACAATGAAATTACGGTAAACAAATGTAGCAGCCGATTAGTGTTATCCCTGAGACTGGCCTCCCTCAGAGGGTTATTCCAGTGTTGGTCACTACTCACTGCAAGGAGGTAACGTCCAGAAGTCGACGTAAGTCTGGAAGGAATCTGAGATACATCATACGTTGTCGAACTGTGATCAGAAAAACACACTCGACCCCGTTTTATATGAAGCAGTAGCACGCAGCAGCAGACTGCAAATAATAAAACACATCATTATTAGGCCGCAAGGTGCCATCATCCCGGAGGACACAGTGGAGCATACAGTGGAAGTGTGCCCTGCAAGGGCGGAGCACCGCCGTGTTGTCGTGGAGGCAATCGGCGTCAGCGACCTCTCGCGCTGGGCCCTGGTTCGGGCTATGGTCCAGAGCGAGGAGGAATGGCAGGCGGTCGCCTCTTTCTGCGAAGCCGTAATGCTAGCGAAGGAGGAGGCCGCACGCATGAGGGAACGAACGTCCTCACGCTGAGCCGAGATTCCAACCCCGACTACCAGCCACGGAAGATGCGGGCTTGCGGACGTCGAGCAATGGGTAGCTAGCCGTCCGGCCGTCCGGTAGTTGACCGGACCGAGCCCAGTCGTCAACAGCGCGTAGTGATCCACGCGCTGCTCAAAGAGATGTTGCAAAAGGCAACTGAAAGACACAGGTGTGGTTTTAGTCAGTAAAAGATTGACACGCCCTCTCGCCCCAACCAGAGGGGAAAAAGTCGTTGGATGATTTCTACCCTAAAAAAAAGAAAAAAAAGGTACCTTCATCATCATTATCATTTCAGCCGAAAGACGTCCACTGTTGAACAAAGGCCTCCCCAAGTGTCGCCATAATGACCGGTTCATCTATCGGATCCCCGCAACCCTCACCAGGTCATCGGTCCACCTGGGGGCCTTCCAACGCAAGGTATCATAAAATATAACCCCTTCCGAAAATTTGGCCGTGTTATTTTGAAGTCAATAATTAAATACCTACAGGTATTTACTTTTATCGCCTTTGGTTGGTATCCCTTGAATAATTACGGTCAATTAGCTTGTTACAACCTGGTCATTCTTCCGCCACTCAGAAAATTACGTAAAATACACAATGACATCTATTAAATTAAAAATGAAGTTTAACTGTCATTGTCATCATTATTTCTACTTTGAGACTTTAGATGGCGTTGCTTGCGAGTACCTGAATTGCATATATAGTGTGCTATATATACTTCTTGAAAACTTTAAACTCATATCTTTCGATATAGTCAACCGATTGCGATGAAACAAAGCATAAGTAATATATCAAGTTACACACAATTTTAATGTATAAAAGTTATCTACATCGATTTGTAACATTTTGCGTGATACGCACAGACGCACACAACTAAAAACTTCTACAGATATTATATCGACGGTTGAAGAGCTAATTGATCTAAGCGACATTTTAAAAAAAAAAATTGAAACCCGACTCAAACGACGGAGAATAATTTGCTGATTCCGAATATGTGTATAACTCAATATTGGAAAAAATGTCGTTTAGATCAATTAGCCTTTCAACCGTCGATATTATTTGTGCAGATATTAAAAAAAAAGTAATAATGCAAAAATATATTATTTACGGTGAAAAAAAATAAAATTTCTCCTAAGAGATCCCAGATAGGATTCGAACAACCTTTATATTACATGAAAGTCTAGATACGAAACCTCTGCGCTACAGTCTCCGAAGATTATGTTATAAAATACACGTTCTTATATAGACGTCATAATTGACTGGTTGGCTCCTATAATAAGTAGTACGTGATCGCCACTTTGATTTTATTATGTGTTTTGATTAGTTTTTACACAATATTTAGAAGATATCGAATATAAATGTCAATTTTATTTCGAAAAAATGGTAAAACTTATTTTATTACAAAAAATAAGATAAAATAATGACAATTTTTTAAAATTATGGCTGGGTATCGAAGTCGCGGCAAATGTCGTTCAATATAGAATCAGAAATCAGAAAGACAGACAGACAGACAGACAGAGTTACATTCGCATTTATAATATTAAGTATGGATCTAGTTTATCATTTTGTTGCACCTACCATGTTATATTTCTGCACCACCCGTCCGCCTTTGTACAGTGATTCTTACTAGTGCAAAAAGTTTGATTAAATAAATAAATTAAGCTCATGGTACAAAATGAAGTAATATTACTTTATTAAGATGGAAACAAAACTCTCCTGCAATAAGATTACTTTATATTCACCCATACGTCACACGTCTTCAAATTATAGGCGGAATAGTTATATTGTGCGTGCAAGCCGTAATTTCAATGACTTATGCAAGGAATATGATTGGGATCCTTTCACAATTAGTGTGAACTCAGCCAGAAGGTGTTTAAGCCTCAAATTCTTTAAGTAGCATTAGGTTTAATATATTGTTTATTAGTTGTTTAAGTGCAAACCAAGGATTTATACTGTACTTCCTACTTAACTAAAAAGCGAAGCTTTATTGTTTTTGTGCTCACACCATTTTTAATTTTTATTGTATTGTCTATACGTGAGGACTTGTAATTGGCTTTCTAGTGATTATGGTTTCCTTTTTTTTTGTCTGGTTTTATTAGCTGTAAGTCCTCCATGTACTAAATAAATAAATAACACTTTATGGTCGGCCCCTTTGAAACGGTTCACCTAGACAGGAATTTTTAATCATTGTTTTAACATTCATAGCTCGTTGTATGGTCAAAGACAAGAGTGAGTTGTTGTTTTGTATTTTATTTTAAGCAGGAACTGCTGACAAGTAGGTACTTTTGTTTTTAGGGTTCCATACCTCAAAAAAATAAAACGGAACCCTAATTGGATCACTATGCTGTCCGTCTATTTGTCTATCAAGACCCTTTATCTCGGGAACACGTGGAGGTATCGAGTTGAAATTAAAACTATATACCTACTCAAGTCTGCGGTCCCTTGAATGTGTGAAAAAAATCAAACTTCTAAGTTAACAAAAAAAGATGCGGCGGATGCGCAAGATGTGCGGTGTGTCGCACTCTCAAGGGAATCAAAATTCATATGGTACTTCCCGTTAACCGAGAATACTATAATTTGGCATAAAGCAAGGTCTTATAGCACTAAGCACAGATACTTATAGGAACAAATCTAAAAACAGTTTTATTTGTTACGACATAAAAAAATAGTAAAAAATAAAGTTTATTCTATTCTATTAAAAAATAAAGTAAAAAAATAAAGTTTATTTTACTCTTTTTTTGTGATTCGGAAAAATCTTCGAGACTCCATTTGTTGATTGAACTATTTATTCAGGTAAGTTTGTACGGATCCCTCAGTGTACGAGTCCGACTTGCGCTTGCCCAGTTTTATAATCTTTAAACATTCAATGTCTGCAAACAGCTTTCATTCAACTATTTGGTATTCTTGGACAGACATCTTGTTATACTTAGCTACAGAGGTTAACATAAATACCTATAGGTACAATTTTTTTTGAAGTGGGATTTCCTTTCTCTCAAGGAGGCGACCGCATCCCATTTCCTTTCGCTCCGGACCATGGTCTGAATCAGGGCCCGGCGCGACAGGTCGCCGTCACCGATGATACGGCGGTGTTCCTCCTCTGGGCGGGCCCCGCACAATGACAAGACCCGAGGGTTTGTTCCACCTGAATCCGGAACAGGAACCTCCCGAACTTACAATGTCTGGCGAGGACCAGCGTCACGCAAAAGGTTCTTTGGATCTCCCGTCACTCTTCAAAGACGGGACTTACCGCCATGATTGTGGCGTGTCCAAAACGGGAGAATTACCACCGCGATTGTGGTGTGCCCAATGTAGGTTTGTATCTCACTACTTTTCTACCTACCTACTCGAGAAAGACGTTGCAAATCGTAATAAACTGCTTTTCTAATCACCCATTACGTTTTATTTTATGTGTGTAGGTACATACATTGTTAAATAGAATATCTTTTCAAATCTAAGAAAAACTTATACTGTGGTTAAATGAATATTAATTTGGTGGAACCAGTCTTCGAAAAGGATGAAAGGGCAACGAATGTGAACTTGTGTGACCTCTATCGTGGTTACCGGTTTTGAACGAGCAAACCGGGTTTATCAAGGCTGATGTATATGATTGACGTCTGTCGACAATCGCTATAAACCAAACTCATTACTGGCCAGTGCGGTTCTGGATTTGATTCCTGCGCTGGCAAAGTGATATTACTTATTATTTTTAAGCCGAGAACAGACTGCTGTAACGTAATATGCAAGGTACAATGAAATGAATATTTCCTAAATGTGGACGTAGCGCGCGCACGAAACGAGTATTACTCTTTTTAACCGACTTTAAAACAAAGGAGGAGGTTCTCAATTCGGTTGTATTAGCATATGCTTCCAAATTGGCCCCGTTTTTTTTCCGTTGTTAGTATGGACGCTTTGCGCGCGCGAACCGTGTACACTACGCGCATGAACAGAGCATTACAACCATAGATTAACACTCACTATTATCTGAGTACTTATTTATGTAGGTAAGTACATGTTCGGTTCGTGCGTGCGGTGCGTCTCCGCGTCGCGCGTCGTCGCGTCCACACTTATGTAATGTTCCTATCATGTTACATTGCAGCAGCAGTCTGTACCCGGCTTTATGTTAATTATAATAAAATTGTAATTAATTATACTTACTGTAAAAAAATCTCAAGGTTTCAGTCACTCTAGTTCAATCAGGGGCGCAGACTCCATGGGTGCTCGGGGGCTTAAGCACCCATGAGAAATAAACAGTGGGTGCCGAGCATTAGTGCCGAGCAACCCTGAGAATAGACATCAAGAAACGGATCAGTAATTGCCTTTTAGGGATGAGCGTTTTTTCATTACCTGACGATCCGTTTAGCGCAGTGGTTTATAGCACCGGTTAAGATGCAGGGTCGCGGGTTCGATTCGGGCACCAACACAAATGTTTGCTGATGAAACAGATATTTGTGTTGGGTCTGGGTGTTTGTAGTACCTTCGTTGTTCCGCAGTATGTAGGACATTTATTTATTATTCGGTCGATCACTGTGCATTCCTTTTCACACACTTCACCCCTTTTTCGAGTCATCAAATGAGCATGAGCACCCATGAGGTTTTCTAAAAGCCAGCGCCCCTGAGTTCAATGATGCGTGCGTAGTTTGCGTAACACCGATCAACTTACACCAGAAGAACGCCATTTCCTTCGAAGCAATTTGTTCATTGTGTAACATTAGGGCGATGTTAATTGCGATATAACTAATTTGAACGCAGAGAAATCTTGTAACAACCTTTAATGGTAGCTAACGTATTTTTATGTATTACAAAATGCTTGATCTGCAAAGATTTTTTAGTGTGGTAATTCTTTTGTAATAAAAATAAGAAAGAAAATAGTTTTTTTTTTTAACTAATTATGATTTAAATACTTAATATATTTACCTAATTTAGACAACAAACTTTTTACTTCACTTAGATTTAACTAAGACTCAGTAATACAAAGCAAGATAAAAACCGTTATTAATACGCAAATTATTTTTCTTTGCAAACCGTACTTTTTAAACAATATTTCAGAGATCGAGGGTATTGACTTTCCTATTCTTATTTGGAACGCATAGGTATTGCGCTTTTCTGTTTATGGGCACACCATAATCATGGCGATAAGTCCTCTCTTTAAGGAGTGGCTGAAGAGGCGTCACGGCGTCCTCACCGGACATGGTAAGTTCGGGAGGGTCCTGCAACGGATTTAGGCGTAAGATATGCTCGGATGTGACCACTGTGTGGACCGCCCCGAGGACACGGTGGAGCATTCGGTAGAGGTGTGCCCCGCTTGGTAATCGGTGGCAGCGACCTCTCGTTCGGACTATGGTCCGTAGCGAACAGGTATGGCAGGCAGTCGCTTCCTTTTGCGAAGCAGTAATGCTAGCGAAGGAGGATGCCGCACGCGTATGGAACGAATATCTTCACGCCCCATCCGCCGGCTACCACCCACGGTAAACGTTTACGTCGAGCAATGGGTAACTCGCCATCCAGTAGCCGTGCCGGACCAAGCCCCAGTCGTCGACATAGTGATTCACGCGCTCCTCAAAGAGGTGTCAATAAGCCGTAGGGGCCCATCAGGGCTGATCCCAGCTAGGGAACATGCCAGAGGCTGGCATCATACAGCAACACACATATACTGGAATCAGATTATGAATTATCAGTTGACACTGTAAAAAGTAATGTGATTGGTACTAATTCCACTTCCATAAAGATGTTTGCATGTGCCGAGAATCACAAGACTACTAATCAATCTAAATATTTAAAATATGTGCGAGGTACCTAAGGAGCGTGAATTTAGATTAGGTATAAATTTTAAATTATGAATCCAGAGACCCATTCTGGATGTATGAGGCCAGCATTAGGGTATCACCCTTTTTTTTTAATTTGTGTAGTCATCCCATTGCTTCTCCCAGTCTGGGTGGGGTGGGAGGCCATCCGTCAGTTGCCCTTTGCATTCTAGGACCACAGGTTTTTTTTTTCAGAAATTCTAAGATCTGGTTTTCCTGGCACTGTCTATTTTTTGTGTGTGTATAATTTTATAAACCCATTTGCATTTGTTGTACCTTACTAGGGTTACTGTCAACCATATCTGCAGATAAAATTTTAAACAAGCTTGGAACAAAACAAATAAATATGGGCCACATTGAATATGTATGGGAGAATGTATTTTTACTTCAGGTACCCCTTTGACTAACAAAAGATACAAAATAATTATTCAATAAATAATTTATTATCATTTCCTTAGACTAACAAATTGTGGCCTTAAGCATTCATTTGAAGTTTCAATAATTTAAATTTACCTACATACTTTTTAACTTCATCTTTAGGATAAGGTTTGAGAGCTAGACACGTTGGAATATTTTCTGGTTGTTCTATCCATAACTTATGTGATATGAAGTTTTCTTTTAATTTTTCTGCAATTTTTTTCAGTGATTCCTCATCTGGTACCTGTAATTAGTATAAAAATACATTAATTGTCTGATTGCCACTCACTATTTAACTTATAAAACTCTTGGTGCAAAGGTAATAATTTATTTTTGTGCCCACAACCCACCTCCTAAGTTGTATACATAGCTATTGTTGACTTGTGATCATACCCAGGACCCAACTAGCGAGTTCAACTGGATTCTTCAACTATTGTATACCTGTGTCCCAGGTCCTTTGCACCAAGTGTTAAAAAAATATATAAATGAGATCATAATTAATTGGCAATATTTTCTTCTAAAGTAGGATGGTATGAATCAGTCAATTTTAAACAGCCAATAATGTTAATGTCAACTTTTCAATATCTATAATGTTAGAATTTCTAGTAAGGATTATCTTCTGACCTAAGGGTCCAACTTAAAGATGGTAAATTATCTAAGAATTTCAGAAATATCGAGGCCTAATCGAACTTAATAGGTTAAATAACATACCTCTAGTACAACTTTGTGCATGTTATCCATATCATCTAGGTACTTTATAGTGTTATCGTCATCTTTGTACAAATGGAGCACAGCTGTAGATGCATGGCAAGCCTGAGCTACCACAGATCCTATTGACCATCCCAGCTCCTTCAGTAAATCAGTGCGTAACAGAATATATTGAACAATAGGGTTAGACATAATGTATTACAGTAATAATTTATAAAAGCTCGGCACTTTCTAGCCAATAGGTTATTTACAGGTATTAATAGAGAATAGTCTAAAACTTATAGAAACGCTGCTTGATAGTTAAGTTTAGATTGTTATATACAGTAAGCCTTACAAATAATATGCTTTCATAAAAATACATAAATTTAAAGTAAGAAAAGAAATGCAAAACAATTATTTGTTAATTGACATTGACAATTACGGCCGGCCAAAGACTACAATAGTATAACTGACTCATGTCATCAGTCAGACGTGTCAAGTCACCTGATGAGCTATTCTGCAATAATATGTAACTTTCGCTACAAAATTTGCCAGTGTATTAAAATTTTGCGTCAGTCTGTGGCGTCAGTTGTCAATTTCATGATTGTTGACTTGTCTTCTATGTCAAGTTGTTTTGACGGCGTGTTTGTGGTTATCAAACGATTTTAATTTCAACATTTTGATGCGTTTAAGAAATAATAACTATTACATACCTCACGCATAAATCTTATCTTTCTGTTTGTTTATAAAGCAAATAAAAGTGAGAGGCAATGGCTTCGGGACTAGAAAATTATGTGAATCAAACAGTGTCAGTAATAACTTCGGACGGTCGAAACTTCATTGGAACTTTAAAAGGTTTTGATCAAACAATTAATATAATACTAGATGAATCACATGAACGAGTGTTCTCTTCTTCAACTGGAGTGGCGCAGGTGGTGCTTGGACTTCATATAATACGTGGAGATAACGTTGCGATCGTTGGCCAAATAGATGAATCTATTGATAGCAGATTAGACCTTGGGAATATAAAAGCAGAACCTTTGGGCTCTATTGTTCATTAATTACTTGTAAGGATATGTAATAAATAAGTTTTGTGTACTATTTGTGTTTTTGTTTCCAATAATTTTGATATCAATATCTGTCAGTCTGCAGTTTCAGGTCATGTTATTATTGTTTACATTCTGATTTGGAATTTGTTGTGCATCAGAATAGGTCTATACTAGTATTACATCCATGATAGCAACATTAAACTTTGATATTATAGCACAAAAATATTCCACACTGTTGTCTCAATTCCACCAAGTAGCATTTCATAGAAACTTTCTTCTGAAAAGTTATTCTGATAGGTAATGAATTTTTGTTGATTTCTTTAAAAGTATGATAATTATTATAAAAATTTCGTAGGGAATTGTAAAGCTTTGACTGTTAATAATAAACAACAAAAAATAAATAGGTAACAGAAAACTTTTATTCCATACTATTTACAAATTCAATAGATAAAATATTTACAAAGTTTATTTTATTGTGTTATTTACACATTTCCAAATTATACAAAATAAAGTAAATAACAAAACAATAAAGAATACAAAATAAACAATGAGGTACAGAAATATTCGAATAACATCGGAGGATTGTCAGAATATTTTTTATAGCTAAAATTTTATTTGTCAACACTAATTTAGACTATTGATCATGTTCTTTACTGCTACTTACCCTAAAGCAGTAACTACTATGAAGTTTTCATATCAACACTACAATTTGTTAGCTTGCAGTATTATGATCTTGATTTTTTGTTCCCACTTATCTGAGTGTCATCATCATTTTCATGCCCTTGTCCCGTGTTATTTGCAGTCTGCGCAACACGTTTTTTCTTCCATTCTGCCCTGTCACACGTCAAGCTATCACTAACTTCCTTTTCTTTCATATCACTCTTCACACATTCCATCCATCTTTTCTTTGGCCTCCCTCTCCATCCATCCACATGTATGGTCATAACCCTTTTAGTAACATGCGTTTCATCCCTCCTCTTTACATGACCATACCAAGACCAACAATTCCCCTTCAACTTTTCAGTCACTGGCACCACTTTCAAACTTCCCCTAATATACTCATTTCTCACTTTATCTATTCTCGTCACACCACACATCCGTCTCAATAGTGTAATTTGGTGCAATTCCCATAACTATTAAGTTTTAGAAGGCTTTTCAAGGCACACCCTAGTGTGTCCCTTAATTTGTTTATTTCCCACTTCTCTAAGTGCCATTTGGTGCAAATCACATTACTGCTGAATATTTATTTAGTAGATATATAAAAAGTCAATGTGCTGCATCGCTTTTTAGGTGCAATCATTTGTTGTGTGCAAAGATAAATACAAATTTATGAGTGATCTAGAAGGATTTATGCAAGGCAGGATGGCCAAATCAAATGAGCACCAGTTTTTCAACATAATACATACATATTATTGCCAACTGGAAATGTTTCATTCTCAAGGGCTTTTATCCCTTTTGAATAACGTCAAGGATTATACAATGCTGTCAATGAAAACAAATGTGTTTCTTATATAAAATTTTGCAATTTTATGGAGGTTGCTTATGCCTAACTTCCTATATACTTGTGATTATTCATTCATAACTGTGTCTGTTATACATGCTCCTTAGGAGTCATCGAAAATCTATATCTCCAAAAAGATATTTAAACAAGCCTTTTTTACTGAGTTCAACAATTTTGGCTTTTATTGAGTTGGTGGCATGACAAATGGCTGCTGCACTTGGTATTGTAACCACCAATGCCATCCTTAAATGTGTACGGAATAGAAATCAAAATTGGTTGAATGGACAGTAAAAAATGTTTGTATAAATATCTAATCTTATTGTGAATGGAGTATAGGTATGTAGTGTGGGGGTTATTTTTTATCAGAAAATTATGAGGAACAAATCATCTTCCATAAACCACAATGTCCAGCCCCCCTAGCCAAGTTACAGCCACTTCGTTTCTATTCTCTTTTCGTCGATCGCTTCGAGTAGGCCACGTCTCCGATTCCTTTATTCTGACGTCAGAACAAAGGAATAGAAGGCGTGGCCGACTCGAGATCTCGATCTCGGTTGTAACTTGGCTAGGGCATGAAAGATAGCAGTATCACAACTCTTGTGCAAGAGAGCACCAATGATTTCTCCACACTACATGTTGTTTCTGCCCCAGCTTCTTCATGGTAATAGATTCTTTGGAGTTCAGTTTTATTTGAAAAACCATGCGATGAAAAGTAACAGATACCACTGAAGAACTGAACAAAGGTTTAACATTTCTTTACAATAGTACTGATAACACGATACTCCTGCATCTATTTGTTTTTTTTTAGTTATATTTTACTATCATTTTATTTTTTTCAGTTGTAGTAGCTACCTACGAATCGGGAATGGTATCTATTTTTTTAAATGTTTCTACACAATTAATAATTATAAACAATTGGTATGAACAGCCATAAAAATACTTAAACTGTACTACAGTTCTATCACAATTATAATGTTAATAGTTTGCAAAACTATATCCCCATTATTCATACTATGAGTAGTCATTATTGCAGGAAGATTGGCCCACTAGCACTATTTCTTGATGTCTGAAATTGAAATAATGTGATTGTTAGAAATGTAGTTACATTTTATATTATTGTTTATCTACACTAATATTATAATATAGAGGTAATGTTTGTTTTTTTGCTTGTAGGACGTAATCTCTGAAAGTACTGGTCCGATTGCTGAAATTTTTTCACCGATAGAAAGCTGCTTTATTCCTGAGTGACATAGGCTATAGGTATTTTATGTACACGGGCGAAGCCGTGGGCAAAAGCTAGTTTATTAAAAACTGCACTAGTAAAAACAAACTGGCCAAGTGCGAATCGGACTCGCACACGAAAGGTTCCGTACTTACTATAATATTAAAATCGAACAAAATTTCTTGTATGGGAATTCCCTTTAATTTTTAACTTGACTTTATTATTTTGACACCTGCAAGGAATAACATTGCAATGAGTTACAATCATATTCTTACTGATAAAATGCAGAGTGCAAATTGCCTAAAACTGAGTTGTTATTACTTACAGGTATTGATTTGCTGTTGTAATGGCAACAGAAATACACAGTGAAAGAATCAACTCCCTATCCTACCTACTCTCTCACAGTCTATGAGATACAGCCTGCTGACAGACGGACACCGGAGGCTTAGCAATAGGGTCCCGTTGGCACCCTTCGCGTACGGGACCCTAAAAACACTATAAAGGTAGACTTAGTAATCTTGCACCTATGACACATGGAATCTAAAAAACTGTTTGAGTTACTTCTAGAGCAAGTGAAGGTTGTGTTTAATTACACACTTTAAAATAACTATAGAACTAGATAAATACGATTTTATTTATACTACAAAAATAGAAAATACTGAGGAATAGAATATTCCATAATTTTTTTTATTTTACTCCAACATTTTATCAAAACTAATTAATAATTATCTACTAACAGTTATGACAACCAACATTGTTGACCACTGGAAACTAATTAAAAAAAAAAACAACTTATTAGCTTTTTATTGAACATAATTATTTGCGTCATATGTCCTCGTACTGGCAACAAATGGGGCTGACCCATTTGTCGCTAGTGGTGACGAAGTCGATCGTAACAACTGAGAATAGACGTTATTAAATACGGTACAATACAACATCAGTCTATAATAATAACCCTACAACAGATCTCACCAATAGCCTTTAACATAAAGGTCCATCTATTAATCTTCATTTGTAATTATTTCGACTTCTATTCCTTGTCTGAAATTAGTATGATTTTACTAGAATAAGTTGAATTAAAAAACTAGTCTTAATAAAAAATATTATATTTTTAACATGGACAATTCGGAAGTATCACAGAACATCAAATCAAAAATGGACGTACCTAGGCAGATGGCATAAAAAAAAAATATAATAAATCTACCTTTGCATTTTTTCCTTATACTTCTGTGTGTTGTATTTTTGGAAGAATTGCTTTCCGTATTCGAACGTAGCGATCATAATGGCGCATGCTGGTGCTACTTTGAATATCCGAGGTAGAAGTCCCGTGAACATTCCTTTATATCCGTGATTGACGTATATCGTCCGCGCTATCTCCTTCATGTTTGAAGCTCGTTGATGGACTTTACCATCTGAAACAGTAACCACATCAACAAAAACAAAACTAAATATCGTCTACTGGGAGTGAGTGATTCTACAAATTTTTAATTAAACGGAGATAAAACAAATAAACAGGCGGCCTCGAGCTGGACAGAACGGAGTTGGGTGCCGAGCGTAGAACACGAAGTGGAGGGTACCTCAAATCCACTCCGCCCCGCTCCGTTTCAATGGAAACAGTTGTCACTTCTCACTACTCGTCTCCGTTCCACTTCAACTAGCTGAAGTGGAGTGGAAACGCACCTTTACAGGTGCGCCCTACAGGTCGATTTAAACAATAATGACGTTTTTCAATTTCGCTTGTCGCTGCGCCCTACTTCCGTTGTCATATTTTGCTTCTGCGCAACGCCACACGGTGATTAAGCTCAATATTTTACCGTTACAAAAAAGACAGGCAGAAGGGCGCTTTACACACCGTCTGTGGAACTTGCGGTGTAAATTCTAGAATGAATGGCATAAATGGCATAGGTCGGATTTTGGCCACGCGCCAGATTTTTGTCGTAGAACATAGGTTCGTGATACTTTACTGAATCTAATTATCGACGCAGAGCAAAGGGCATAGCAAAACAAGTGACATTGAATATTGAACCTTATTTCTAACGCCTAATGGTAGGGAAAAGCCGCAATAGAAGTATGCCAAAGTGGTTTGACATCAGCTTCGATTTTCTTACGACTGAGCACTTTCTTGTACTAATTATAAAGTGTTTTATTGAATGCTATCAGATAAATCGAAGTTTTTTTTTTGAAAATCGATGCAGATTTTTTTTTTATCTCGACAAAATAAAATGTTGCCAACCTGTGTATATTTCTTTTTCTCCTAATTCTATTTGTTGATGCGTTTTTACGACGTCAAATGGAAGTGTTACGAATGCCGCAAGCTGAAACCAAAGATTAAAGAGAAATCGTAAACTATAAATAGGTTAGTATCTATTTCCTACATGTGTGCTATCTTATCTGCTCACCCCACGTAAGAGATATGGGCAACGCAATCACGAAAAGTTATTCTTTATCTTAAACGGTTATCTATCAATGAGTTTGGCTTTGTCACTGGGAGGCATAGAATCCGCGCGTTATCAGTTTCAGTACCAAACAAATTAACGTTTTAATTAGTTGAAATACTTATTTAAATAAATGTCGCCGCCGTGCGCTATCGGACTAATGACTGTTAGCGCGCCGCGGAGAACAGAGGTGCGCAACTCAGCATTTGGGCTAAATAATAAAAAAAAAAACCTAATAGTTATGTTTTTTGGTAGTGAAAACCTCGTTAAGCTGTGCCTCGCTAGCTTTTAACCAGCCTTTAGAGAATAAAGCCTTTACAGATAATGTTGATTGGGAAAGATTTTATTTTTTCGCTTCATGAGCGTAAAGGCCTCAGATATTTGCTCATAGTATTTTCACAACTTTATGATCCTTTCAAGTACCTTAAAAAGATAACTTGATGTTTCCGTTTCCTATAGTAAAAATGGCAAAAAGCCAGGCAAGCATGGATAATTATTTTGAAATACTTACGCTGCCCGCGACTGATCCACAAAAGAAATTAAACAAAAAAGTGTTCTTTTCTGAGTCTGGTTTGTTAAACGCACTCTTTGTTGTTTCAAATGTTGTCCAATATATACCTGAAAGTAATATATATCATTTTACTATTAATTTATTTCTTTTTAGTTTTTGCTGGAAAGGTTTACTCTTTTATCAATGATACCTCTATCAAAGGGAGCATATAAGAAAATAACTAGTCGGCCATCTTTTAGGGTCCGCCATATTGGATTTCAAATGACGTCACTAAACTAATAATGCAATGTCATCCAAACGGAGCATGTCTGTAAGCTATCAGACTGAGTGCTATCAGCTCAGGGGCCTTACCATGACGTGTTAAAATGTCAGGCGTGCGAGCGAGAAAGAAAGATGGAGCTATACATCGTATATAGTCAGGGCCGACTTTACCTATAGTGCAGGGTGTGCGGTGCACACGGGCGCAAGGTCGGGGGCATAATGCATAATAATATCATAGACAGTGACATAACTGTGAAAATGTATTTTCCTAAAAAAATACTATTACTTCCTGACATCATTGAAAATTGCACTATTCGCACCCAAATGTCCATTTGAAAATATAAAGTACACGCCCTTTCGCTACACCCTAGAACACGAAAAGTCATTAGACAATTTCACATCTTTAAAAATACCCGCCTTCTGGCGCATAAACTGTAAGTACCTATTCCAATTTGTCTCCATGACTACTAGGGAGCACCAAGGTATTGGTTGCACACGGGCACTCCGAAGGCTAGATCCGCCTCTGTATAATTCCATCCCTTTAACAGTTCAGTTTAGATGGTTAAATGGATCGCGTTAAGAGCTCATGGTAGGGTCTGAGTTCAATAGGTTAGGGGTACCTATATATATAATATATTTGAATTGTAAGTTAAATAAAAGATTCTAAATATACGTTTTCAATAGCCGAGAGAAACAATCATAGTAACTCACATTGTTTTCGGGTATGATCAACTTTCAGTTACAAACATAAGATAGAGCAGTAGTGCGATTACGTAAAACGTTTTGTTCGACTTGCGAAGAGTAGAACCGACAATTATAAATAAATAATGTTTTTTCAGTATTGTAATTAAAACCAAATAATGGGAAATAAAGAAAACATGTGGTTTAAATTTAATACCTACATACTTATTTAGACCAGAAGTAGAGCAGTTTACACACGTTAACAAACCTTGCGACTTTCGTTTTTATGTTCAGAATGTAATAGTTACCTGAAAATGGTACATCTCTCAATAAAGTTGATCCCAAACCCCGAAACAGTCCTCTTAAACCTTCATATTTTACAACCTGACGCAAAGCATCCGAGATTTCTGAAAACAAATATATATTTTTTTAATAATAAGATGGAATACTAAATTATTTTCACTGGTCTTCTCTTATTTGCGAATTGATGTTAAACTCGTTACACTTTTGTAGGCCCAGTAGATGGCTACGTTAATTGCAGCATCGATGGCACTCAATAAGTCCTCCAAAGACGGCTCTTTGGAGGACTTAATTGGCACTTGGGACACTCCAACGTGCTTGAAAAAGAGCACCATTCTCACATTGAGTTGCTAACGGTTCTATAAAACCCGATTTCGTCAAATTGTGTTTGCAGCGGCGTCGCTGCTGTACTTAGCAATAAATCGGTGGCGCACTCAGGTGCTTACCTGCTTACGATTTAGTGCTTTCCATATAGACCACTGCAATTCCTGTCCAGGCGGCAAACGTTCCTGAGGTTTGAAGAAGTCGGTTGGTAGTGGTGGAAGACTGTTTTTTTATTTTTTATTTAGAAAATGGGCCTCATCAGAAGGCTTACAGTCACCCAAAGAGCAATGGAAAGGGCTATGCTCGGAGTTTCCTTGCGTGATCGCATAAAGATTGAAGATATCCGCAGGAGAACCAAGGTCGCCGACATAGCCCGAAGAATCGCCAAACTTAAGTGGCAGTGGGCAGGGCACATTGCTCGTAGAACGGATGGCCGATGGGGCCGAAAGGTTCTAGAGTGGCGACCGCGCACCGGAAGACGCAGCGTTGGAAGGCCTCCCACAAGGTGGACCGACGACCTGGTGAGGGTAGCAGGAGTGCGGTGGATGCGAGAAGCACAGGATCGGTCGTTGTGGCGACGCTTGGGGGAGGCCTATGTCCAACAGTGGACGTCTTTCGGCTGAAATGATGATGATGATGATGATTTAGAAAATAGGTGTATTATCTATATCTATATACAACGTGTAACAAAAAGGGTATATACATCAAGAAGCGGTGAACATTATAGGTGGTATAGAATCTCTATACAAAGTTTCAGCTCAAAATGAATTACTCAAAGAATTGATACCAAATTCTTGGTATCGTATGATTCTTGAATTCAAATCATAACAAACGTGTCACGACACTACGAGGGTCAATAACATTCCACGTCACTTGCTAATATTAAGAAACATTTCTTCTGTAAATCTGATCGCCTAGTACATGTCTACCTAATTTTGATGTTGCGTTTACACGTGGGCCCAGCATCGGCCAATCGCCATTGTTTAAACGGGGTTTCCCCTTTTACACAATAGCTAGGGATAGAGATTGCCCGCGGCGCGCGCTTGCATGAGACGCTCTGTTCGCCTAGTACCTGTCTACCTAAAATTTTGTCTCAAAAAATATTTATTTATTTTATTTATTTATTAAAACTTTATGCACTAGTAAGAAACACTGTACAAAGGCGGACTAAAAATTAACTAAAATAAAAAATGATAAATAAATAATAACAATCAATAATGGAAATATTTTTCCATAGTCCGAGCAAAGTAAATATTAAAATGAAAAATAATAATTCAACTTACATTTTTAAAGATGTGGTTCGATGTGATTGATGACAACTAAACAAAATCTGGCGAAGCTTCCTTCTGATTGCAGTACCACTCGCAGAAGGTCACGCGAGGCAAAAAATCTGCAGGTATCAGCTCCTGGGTGCGACGGAAATGGTATGGGTGCTGACCGTCATTGTGCAACACTTGCCATACTTGCATATGGTTTGAGGCATCCAGCGCTAATGCAGCTCGCCGAGTGCTAGTACGCGGGTTATTTTCAAAATGCTCCAGTACGGCTTCCTCAAATTCTGGATCGGTAGTGTTCGGGCGACTCCCTAAACCAGGAGCGTGGAAGGAACCGGTTTGGTGCAGACGAAGTACCATCCGATGGAAACACGCCACCGAAGGAAGCTGTCGACGCTCAGCTTCTGGCCTACCCTCGATAAATCGGCGACGATAAAGTTTGCGAGCAGCTCGCACATTACCGTCCTCTCTTCCGACACACAACATCATCTCATAATATTCACTATTACTTTACACCATCATACGATTGTCACAACCACAATTAATCACAAGCACCGAACCGGATATGCGACTGCAATGTACGATTATTGGTCGTCCACTAATGCAAAATTTTACTTTATTTATTTACCTAATTTCACTTTAGGCTAGCCTTTCGGCGCGCTCAAAGATGCCGCATGCCGCCAAAGGGAGTAGCCGAACGAACGATGGAAACATTGCCATCTCTCTCACATAATACACGCAGGTGGCGCGTGCGACAGGGATACAATAATTTATCGTATTCAATATCATACTGAAAGGAAATTAGGGATCTGTGATTGCGCAAGCCGCTGTTAAATTCAGCAATAACAATTCTCGTTTCTTATGGACTCCTAGTACTTTTGCATGTTTTTCATTTATTTTGAAAAGATAAATTAAGACTAAACTGGCTAAACTGTACCATACCGGCTGCTGAGTTATAAGCTTATAATATTTTTGTAGAAAAGGTTTATTTATGTCTAAGAAGTAATTACGCAGACGTGTGACGATGTGCGCAAGCGTTGATTAGAAAAAAAAAAATGATATTATTTCGTAACATTTGACAGTATTTTGACAGGTTTCATTTACTTTGTACTTGTTGGTATTATCTATGACAAAGGTATTAGTTCATACTGTGTTGTAGGTACCTACTCGATTCTATGGAGATTACTTTGTCGACAATTGTTACGTTCAATCATTTGTTTGTTGCTATCCTATCTACGTAAAACAATAAAAAAGTAGGTATTTCTTATTGTCACGTAGATACCAGATAGATACCTAATTATTCCATATCCATACGAATACCCTTACCTACTTAGAGTCTCATCTAAAAGCGGCGTAGGTCGCACGCTTGCGTGTCTAATATTTTGAAAAATTGAATGAGCTGCCCGGCGCGTGCACTCGCTCTAGTTTTTGGCATGGCTTGTTATTCACAAACATTATCTTTAAAGAGTGTATCACTATCAATGTATGCATTTAAGTTGAACTAAATTGTATTAATTTCGACGTTATAAGAAAAAAAGGTTTTGATTTAAATCAACGATTTTTTTTAATTCATTTGATTTTAATCGAGATTTAAAGTACTTATTAAAATCAATTGATTCAAATCATTTCAACTCTGCAAAAAAGTAACAACTTATTAAAGTCCTCTAATTAAATTAAATTCAAGAACGGAACCCACTGGGAGTTTATTTGTACTAGGAGACGCATAAGTTGCTTAGAAATTATATTTTGGGTTCAAATATTATGATATGAAATCCTTTTTCGTGGCGTCTTTCGCACGTCCATCAAGTAATTAATTTCTCGCAAACTAAGTACCTACCTATGGCGGGGGAAGTCCCTGCACCGGATTCGTGCGGAAGCGACGCCCGGGTGTCGCCACTGTTTGGACCGCACGGAGGACACGGTGGAGCACATGGTAGAGGTGTGCCCCGCTTGGGCAGGGCAACGCCGTGTCCTCGTGGGGGTGATCGGCGGCGGCGATCTCTCACGCCGGGCTTTGGTACAGGCCGTGGAGCGAGGAGGAGTGGCAGGCGGTCGCCTCCTTCTGCGAAGCAGTAATGCTAGCGGCGGTCGATCGCGTGAGGCAACGGTCCTCACGCCCCAACCACCGCCGGGATTCCGATCCCGATTTCCGTCCACCGTAGGCACGGGCTTGCGGACGGCGAGCAATGGGTGGCTCGCCGTCCGACCGTCCGATAATCGTCCGGACCGAGCCCAAGTCGTCGACGACGACGCCTCAAGGAGATGTCAGCAACTGTTGGGGCCCAGCAGGGTAGAAGCCTACTGGGGCCAAGGGTCTGATTATGAAAGGAAGACTCAGCCCTGGTACGAAAGACAACGAAGGAACGGGAGTGGGTTTTTAGTCAGTTAAAGACTAACACTATCTCCCGACCCGCCCAAAAGCGGGGGATGTCATAAGATGACTTTCCCAGCGAAAAAAAAAAGTAAACCTACCTATGTATGACAACCGACATAAAAAGAATTAGGTACGTAAGTAAATTTGTAGGAATGTAGTTACTAAATTAGGTATTATTTAATGTGTTGTAGGTACCTACTCGATTCTATGGTAGATTACTTTGTCGATAATTGTTACGTTCACTCATTTGTTTGTTGCTATCCTATCTACGTAAAACAATAATTGAGTAGGTATTTCTTATTGTTTCACGTAGATACCAGATAGGTAGGTACGAGTACCTAATTATTCCATATCCATACGAATACCCTTACCTACTTAGAGTCTCCTCTAAAAGCGGCGCGCGCACTCGCTCTAGTTTTTGGCATGGCTTGTTGTTCACAAACATTATTTTAAAGAGTGTATCACTATCAATGTATGCGTTTTAAGTTAAACTAAATTGTGTTATAACAAAAAAGTCGATTTAAATCAACGATTTTTTTTTATATCATTTGATTTTAATTGAGATTTAAATTACTTATTAAAATCCATGATTTAAATCATCTCAACTCTGCAAAAAAGTACCAACTTATTAAAGTCCTCTAATTAAATTAAATTCAAGAACGGAACCCACTGGGAGTTTATTTGTACTAGGAGAGACATAAGTTGCTTAGAAATGATATTTTGGGTTCAAATATTATGATATGAAATCCTTTTTCGTGGCGTCTTTCGCACGTTAATCAAGTAATTAATTTCTCGCAAACTAAGTGCCTACTATGTATGGCAACCGACATAAAAAGAATTAGGTACGTAAGAACATTTGTAGGAATGTAGTTACTAAATTAGGTAAGTATTATTTACTGTGTTGTAGGTACCTACTCAATTCTATGGTAGATTACTTTGTCGACAATTGTTACGTTCACTCATTTGTTTGCTATCCTATTTACGTAAAACAATAAAAAAGTAGGTATTTCTTATTGTTTCACGTAGATACCAGATAGATACCTAATTATTCCATAACCACACGAATACCCTTATCTACTTAGTCTCCTCAACTAAAAAAAAAAAAACATTTTTCTTCTCAAAACTATTTTCCTTTGAAAAATTTTGTTAAGAAAAATAAACATCCGGAACCCTTTATCCACTGTTTGAAAAAGTACCAGGAGTAAGAGGTTTGTTTTTATTCATGAACAGTTCACTGACACCGATCAGCTGACTTTTTGCTAGTGATGTATTGATTTCAGTTTGAAATGTTCGGTTTCTGGTATCATGTGTATTGAAATAATTCATAATTTCCTACCATGTAAACATAATGTTAGAAAACCCTTCCCGTATCGTTTGTTATCTTATCAAGAAGCCGCGCACTTGGTATGTATATACCCTTTTTGTTACACGTTGTATATGTATAAAAGGAGAAACTGACTGACTGACATATCAACGCACAGGCGAAACTACTGGGGCTAGGAACGTGAAATTTTGCACAAGGTTTCCTTTTATATCGTAAGCGAGCACTAAGAGAGGATTTTTCAAAATCCACCCCCTAAGTGGATAAAACGGGAGTCCAAAGTTTGTGTGGAGAAACCTACTTTCACGCGGCCGAAGCCGATGGCAGAAGCTAGTTATCTATAAAAGGTATAATTCTGAAGGCTATAATAATATAATCACGCTACAACAACAAGAGCGGAGCAATAACTAAAGACGCGGGTAAAACCGCGGAGGACAGGTCATCATCATCATCATCATTTCAGCCGATAGACGTCCACTGCTGGACATAGGCCTCCCCAAATGTCGCCACAACGAACCGTCCTGTGCGTCTCGCATCCATCGGATTCCCGCAACCTTCACCAGGTCATCGGCCCACCTTGTAGGGGGCCTTCCAACACTGTTTCTTCCAGTACGCGGTCGCCACTCTAGAACCTTTCGGCCCCAACGGCCATCTGTTCTGCGAGCAATGTGCCCTGCCCATTGCCACTTAAGTTTGGCGATTGGAAGACAGCTAGTCAACTATAAATAGATTATCTATTTTATGTACCCAATTTATTACCCTATTTATACCAAGGTTTAAAGGTTATGATAAACAATTAAATAATGATTACTTATCTGAACATTTCGAACTTAAATAAATAAACAATCAAAACATAAATTTATTTATTTACAAATGTTTGTTAATCAAAACATGGCTGAATATGGAACTGGAGAATGTGGACTAAGGTAGTTGAAAACCAGCCTTAGGTAACTGCTACATAGTGGCCTCGCAATATGCTGAACTGGGCCTATTTGGCGCAGCCGTGACACACAATGTAAATTTCTATAAATTGTTACTTCATTGTGTGTATCTGTGTGCCA
This sequence comes from Mythimna pallens, assembly GCA_961205895.1. Taxonomy (NCBI): domain Eukaryota; kingdom Metazoa; phylum Arthropoda; class Insecta; order Lepidoptera; family Noctuidae; genus Mythimna; species Mythimna pallens. The sequence continues at coordinate 15,515,306 of OY540835.1, forward strand.
AATAAACGTGTTTATTTCTTTCTTTACTGATTATAGTAAGAGATTAACATATTATAGTAAGAGATTAAAATTAAAAAGGTGTAACAGTGGGCGGTCTCACCACTAAAAGCGATTGTTTTACTGATAACTTTCAGATTGATTTGACAGAGAAGGAGCAAAAATACCTGCGCATTTGTGGTGTACTATTTACATTTATACAATGTATAAAAAGTCAATTCGGCGATATATTAATACACTTTTAATAAATGTTCATTGTATAGTTCATGAAAAAACAACATATTAAAGGAAGTTGTTAATTTGTTTAATCCTATTATGCTAATTACTGCATAATACTAGAACAATGTTTTCCTTTGTTTCCTTCCTACATTCTGAAGCCAGTGTATATAATTTTTAATGTATCATGGAATATTACATATTTTCTATTTTTATTGTACTTTTAGGTAAAAAGTTGACCAGTCTATACTGTCCTCTCATACTTATTAATATGAAAATATTGTAGAATATTTTTTTTTAAAGAGTGTAGTAGAACCAATTGGAACCATGCACTAGCTTCTGACGTTTTATAAGTGCCCATGTAGGCCTTTGTAAAATAAAATAATTTTGAATTTGTGTTTTCATCGTGATCTCAACAGGTTTACTGCAAGCGACAGTGTGGAAAGTTGCAAAAATTTGATTTTAAATATTCAGCATAAAGCTAAAGTAAATAATAAATACCTGCATAAGTCAATTTTTTCGACTGCATCTTTGTTCTTATGAGTTCTAGAGGACTGACGATAGTTACTGCTAACATTCGTGCTGTAGCTCCCGATATCATTGGTATCCATAATGGTTGTGAGTCTGAAAAGATTAAGTTCATCTTTTAATTACCTACCAGTTTTATGAGGACCTGCTATTATTATTATTTCTAGCCTATAATATCCCACTGCTGAGCAAACGCTTCTCTCCATTTCTTCCATTGTTTCTAACCCTGGGCCACTTCTTGCCAATTCCTAAGAAAGACTTTCAAGTTGTTCCACAATCTTTTCTCAGTGATGTTTTGTGATATCAGGGCACCAATTTTGTCTTTTATACAAAATGGTGGAACTCAAAAAATTCAACACCATTTTAGAAAGTCTACTCTAATCCAATTTAGTCATCCAGGCTTCATGGATGACGAACCAATCGTAAGTTTTACAAGCTATCACTTACACACACACTAATCAGTATGCAGCAGCCATGTTTAACCCAGTCTCACTCAAGCTGGCCACGACAACAATCAGTTTTTTGGAGTGCAGTATACTGTTTTGCCTTGACGGCCTATTACTTTTGTTTGTTTGCAAAAGACTTAAACAATCAATATCCATATCAGTCATTGACAGCATTGACAGTTACAAATATCTAGATAAAAAAAGGTATATTTTGATCTACTGACATACATGTTCAACACAATAATATTATTGTCAAAGGTGAAGAGAAACAAGTGATAATAAACTTTTGTGTGCCAATATAACAACAAACTTTTTTATCAGCTGATTGCTAAATGTGATAGTTAATGGAATAACACCAAAAATGTCATAAACTCTAATTTTTTTTTTATGAAATTTTCATTGTGGTAACTTGTAGGTTTGGGGACTTTTTGGGTTTCATTAATCATGGGACTAGACTCAAAGTCTGACAACTTGCATTTTTATTTAGACTCATTCCGTTAGGTACTCAGTGATATTTCTGCATTTTTACACTTGACATCATACTTATGTTAAGATGTTTTTTTTCTTTACACCTTACATTTTTATTAGAATATTTGTCTTTCTAAAAATGGATAATCTAATAATGTGTTACTAACACATTATGGATTTTCTATATCCGAAATAAAGTATATTATTATTATTAAACAGGAAATCAGCATAAAGTTTTTATTTACAGATTTAGAAAACATGTTATAAAACCAAACACATGCTATACAAAAAAGAATACAAGTATTGTATAACTTCAAATTGTAGTTACATAAAAAAAGCAATGATTACAGTTGTTTGTTTGCTTCACCTATAACCTTGAAGACAAGGTTAGGAAACTCAACAAGTTATGTATACAATAATGTGTTTTGTGGCAATATGGATGCTTTATCTCCTATCATTTGTCATTCATGTTCATCACAATAGGAGATATTTATGAAATATTTGTTTGAATTTGTAAGATAATACTTAGGCGTCCATTACACCGTCATGCAAGCGTCAGTCAATTCCATCAATCATGAATGATGTTTGACTGATGGAATTTTATCGCCATACGTTTTTCGTCATGCAAACGTCAGTCATCGCATTAGACATTAGGTTTTTCATCAATCAAAATATTTGACTGTGGCTAAACTGACAGCAAAACCTAAGTATAATAATAGTTCCTAAGATAATCCAGGTCAGGTAAGTGAAAAGGAGTGTAAAAGCTAGTTATTTATAAATTGTAAAACACTTATAGTACAATTACAATATAATTATAATACTTACTGTTAAGCATCAAATTATTATATTTCGTTTTAATTCTATATCTCAGTTGCTCATAGGACACAAAATAAATGACTGTACATGGAAGAGCTAGGACTAGAGTAGGACTTAATCCTGACCATAATGCAGGAACTCCTTCGATTTTGGCTATTTTATAAAACGCATCCTGAAAGCACACAAAGTTAGATCCAAATTTGTATTTTGAAAATTACCTATTTCAAAGAATTAAATGTTTTAGAACATATATAGGGTTAAGTATAATAGTGTTAAGGTTCCTTCTTCCATAGGTAAATACTCAGTTGTTAAAACAGAAAAGAAACTTATATTACCATCGTTCCGCTGAAATGTACTCGTCTGGGCAACCATGGTGAGTCTCCGCACGGACATATGTGTTCCATTAGACCATTGCAATATAAGTAACATTTGTTCGAGAGTAATGCCTTCTGTTGCGCTTGCAGCCTTATTTTAACCACATCAAGAGGAGTCACTAAAACAAAGGAACGAAAAATTATATCACAGAAAATACAAAGATGTTTTTAGAAAAAAAAAACAGAAAGAAAACTTACTGAATAGCGAGGTTATAAGGGCACCGGAACATGCCGATGCCATTTGCTGGAATGGAGTGATACGGAACTGAGGATCATCTTCTCGAATCATGGCATCGGTTTTTTTCACAATTAATTATAAAAATATTCTTCAGCGAAACTCATTCGGATCTTGCCCGTCTATTTACCGTGTTTTTTTCGATTCTTCAATCTAATCTGTCATTTGATCATTTCGTCTGTCACTGTCATTTCTGTCAATGTCACCTATATTTTTTTTCCTTAAAGGGAAGGCTATAATCTTTCAACCATACTACCTAGTATTAATGTCTTTCGTAATATATTAGAATACGGATGAAAAACATTCTAGTGTTTTGCAAGGATCTTATAAGATCCTACGAACCCTCCTAAGATCCTACGATTCGAATACCGTAGGGTCTATAGACCCTAAGGTGTTTTTGTAGTATTGGCAGCAAATGTATTCTTTGCCTAGGGTAGTCAAAACTAAAATAAAAAGTCTCAGCTATATTTTATCGAAATCGCGCCGTTGTGCAGACAGTTGAGATACAAAAATGCACCAATTTCACATCACAATATCCACTAGGAATCCATTTTTTTTTTTAATACATTCAACTGAAAAAATCTTGTCAAAAACTTTTCAAAATACTAATCAAACTAAGATAGAGCGACAGACTTGACATCTACCTTGTCGGTGTTACTAGAATATAAATATCAGATGTGTATTTCCTACAGAAAATCGATACAGTGTTGAACTGTTTGAAATCGTAAAATTTAGAAACATTATACACTCACACCTTCTTCTCATACTTATTCAGTAATAAAAAAACGTGCGTGTGGTAACGGTAAAATTTAATCGACTCATTCTGAATACGGTTGAACCGAATGAGTCGATTAAATTTTTTAGGTCAAATATTTAGGTTACATCGATAACTCATTGACATTTTTTGTATTTCAAGACTTTGTTTATTATAACATAACTATAATATATTAAAACTGTTATTGAAAGAATTCAACAATCATTTTATTATCAGCGCGTGCCTACTCTGTTTTGTCAGTATGTTTTAGTTGACAGTTCTTTGATTAAAATTAGCGTGCCTACCTATCGTATAATGCTCATCCCTAGTTACTTCAGTCAATCAGTCAATTTCACTGCCACATGGATGGAGGGCGTCACTGAAATTATTTAGTACAATTTTTATTATTCGGTAATAAAAACTACACACGAAAGCGGTGCTCTTTTCTGAGGGTTTCAGTCGTGTAGATGAAAAATACTTTTTGAAATGTTTACCACAGCGTCTAAATCTTTATTGTGAGTACCTTTTCATTTATTTTTAGAGTTTTCGGAGTTTATGTAACGTGACAGCTGTTTTTTATATCGGATCTATAAACAAATTGTGAGCTACATAGTAATGAGACGGTAACACATCGACCGTTCGTGAATTCTTAATAATATGTAATAGTAATCGCACCAGAGTCTCTGGGGAACCATAAAATGCTGAGCGTTTGTAGTGTGTAATTGATTTTCGGTTTTGTTCTCTTGTTCCCGTGTTCGATAAATTTTGTGCCGAGTATGTAAAGGAAGCAAGTATAACATTGCCGTGGTATTTTCAAGGTCTCATTTAAGCTGTGGCATACCTTTCTGTCACAAATTAAATATTTATTCAACTCGTCACTGAATTTTTCGGGCAGCTAGGATTGTCGTAGGGGCGGAGCTCGTCCTTACTACCCTGCAGCTATCTCAAAAGCTTTTTACCTGTTAGTCTTTGAAATACCGAGTCTAAATTGTTTTATCTTCAGTTTACGAAAAGAATATTGGTGTATTGTATGGAAATCAATTATTAAACTTATTTAATGTTTGACAAAAATGTGACAAAAATGTTGTTAAAAAATAAAAAAGTGCTATAACTTCAATTTATCATGAACCAAATTATTTACTAGAGTTGTCTTATACAAATATATTTTAACAGTGATTTCCTGCATCAGGTTTAGTGTTGTCATTGACATTGTAAAACATATCAGTGCCACCTTATCTGAAGTTTTTGCATCACTTCATATTATCTGATTCTCATGTTAACATTTTGATTAAGACTTATTTATTATTTTTTATCAGTTCAAACATCCAACTAATTGTTTCATAATTGTTAAAAACTTTGATTATAATTATGTACACACACACAATTTGAATGATGAATCAGTGGTGGAAATTTTGTATTCCCCAAATGCCAAATAATATAACTAGGTATAATTAAAGTTAGAGTACTCTATCTGAGAACAAATAAATTTGACACTTATAATATCACAAATTACATTTATAGTAGACTGTTTCTAAAATTAAATTAAGTAAGATTCATTACTTATTTATGGAGGGAAAGTCTCGAACTTGTATTGTAAAGAAATAAATAAATATTATTAACTAGCTTTTGCCTGTGGCTTCGCCCCTGTACATAAAATATCCTAGCCTATGTCACTCAGGAATAAAGCAGCTTTCTATTGGTGAAAAAAAAAAATTGTAATCGGACCAGTACTTTCAGAGATTACCTCCTACAAATAAAAAAAAATGAAAACAAAAAAAAATAATTTAATATAATTTCCCTGCCTATAAAGTATGTATATGTTTGTGCAACATTGATTAATCAGAATAATAAGGATAATATTTGTTATCAAATAATACATAATTTGGATAACTACTAATCCTATATCTGTTTGGAAATATACAACACATAATTTTGTTTGATAATAATTAACAAATTTTCAGTCCATACTAAATTAATGTATGAATAATCAGAAATATAGTCAATGTATCTCAACTTGTCTTATTCGACCCTAACGGTCACTTTAAATGTCTTCTGTCAATGGCAAACACTATTGTTTACATTTATTATTTGAAATTCTTCAACAACAAAAATTACAAGTGCTCTCTATTATCAGTCTGTCCCATTATATTGTGAGTTGGCAAAGCCGTTGTGCCTTAAAATACTGTGAGTAGATTGCCAGAATAACAAAATATTTCTCACTAACACTCTTCTGTGTTGATATTTACCAACAATACTTAATTCTTTATCAGTGTTATGTTGTGATTGATTATGTGTACACTGACTTCTAGTCATAATCATATCATCTACTAGAAACTAGATAGGTTTTATCATTAGTTTTATCTATAACCTGAATTGGTTTTTACCACCTGTATTGTTAGTAGGTTCCTATTTAGATTTTGTATTTTATAGTCATGATTCTTCCTTTACGTGCCACTTAGCATAGCTTAGTCGGCCTTATAATTTTCTCACTGCTGGGACTCAGGCCTCCTTTCTTGGAGAGGGAATGGGCCGTAAACCACCACGCGGGCCCAGTGCGGGTTGATGGATGTCACATGTCTTCGAATTTATGGTTCTAGGACATCCTCACGATGTTTTCCTTCACCATTTTGAGAGCAGTGATTTGAGAGGAGTGAGTGATGAAATAAATGACACAAAGTAATGCACCCACGACCTACAACTCGTAAGTTGGGGCCGTTGCCACTCGGCCACCACTGCTCTTTCTTTCACTTGCCATTTTAATTTCAGCTTTTACGTAGTCAGCAAGAAAAACAAAGGAAAAGCTAATATTTTATTTTCAATATCTAACTTGCCTTGACAATCGGCCATATGTTACGTCGCAGTGGGTGTGGTAATTACGTAATTTACCTCACACTCGGATAATTTTAAATAAAACTTAGATAAATAGGTAGATCCATGCCAACAGTCAGTCAGGTGTTCTATAGAATCATTGTATGTTCCATTCATTTGTATGGCGAGGGCACTTGATAGAGGATGCATTTTTCGCATCCTTGCTCACTCGTAATTCGCCATCAATCTCTCGGCACGGTTTTATATGCGTAGTCCCGTTACACACGCAGTTATTGATAGTTGTGTTCATGATCTCATTTCAGGTGTTCCCCGGGCTTAAAATGTTGGTAACTCTCGTCTGAGTACAAAGATTGATTGTATTCTTAGAGCTTTTGCTAAATCGTAATTTATCTCTCACTAGGATACAATTTTCGAAAAACTAATAGCCAACAACAGTTTTAGTCATATAGATACGGACGACTAGTATCGTACTCGAACGGATCTAGTAAGTCAATAGTGCCTCGCGACGTCAACTGTAAAATATTAACAAATTAATTATTCAGAAACTGTATCTGTAGTACCTACCTCTGCATCTGTAGTACCTACTACTAAATAAAAGTCACGGATCTAGAATTGAAATTGTAGACAGCCTTAATATTTTTCGATGTCTCTAGGGAACCTTTTCACGTCGCCAATTTTCCATGGCGATTAGTACCTACCTATCTAATGAAAACAGAGTGTAGTAGTGTTTAGGAAGGTAAACTAAAATAATAATGACACATAAATTACTATATACTCCGAGTGGTAGGTTTCATTTTCTGGAGAAAGAGAACACATCATCATCGTGTCATAATCAAGGCTTGTTCAATGCTACGTAGAAAATTACAAGCCTAGGTTTCCTCATGATGTTTTCCTTGTTCGCCAGTTAGTGATTTAACATTACTAATCTCATTGATATTCCCCGGAATTCCCACTGCACCAATCAAAACCCAATCTTGCACCTAAAAAAGGGTTCTTTAATCTTTCCCAAAAGTAATGTATCTCTTCTGAAATGTTGGAATCAGCTACCAGTCAAATGAGTAATAGTATTTTATATGGAGCGTCTTTCTGATCTCCAGAACCTAGTCGAGTCCCTGCAATATGCTCTTATTGTATTTTTCTATCGGTAATGTCAAGGCCATACCAGCATTGCGGCCAGCGCCCCCTCTCAAACCCGTTATGATAAACTAACCAATTATATGACGCGATCATTATAAAAACTAGTTACGGAAAGAGTTAATTGATGTTACAATTTGTGATGTTTTTGCACAAGCCTCGTTCAATGTAATAGTAAACTTGAACACCGAAGCTGACATTGAATAGGCTCCTTCCTCAAGTATCGATTACCATTGTTGTATGTTGATATCTAAAGTGTTACGATGTATTATCGATGTTACGGTTTGTATTTTATAAAGCCGTTATCGTATGGCCGCGAGATTTGAGCGTGTTTATTTTATTTATTCGCTATAGCCGTGATATTGTGATGACGAACACCTGTAAACCGTTTGTCTATGTTCCCATGGTGTCTAATCACTTAGTAGTCGTCACTCAACTTAGTACTTAGTATCAAAGCTGATTTTGTGAAGAACATTTAGACTAAAATTTAAATTAGGAATGTGTGTTTACTAATACAATCCTTGCAATGAAAGCTTGCCAAAAAAAAAAATGATATATCTGGCGACATGTTTGAGCGGTCTAAAATTTTCTAGGTGCTCAATGCATCATCGAGTTATTTGGTTTAAGTCGTCTACATATATCTGAGGTCATGAACCTTACATTTCATTCGCAGATACAGCTTTTTGTTGGCACGGTAGACGGTAACACTGCGTAGAAATCTGGCACCAGTAACATTTTAATGTTCGCCTACAATACAATTTAATCAAAATTAATACAATGTTGTATCAAGACAAAAAACTCAAATCAAAATCAAGAGAAACTGACTGAGTGACATATCTACTCACTGTCGAAACTGATGGGACTAACAACTTGACATTTTTCACAAGGTTTCCTTTTATGACGGAGGCGAGCGCTAAGAGAGGATTTTCCAAAATTAACCTCATAAAGGAATGAAACGTGGGTCCAAAGTTTGCATAGAGAAACTTACTTTCACGCGGGCGAAGCCGCTGGCAGAAGCTAGTTTCTAATAAAGATGAAATGGATCACATTCAATAACTATGTTTTTTACTCGGTAATGATTTTATATCTCCGCATTGATACAACGTCACAGGTTATTAAATGGGTTTCAAACATATGAATATAGATAAGCCTAATCCATGTTTCCGACAAAGCTGAAATCGCCAAAGAGGATTTTATCTTTTGTGAGCGCCAACCGAGGCGCAAATGACGTACCTCATCGGGTAGTAATCAAATAACTGTCACTATTATCATCGATCGTTAGAATTAAATGTCTTTTGTGTTATATGACGGTAGCACGAGCTTTGAACGTGAACCTATTTACACCGTGAAAAATAATTTCAGACAGTACAGTACAACTTTCTGGCGTCTGTCCTTCATTGGTGCTTTTTGTTCCGTTCCTTTATCGATTATGTTTCAAGTAACTGATTTAAAGGGTCGCGTTTGCTCTCCGAATTTAGCTACCCTCAACCAAAGTAGGTTCTTCAAATATAATTTTGTATTAATCATCTTTGTTTTTACCTATCACTTTTTATAATGGGATCATGTTATTTGTATCTTTTGCATACATTTATCAATCGTCATATTTATGTTTCTTTTTCATTCTAGACATTGTGTTTCATTAACCTTTTGACCGTTTAGCATAAGCATACCATATACCATGTATTTTCCCGGTGCAGTCTCAATTCACTCAATGGATTTCGTTTATTTGTAGCCTTCAAAACGCACCGTATCGTAAATCGTAATCCGTCATTTAATTGCAATAGAACGTAATTGTGTCTTATTGCGGTGTCTTTAGTCTTTACTTTCAATTTACTCAATTGGCAAATATTAGTTTAGACTACTTACTTTTGGACTAGTTATCACAAGGTCGATCAAGATATTTCACAGAGTTTACGCATTTCAAGAGACCAGTCTCGATCTATAAGAATCGTGACGAATGTCAATTATAACAGACATTAATTTATAGTCCTGTATATTCTTGCAAATGGGTGCTCAGTTGGTCAAAGAATGTCACATACAGGTACAAAATGATGAATAGATTTCGCAAGTTTTTACCTACTTTCGGTCAAATAATGAAGAGGAAAATGTCGTGACATGTTTGAGAATGAATGGTAACGTGGTGGCCATTAGTGTAGAACGGACGATCAAATAAATGATGTATGGTCTGTGCAAAAGAAGCTAGAAAAGGGATAACTACCAAGATCACAATTTGTTGAAGAGCATGAAAGAAGACATTGTTAAATTTAGATGGCATATTTTTACCATAACTATTTCAATCTTTTCAATATGAAAGGCCTTGAAGCACCCCCAATAAATTTCACTTGATATAACTACTGAATTTCTCTCCAGGTCTACGTCACGGAAATCTCCGCCACTGCCCGAGTTTAATGTTCTTATATCCAATACAGTTTAGCGGGGTTAGTGAGTCACCGTTCTCATCGGAAGTTCGATGTTATACTATATCGCTCAGTGCTCTGTTGCTATACTTGCTACATATATCCTGAGAACCGTAGTTTTCCTCAATTATTAAGAAACAGACGTTCAGAATTTGCTATTGTAAAACTAACATAGAAAGTTTATTTTCCTTGTTTTCCGTTTGTGTTGAATTCTAGTAGCTGCTCTAAACTGCAGCTTCACAAGATCAACACTTGAATCTTGAGTATTGATCTCGACGTTACTCAGACACAATTCTAACGAGTGCTACTCGAGCATTCTTCTGAAATACAATCGTAAGCGTGCTTTAAAATTGGCAAACAGTCTAATTTTTACGACTATTAGAGCCATGGAAAAAGCAGACAAGGACCGCCGTTAAAAAAATTAGGATGAAGGCAAAAAATTAACGACTCCTAGTTTTATAGTCACACACATTACATTAATTGAAAGAGTTTACAACCACGTTTATGAACAAACGGTTTTTCCATTATTGTTTACTATTATTTGTCTAAATAGTCATTGATTGATGTTTTTAATTGAGTCATGTGTTATGTTCGATAATAAAAATTTGAATCATGCGACATCGGAACAGTTTATGATTTGCACAGCCTTGATTTATTAGCTTTGACATTACCACAATACGTAATCCATCATTGATGTTAAATTAAAAACGAATACACTTTCTTTACTTTATTAAATTGAAATCGGTGGTTTATGATTGTGAATTTGTAACCATTAAATCAGCATTGTTTTTTTAGTTCTTCATTAAGTGTTTTTGGTTTAGTTTTAGTAATTTCTTTAACATTTACACACAGACTCATAAAGATCAAGGACATGAACTGCATGAACTTAATTATGTGTTAAACTACGTTAATCCAAATTAAAATGAAAGTAGCTCTGACGCGATGTTGTCATTTATTTCCCTCAGTGACACGGTTTACATTAGCGGTACTTATGTAGATAAAAGGAATTTAAATAGCTTACGACATCGGACATAAAAGCTTTGTTATTTTACTCTAAGTAAGTCATTACGATAAAAATGAGATTCAATAATTATTACCTATGATGGGCTAGGACATAACATTACAAGCTGATTCATAGAGCATTGGATACTAAGCTATGTTTAGGAAAACCGCATTTACAAAGTGCAATAATATGAAGTACCTAGTTGATGCATACGTATTATATGCTGTAATTGTGTAACGACATTACGTAACCTCGAACCGCGGTATTATGACGCATTCGTGAATATGTGCAAACGCCGGGAATTCAGACGGGCTGCAGGAAAATGAGCAAATTCTAACGTATTTGGGAAATACGAGAGTAGTTGCCGTTGTAAATAAACATGGGTTTTCCGATAACGGTTTCTCAAATATTGTAGATAGGGGTTAGTTCCAATGTGTCAGTATTTTAAGCAGAAATTAATAAACGGGTTAGAATTTTCATTGGCATGCAACATGTAAAATAATACCTAAACGTACATCCTGAAAGTAGTATGTTTAGAATCGGTTACTGAATTCGATTTAAGCTATTTTTTAAATATTTTTATCCTAATATAATCAAGAATTTTTTTTTGGTAAAGAAATTACCTATTATTTTGATAAATCTTCATTGCGTCACTAGCGTATTTGTGAGTAAAATTGTGCATGCATATTGCATAGCTATATACCAATATCGAAGCGCTAGCAACGTCGCTTTAACGTAGCGTCGATTCCCTTATTAAATAATATGGAAATCCTAATTGTAGCCAAATGCCTATAATTAATTTCTTTATAAACAGTAGTCTTTTTTGTGTAACATTGTGTCCATTTAAGTAAAATTTCAGTGCTTGAATTATGATTTTAACTTAATTTTCTAATTGGGATACACATAAATGAGGGCCTGAATTATTCCAGTTACATAAAATATGATATTGGTCTATATTGTTTCATTTTCAAGCTTTTTATTTTTGTTGCAGATGTTGCTCCCCCGCTATAGGCCCACACAGGGTTCTGGCGGCCATCTTTGCGAAGAGCCCATCCTTAGTAACAGTGCCGACACAAAACCGGGACTACCACGAGGTCACCGGCAACATAATCTGCCCCAATGTTGTCAGAGGAATCGACCACTTGAGGGATCCACGTCTTAATAAGGTGAGAAATGTAGAATCGATAAGTTGCAGTTTAATGGTATATTCGTCACCAGATTCTATTTATTTATTTACAAGCACTTGTACCTATAACATCACGGAGGATGTCCAAGGTGTTGTACAATGGGAACCTACAAACTAAAAATACATTTATTAAACGATTAGCTGACCCGGCGAACTTGGTACCGCCTAACAGTCACTGAATGTAGTATATCTTTCGATATAGTTAACTGATTGCGATGAAACAAAGCCTAAGTAATATATTAAGATACACACAATTTTAATGTACTTAAAGTATATTAATTGTGTGTAACTTTTTTGTATTTTAATGTACTTAAAGTACATTAATTGTGTGTAACTTCGGCGGTACAAAGTTCGCCGGGTCAGCTAGTCGTTTAATAAATGTATTTTTAGTGTAGATCTCAATCAATTTCTTACATTTTACGTGATGCACGCACAACTAAAAAAATCTATAGATTTATTATATGTATTGTTTCTATAGATAAAAACCTAAAACCATAACATATCCATACACATTGAAGAAATAAAAATAACTAACATAATATTGCAAATGCGATAAAATTTTAAATCATAATCCAGTAAATCTTGATCGGATTATAAACCGTCGATTTATTGTGAACAGATCGTTTCGAAAAGGTACATTAAATTCTATAATACAATGTTTTATAGAGAGAGTTAATAATTTCACGCAATTTATTATAAAGTTACGGTGATTGCAATAATCCGATGACATATTCAAAGTCAAAAGATAGACGCTATCTTTTGTCAATGTTTGCAGTTGGGCTTAATTCATTGACAATCTTTCAGTTGGTGAAAGTACTCAGGTGGATTTATAATCAACTTGCAATATGAGACCAACTCTGGAACATGAAATGAACATGAACGTTTCTGGAACATACACTAAAACTGCTATATCTTCTATTCTGCCCTGTCACTCGTCATGCTATCACTAACTTCCTTTTCTTTCATATCACTCTTCACACAATCCATCCATCTATTCTTTGGTCTCCCTCTCCCTCTCCATTCATCCACATGTAAACTCATAACTCTTTTAGTAACATGCGTTTCATCCCTCCTCTTCACGTGACCATATCAAGACAAACGATTCCCTTTCAACTTTTCATTCACTGGCGCCACTTTCAAACTTTCCCTATTATACTCCTTTCTCACTTTATCCATTCTCGTCACACCACACATCCATCTTAACTTTCTCATCTCCGCTATGTGCAATCTTTTTTCAACAGTTTTTTTTACAGCCCAACATTCTGATCCATACGGTATGACAGGCCTTATCACGGACTTGTAGATTTTACCCTTCAACTTGAAGGGCAACTGTGGGTCACAAGTTGTTCCCGTGACCTGTCGCCATTTCATCCATCCTGCGTTGATCCGATGTGTTACGTCTCGGTCTACCTCACCATCCCCTTAGACGAGTGACCCGAGGTACCGAAAGTCGGAGCAGATCGATATGAGCGTTCCAGCGAGAGCTAAAGGCACTGGATTGGAGAGATCACCGAAATCGCATGAAAGACCAAAAAAAATCATGCTTGATCCTCATTATGTTCGTGTAATTCAACCAGGGGGCACCTGTTTTTTATGACTTGTCATCGTCATTCACCCTGCGTAACGCCAAATGCGCTACAAACCATAATTTTGACGTCGACCTATTTCTTGAAGCTCTCATTTTGAGTTGAAAGCGCTCGTATACTAACCGTGAGTCGGATATTATTGGGTTTTAGAGCAATTGAAATTGTTGTTCTCAAGTCTCGTAGTTTTATAGGCTTGTGTAAATGCTGGAATACCTAGCTCGAATAGACCAAATAGACCAAACTGAAATATTTGTTAGCTGTAATTTTGTTAAGTTTTCCCTCGTTTTTCCTTGAGAGTCGTTATTGAACTATCGAGCTAAATGTAAGGGAAAACGTCTGACATTGACTATTTGATTACAATAGCATTGAAATTCGCTTTGTTTTGAAACAGATTTAAATAAAAATACAAAACTAATCTGACGGCACGGTTGACTGTGCTTGGCTGCTGTACTGCGTATTGCTGCTTCGATTCTCACACGCATATGTGTATGGTCTTCAGTTAATTGTTCCGGGTGTTTTTGTGTGTTTAAGTTTGCATGTTTGTGAACGCACCCACAATATAGGAGTTGTTCCTAATGTGGGGCAGCATTAGAAAAAAAATTAGTTACTAGTGAAGAAATTTTGGCCAGAAATAAGTTTTGGTTTCGTGTTAGCAAAATGATCAATAGTTTAGAAACAAGAAGACACGAATTTATAGGTAGCTTTTTAAAACTTAAAACTTCTATAAAGATACCAGTATGGTCAAAATATGTTGGCCACTCTGAAGTTGGCGTTCCGAATTATTGCGCATACTCGAAAAAATACGCAATACGCCTTCGCTATAATGATTAGCATGTATCGTAAATCCCAACTGAGTTTTCATAGATATTACTCTCAATTGGGTTACAAAATTACCCTAATGGCGTATCTAGTAAAATTACACATGTACAAATAAGATCCCCTTTTATTGGTCACTACTTATATAATAGTCAGATTATGCATCATATATTTTTATTTTTAATAGCCTGATTATAGAGAAATACTTGACAATTCCAATCGGCATTCTTGCTCAGCTCTGTTGGAATAGATTTGGGGAAGACTTTGCCAAAGGTCCCTTTAGCAATGTCTTCTTTAACACGCCTTTTAACGATAAGACCGCCCAGTGTTACACCGTATTAATTTTAAGCTCCTACTATAATTTTATTATGGTGTACAATAAAGAGTATATCTATCGATTTTCAATTTTCCTTGTCAATACAATTTTCCTTAGACGACTTCACATCATCGTTCTAATTTTAAAGAGCCGCTATTCCGCTGAAGAATACAATGTTTTTTTTTTTTTATAGGGTCTAGCTTTCACACTGCAAGAGCGTCAGGCGCTCGGCATCCATGGTCTTTTGGCAGCCAAGTTCAAATCTCAAGAGGAACAGTTAGAGATATGTACCATATCCATTGACAGATATGAGGACAACCTAAACAAATATCTCTACCTCGTCGAGTTACAGGTGACTAAACATGATAAAGGTACCGTTGATTCTGTGAAGCTATTTATAGAAACTGGGTTTTGGATACAGGGTCTGGTATGGGATGTAATATACAAATTCTAGGTTTGAATTTTAATGTTGAAGGATTTTTTGAATTAATGTATTTAAAGGGTGGATTTTTTTATTAATAATTGGTTTATTTGGGCAATTGGTGGTGAAAGGAATGTGTAAAAAGGTGTGAATAATAATCTCGCATTGTTAATCACGATAATGAATCTTTTCAGTTGATTAAGTGTGAAATATATATTTTTTAATTGCTTTTGCTTTAACCCAAGCAATGAGCAATCAGGCTAATGTTGTTGGCCTTGACCTAAATTCCCTATCGACCCTGCTAAACTTTGGTCTGTACCGGAGTTAAATTGAAGGACGTGATTGCAGGTCTTTTAAAGAACTAAATATTTTTGTGTAGGACTTACCATTCCAAGCTAACCGTTATGATGAAATATACTTACTTTAATGCCTAGAAATACAATAATGAAGAATTAGAACGTAGGCTGATATGTTATGAACATTTTTGCAAAACCACGGAAACGGTTCGCAGCGTACTTTTAACTGTGGGAAGGTTCGAAAGAGTTACCGTAGCCCTGACGCAAAGAGCAACTGAAGGAACACAGGTGGGTTTAGTAAAAAAACGTGTGACACGCCCTCTTGCTCCACTCAGATCGGGAGAAGATATTTCATGATTGACCACCTTAAAAAAGGGTACTTATCACAAGGTATTTTGTAATGAAAGTATCGTAAGTTTGACGAAGTTATAAATTTTTTATACTTAGGGCGGGATTAGATATGAGTAATCAAACGTATTTAAATCTGATTATTGTGTTTAAATTTTAACCCTCCATCGCTCTCAATACGGTGAAGGCACACATCATGAGAAACCAGTATGTCCTAGAACGAAAAATTTAAAGCCAGTTGACATCTACCAATCCGCACTGGACCTGAGTGGTGAATTATGGCCCATACCCTCTCCTAGAGAGAAGGCCTGAGTCCCAGCTGTGGGAACATTTTAGGGCTGATTATGTCATGCTAAACCTCTGTCTATGTGCTCGATAAACATCTGATTGGACAATGCGTTGTTGCAATTTCTGCATTTAGCTAACACGAATACAATTAAGTATGTTCGACGCTTAACATTTAATGTATGCGTCGTTATAGCTGTTTACCGGATAATTTATCCAATTACAAGTACAACTGACTGTTTTGAAGTTTGCTGTGCGCTGGATAATTTGGTTAATGGCAACAATTACTTCTGAAGCCTTTGACTGAATGGGATTCATTTATTATTCCAAGTTTGCGTTTGTATTTACTTGATTTACTCTATAAGACGACTGGTTTTGATTTAGTCAAGATATTTTTGAAAATAGAACAGATGTAGTGTATTTGTATTTAAATGATTTGAAAGCGAGAAGACAAGTCCCTTGTTATTTTCAATTTGGTGGAACATAATAGTTTTTTTTTTTAATACAAACGAAAACTGACACAACCGAGGTACACCCTTTAACCATCAGTCCATTTCAAAATGCTTAGATTTAGCAATAATTTACTGGCAAGACTACCCTTCTGTCCAAAATAAACATGGTAATGTTTTTAATAATTTTATTGAATTATTGCAGGACAGAAATGAAAAGTTGTTCTTCAGGCTTCTAGCGGAGAACGTTGAGAAGTATTTACCGATCGTATACACTCCGACTGTGGGTCTGGCGTGTCAGAAGTTCGGTCTCATTTACAGAAGACCTAGGGGTCTTTTCATCACCATTAACGACAAGGGACATATATTCAACATTATTAAAAATTGGTGAGTATTTTTTTAAAATTGGTGAATTGGAGAGAGAGGTTTGTTATAAGTTTCACCGCAAGTTTACATTTTTATGAACACATCTGCGATTCAGGAGTGAATAAATGGAGACTTGACAGTAGATAGGTTATGGTAGGTATCAGATAAAATTAAAATAAAATACCTACATTAATTCCAGAGTAAATATGGAGTTTCTTGCCGGTTCTTCTCCATAGGAAACGACCAATTGGAATCGTCCACTAACTTCTGACGTTTTATAAGTGCCTATATGCAATAAAAAAAAATGGACTTGACTTTTAAAAATAAACAATGAACTGTTTTACACTAGAAAATGTAAAACAGTCAATCAATCAGTATCGAGATCAAGATAGATGTCGATTAAAGATAGCTTTTTCTTCTCTTTTTGAAATTATTAAGATCGTCAATAAATATAGGAGGGTCTTATTTCTATTTGGCACTTACCATAGTTTGTTAATAATTTTTTAAGTCTCTTAAATGACTATTTTAGTACTATTCATTATTACATATAATCAAATCATATCTAATATAAATTGTGGTTGTAAATAGAGACTTTTTACATATTGCGTCTACAGAATCATTCCTTAGAACCAGTATTATTTAAACAAACTTGTTCTAGCAATCGAGATTCCTATTCATTATAGCTGTGATAGATTTTACCTAGTAACAATGCACTACGTACCTACCTATCAACACACGCACGCGTTTGCGAAGGTTTATTTTCTATTCTATAATGGTAACATTTTTAGCATACAACATTTACATACGGATTCAGAGCAAGACTTGGTCCCTTAGCTTGAAAAAGAATTTGAGATGATGAAGGCATTAAGCCAGTCTAGGTCGACCTGGTTTGACCTAGAGTGAGGAAGGTTAGAGAAAATCGATAGATAGCAGGAGCGCATACGTAATGGCATGGTTTTAAATTGCTCAATAAAGTTGAAAGTATCGTGGTATATCGAAGGAGATCGCATGAGTTATTTTTCTTATTAGCTAGCGGACTGTCTAGATAAATATACTTTTAAGAATTTTGCATATTTAGAATACCTAGGTTTGAATAGTGCTCATAAAAAAAATTGTCGGTTGTTTTTTTTTAATTGTTATAAAGTGCTTGACTGCGATCCCACCTGATGGGAAGCAGTGATGCAATCGTTGATGGTGAGGCGCACTAGTTTTTGAGTAGTGAAGTGACTTCACTGAAATGAATTTTTTTTGGAGCTGAAAGAAATACATTTATGTTGTTTCTGCGATGCGTATAGTTTGATTTCTTCGAATACACATTCTGGGACTCAAGGCCTACCTACCAGTATTTATAATAATAGTGAGATCGCCAGCAGCTTCGTCCGCGTCAATATTGGTTATTGCGGACGCGAACTCGAAGTCGGATAAAAGCAGCCTATGTCCACCCCTGAAGTTCAAGCTAATTTTGTACAAAAATTCATCAAGATCGCTTCAGTAGTTTAACCGTGAAAGCGTAACAGACAGACAGTTAATATCACATTTATAATATTAAGTATGGATAAAAGAATTATCCAAACGCTTAGTTGACACTTCTCGTGACCCAAGGGCTGGCTTTTACCTCGGTCAGAGATTCAGCATTGCCATACACCGTGGCAATGCCACCAGCCTTTTGAGTACACTTCCAGTCGACAGCGATGCGGAGGAGTTTTATGACGCCATATTTTAAAAATGGATAAAATAAAACTACTTAAATAAAATAAGCTAACTCTTCAAATAACAACACACAACTAAAGGCGGTTTAAAATTATGATTTAGCGATTTGATAATGAAATCTTTTACTTTAACTTTTACTTCATTTTGCCATGCAAAGGAACGATAACTGACCCATATTTTGTTGGTAATGAAATAGAGAATAAACTGCCGGCTTTACCTTTATTACAACTGCTCCGGTTTCGTACTGTCCTAAATTTTCGGGCGAACATTCTCTTCAAAGCTATTTGTCTAATCGATTGACAGATCTATTTGTCGTTACAACACTGAGGGTTAAAAAAGGTAAAAGTAATCTATCTATATAATAAATGGAGAAACTGACTGACTGACATATCAATGCACAACCGAAACTACTGGGACTAGGAGCGTGAAATTTTGTATGAGGTTTCCTTTTATGACGTACGTGAGCACTAATAGAGGATTTCCAAAATTCACTCACTAAGGGGATAAAACGGGGGTCTAAAGTTTGTATAGAGAAACCTTTCATGCGGGCGAAGCCGCTGGCAGACTCTAGTTTAATTATAATGACACTATCTGTCATCTGCGGTTTCACCCGTGTTGCTCGCGACTTAGGTTACTGCTCCGCTTCCGTGGGTCGTAGAGGGATGTTATATAGCCTGTACTATTCGTTATGAACCTGACTATCCTACACAAAAAGATTATTTCAAATCCGACTGGTAGTTCTAGAGATTAGCGCGTTTAAACAAACAAAATAATTTTACCACTTTAGTAGATTTACAAACTGCACACGACGAAAAAAATTGCATGAGCCACGCATACTAAAACTTCATAAATATCAAGAAAAGAACGCTCTTGTTCTAGTTTTATGTTCGTTTGGTTTATACCCCACCTTTAAAAGAACAATGGAAAACCTACTAAAACAAAAAACAAAGTTATGTAAATCACAGTAATGGCATTCGATATCGTTATTCATTCCTTATCCTCAACCTATAAAACAATAAAGCAACAATTTCTTTTCATCGACTAAAAATAACTCGATTCTCGGAGCAATGCTTCAACGGTACTCGATCGTATGTAAACAAAGTCTACCGATGAATGAATATCGTAGTACGAGTGTATTGTACCATAATTCACTTGTGATTACGATCTGCTACGCCTTTGGGAGCTCCTTTAGTATGACACATAACCTTTTTCGATGGGAAGCTATAAATAAACTGGTGTTCGACTGAAACACGATTTACTGCCAAAACCAACACCCTAACCAAATCCACCGAGTCCTCTGATTCCCAATTTAAAAATAATCTCAATGGCTGTATGTCATGGCAATTTTGAAAAAAGCAATCAGATTATTTATTGGAGACGAGTGTTGTAATTAGTCTATTTCTTCACGTTTTGTTTCGCAAACGTGGTCAATTTGCCAGCAGCTTCTCCCAGAATAAAAAAGCATCCTATACCCTATTCCAGGGCATAGTCTACCTGTGTGCCAAATTTCATTTAAATCCGATCAGCCGTTTGTGTGAGAAGGAGCAACAAACATACTTTTGCTTTTATAATATTAGTGTAATAACACCAGTCTTATAAGTCCACAGTTTCTCTCCATTACGAATGTCGGCTAAAGTTACAATATCAAGATAATCTAATAAATAATGCTAAAGTCTAAGAGCGAAAATTGAACAGCCGGGAAATTACGTACAAGTCCATTACAATTGTAGGACTGTCTCGTGGAGACTGCTTTATGACATTAGAACATTTACAAAAATAAATGTTCGTTAAAAAGAGCCTACATTTTTATAAAACCGGTTCTATCTACTAACTTAAGTTATACAATCTTACGACTATTACTAAAATTTGCACGTTTTACCATTTATTCATTACCATCTTGTATGTATTTATTTTTTTATACAAATAAATGATATTTTTGTTATATTATTATGACTAATATTATTTTTTAGGCCTGAACCCGATGTTCGTGCGGTAGTCTTCACTGATGGAGAAAGGATTTTGGGTCTCGGAGATCTTGGTGCTTATGGCATGGGTATTCCTGTAGGAAAGCTGTCCCTGTACACTGCCCTGGCTGGTATCAAGCCCCACCAATGCCTCCCCATTACTTTGGACGTGGGCACCGACAATGAGGTGCGTAATTTATACACGTTTTTATAATGTCAAGGCCAAACCGATGTCTATTTTTAGATGTAGTAATTTAATGTTTAGTTTTTTATGATTGTGTGAATTTGAATTTTAAAATGATGAATGAATAATTCTTTTGTGTGTAAGGAAAATAAATTGAAGCTTCCAATTCCATGTTGGAAAAAACATCTCTTTATTTGCTTTGTAAGAAGTTAGACCGAGCAAATATTTTTGAAGAAAGCAATCAGTTCGAAAGATGTTTACTAAACCATACGATCGATACGCACCTGCGATCAATAAAGTTTAAAAAAAATATTAAAGCGGAAATAAAAAATTCAAAATACGATCATCGTCTTTGCTTACATTTTCTGAGTAACTAAATAAAGAATTTCAGAATAGTTCGCGTGTAGCAAAAAGCTTAAATCTTAGGAATTTGAACTCTACGCCTTTTGACAAAAGGTTTATTTTACAGGATCTCCTAACGGACCCGTTGTACATTGGTCTCCGTCAGAAGCGCGTACGAGGAAAGGAATACGATGAGTTTATCGATGAATTTATGGAGGCTGTCGTCTTGAGATACGGACAGAATACATTATTACAGGTGAGCTATTACCACCTGGTACCTACTATAATTAGAAAGTAAAATCTTGATCTTGGGTTCTTGTGGTGTGAGAGATATACAGGTTGTATTTTCCACGTGCGTAGATTATCAAATCAGGGAAGGCTACAAAAAATATCTCGCCAGCAGTTTTGTTTTTTTTTTTGGTCACGCCATAATCAAGGCGGTAAGTCCCCTCTTTGAAGAGTGGCTAAAGAGGCGTCATGGCGTCCTCACCTTCCGCACGATTCAGGTCCTCACCGGACATGGTAAGTTCGGGAGGTTCCTGCACCGGCTCCAGGCGGAAGAAACACCCGGCTGTCACTATTTTGCGGACCGCTCACGAGGACAGGGTGGAGTATACGGTGGAATTTTGACTCGTTTAGGCAGAGCACCGCCGTGTCCTCGTGGGGGCGGTTGGCTGCGCCGGGCTCTGATACAGGCCATAGTCTGGAACGAAAGGGAATGGGCGTTGGTCACTTACTTCTGCGAAGTAGTAATGCTGGCGAAGAGGGCACGCGTAAGGGAACGGACATTCTCACGCCTCAGACGCTGCGCCGTGACCCCGACTCCGACAACCAGCCACCGTAGGCGTGGGCTTGCGGATGTCGAGCATGGGTAGCTCGCTGTCCGGTCGTCCAGATCGAGCCCGAGTCATCGACTGCGCGTAGTGTTCCAAGCGCGCCTCATAGAGATATCAGTAAAACCGTAAGGGCATAGCAAGGCTGAAGCCTACTAGGGCTATGGGTCGACGTCTAAAAAGCTATAAGTGGTCCTAGAACGGAAAGGGCAACTGAAGGAACATAAGCGTGGTTTTAGTCAGTAAAAGTCTGACACGCACTCCCGTTCCGCCCTAGACCAAATAAGGTGGATTTCTCACTTGAAAAAATTCAGTCTTTTTCGAGATGTTTTTATAAGTGTAAAACAAAAACTAGTATTTATAGTCTCACATCAAAAGAAATCTCGAGGACACTAACAAAAAAACTTAAACTAAGTCATTATGAAGTTTAATTAATAGCCTGAATATTACACACAGCGATGTTTGCTAGTATTTTACCGACTCGGAATGTTGTATTATATAAAAATATGCAATACATTGTATTGTACAAGGGTAAATGTATCATAACATGCGTTATAAAGTGAACAATGAAAAGTATGATTAAATGTACAACATGATTTCATAGTATAGCTATTTTTAACAACTTTTGCCAGTGGTTTCACCCGTGAAAGTCTTAAATTGTTATATATAGGATCGTACTATTGCCATAAAAAGTTTGTATTTCCAGGTCTTTATCTATATGTGTCCTGAATTTTATAAAAATCTGTTAAGACGATCATCAACATAGCAAGCCAGATAAAATATATCCAAACAGCCAAAGAATTTCATATCACACACATATTATAATGGTGAAGGTTTGTTACTTCGGATTTCGATGAAAATAGGTACACGGGTAGACAGTGTCCTCGAATAGCACATACTATTACTATACTTTTTATCTCGGCAATAGGTTCCCTTGGGATAGTTTTCTAAATTTTCTACTTTCACGCGAGCTAAACCCCTGGCAGAAAACTAGTCTATAATAGTTGTAGGAAGAAAAATAAGATAACAGGATTCACTGAACATTTAGACGATAGATAAACCTACATTCAGTGGCGTAACTATAGGGCGACAAGGCTGGCAAAATGCCCCGGGCCAACGGTCTGAGAGGCCGTGGGCTCGGAAGAAGTAGGCCAATCTATTTTACAAAATTTATTAAAATTAATTTATGAGCAGTGGTGGCCGAGTGGTAACGGCCCCGGCTTACGAGTAGTAGGTCGCGGGTTCAAACCCAGCCGTGTATTACTTTGTGTAATTTATTTCATCACCACTGCTCTCAAAACGATGAAGGAAAACATCGTGAGGAAACCGGCATGTCTTAGAACCAAAAAATTCGAAGGCATGTGATATTCACCATCCCGCATTGGGCCTGCGTGGTGGATTACTGCCCATTCCCTCTCCCAGAGAGGAGGTCTGAGTCCCAGCAGTGGGAACATTAAAAGGCTGATTATGCTTTTTATGTTTATAAAAATTAAATCACAACGTGACGATTTCTTTGAGGCCCCGGCCAATGAATTGGCCACGGGCCTCAGATGGTAAGGTAGTTACGCCACTGGCTACATTCACAGAACTGCGGTACTTTGTCTAAGACCGACGCTGTTCTTGTATCAACATCGATTATACTACACGTAAATACGTATAACCGTAACCACTTTGTTTTGAAACCATGAAATGGCGTGCAAAACACCCAGTTAAATCGTTTAAAAGCATTTTAGTTTTATCAATAGAACATTACATACATATCGTATTTATCAAATCATTATCATGCAATTATGTTATCTTTGCACATATTAATAATAATTATCCTTGATTTAAATCAATTACTGATTCAGTAATATTATTTACGTAGGTACCTAAATTCCCTATTGAATTGAGATGTCTGCACTGCATTATGTTAAGATAAGATAATGTAAGTAACACAGAGTGTTCCGTTCAATTTTCTTTTTCTTTTCCGATTATAATTTAGGTGTCTTCAAGGCTAAGAGTGAATAGGCTCTTAATATACTAGTGCGATTCACCAACAACGATTGCACTAGTTTATATCATTTAAAAAAAATATTCAGTTAATATTAAAAACACAAATGTGCTTGAGGTCTTTTTTTGATCCATTACTAGGCTAAGGCCTCTAGGGCTGAGGTTGAGGTGTTCGAAGGATTTCCCGCGGCCCAGGAACGCAAAGGACAATTAAAGGAACATATGTGGGTTTTTGTCAGTATGTACATAGAGATACATCTCCGTCCATACATTTAGAGAATGCTGGCGGTTGTGAGTTTTCCTTAACATACTAATTATTTTGCAATTTTTCTCAATCTGATTCCGAGTCCAAATATAACACCACCCTATAATCCATTTGAAATTTAACGTCAAATCGTTTTAGAGAGAATAACCGGTGACCGTCGGAAAGTGATCGATATCATTTCCGTTTTATTAATTTTTGCACACGGAGCACCAAACACGTACGGAAATCGTCCAGATGCAAACTGCACACGGTATTAGGCCGTGCGTATTTTGCACACAGACGGAATAATCAGAGAAGGCACGTTAAATAATGTAATCTTATCCGTTAAAGCGTATAATCGTCTAGAATTGAACGATATTTGACAGCATCTGGTGATTTACAAATAAAGCTGATAAGGCACTGATATATTTGTAGTTATTGACTTAGATTTATCACTATCACATCCAGTATTATCATCCAGATAAGACATTTTAAACCTAAAAATACTTTCTATCAATATGCAATCACTATAAGACTAGCTTCAGTGGGTTTACTCGCGTGAAAGTTGAAAATTATCCCAAGGGAACGTACTCACGTTCCCTATATAGGTTACATACTCATGTAACCTGTGTCCTACTTTAGGACATGGTAAGAGACAGACAGTTACTGTCTCATTTTTAATAGATATTAGTATGGATCGTATTATCTATACAACATTAGTTTTAGTATATGTGAAATCCGAAACGAGTCTAGTATTTTTATGTTAAGTATCTGTGTATTAAATTTCATAACTGTATCATGAACAATCGCAAAGTTATAAGCTTGATAAGTTACCTGGTTGTGCGCACAAATACATGGTCACCGGGCCATTCGGGCGACTGAGGGGTTGTTTTGCTCTCACACCCAGCTGTGCACTTAATGCCCGATATAATCTGCCATGATCTGTATTGTACTAAGTATCGGTGGTGTCAAACTTGTGACCTTTATTAAATATATTTTTGGGAAAAAATATAACATGGTCTAAAAATGATTGGAATCGATTCAGTTACTGATTCTAAACAAACTATATTCAGGTTAAGCATATACTAAAAATAATATTGTATAAGTAATTTTTCAGTTTATACCTTCTTGTCCAATCTTAGAAATGCTTTCGTGAAGAGCATATATCATGTTAAACATCGTATCATGAAACAGAGATTTAAGATGTTGTGTTAAATAACTTCACACCAAATGTAATGTCATTTATCCTAGAAAACAAATTATATCTTTCTTTGTATCTTTTCAGATATTAGTGACAACAACTGTTTTTATTATTCTCTAATATACTTTTGTTTTCTTTTTTGTATTGTGTGCTTGTACGAAATGTTTTAGTCCAATATAACTTATCTATTATCTAATCTTAAATCTAATATACTCGTACTAATTTCTGCCAGCGGCGTCGCCCGCGTGAAAGTAGGTTTCTCCATACACACTTTGAACCCCAGCTTCATTGCCTTTTGGGGTGAATTCTGGAAAATCCTATCTTAGTGCTCGCCTACGTCATAAAATAAAGCTTTGTGCAAAATTTCACGCTCCTAGTCCTAGTAGTGTCTGTGCATTGATATGTCTGTCAGTCAGTTTCTCCTTTTATATATTTAGATATATAATATGAAATTTATTTCAAGTTTTATTGCCTCACAAAATATAACACAATAGTCACAGTTGAAATGAATAAGAATTTAAATCACAAAATGGACAATAAATAAAATACAATCAAATAAGGACATTTTCAAGAACAATTTATGTTTTTTTATTGTTTGGTAGATAATGCATACTTAACAATCAACATAAATCAAATCCAAAGTAAAGTGCCTGAAACACTAGTCGCTTTACCACGTCGAATAGCAATACTGATTCGTTGGCCAAAGAAAAGAACCCTTTGGTCACGTGAACACTGTTTGCTGATATACTGAACAACCCGATAATGATATGATCACGTTATGATATAAGTGTCTTAGCAATACCAAGGTGTCTAATGACGTCACACAGTACTGATCTCATTGATACTGGCTGACACATCTATGGCTTCGCCACCTTCCTAATCAGCTGATTCTTACATCAATGTTACTGTCATAGACTGTAGATAAAATTTCTTTGTTAATCTTTAAATAAAAATAAGGTAATCAAAGTAGTTTTTCTGTGTATTTTTAGTTATTGTCATATTGGTTTACTAGGATGATCCTCTGCTGCATGTAGGTCTTTTAAATACGTTATATTTTCTTCGTTTCTTTAGTACTTAGACTAAATTACTTGATGGATTTTCATTTAGTAAAGCCCATTTCGGCCGTACTTTGATATTTTATAGCTCAATCGAAGATTAAATTATATACATCTATACCTACATAGTGTAGTACGCACAAATTAATTTGCATAAATGGTTATACAAATTAAACTGTGCGTACAAAGCGTAGTGATGTATCACTTAGCCAACATCTGATGATTCAGTTATTTAAGTTTCGGTATTTCCCGGTAGTATGTAGTACGCAGTCACACCACTATAAACCTGTATTTCACCTTTTCTTACCTCATTCGGAAATAGACGTTTGATTTGAGGTGTAAATTATGACATTAATATTTAACTTGAGTAATGGTCACTGCCTACTAATAGAACCTAAGACGGCCCACTGACCCAAAATTGTGTGAAAAGGGAGATTTAAGCCTATTTTAATTTAGTACAAGGTAAAGGTGGGACAAAATTGGCTAGATATTCAGAGTATTTCCGCGGCCTTC
Source organism: Mythimna pallens (assembly GCA_961205895.1). Lineage (NCBI taxonomy): Eukaryota > Metazoa > Arthropoda > Insecta > Lepidoptera > Noctuidae > Mythimna > Mythimna pallens. The sequence goes on from OY540835.1 coordinate 15,542,630, forward strand.
ACCAGGTCATAGGCCCATTTTGAAATTGGACATATCCAACAGTAGATCGACGTCTTTCAGCTAAAATTAGATGCCCATGGAAATATGTCTATGTATGTGTATGATGTCGTAGCCGTCTATGATAAGGACGAGGGAACATTAGGTTAGTTTTGAGATGGCCATTTCGAGACCAACCATTAAATGAAATGGCCAATTCTACGATATGGCTATAACGTATACATGTTTCACTGGACTTGACACACACGAATAAAAAGGAAAGCAACTGATTCGTTATGTTATAATGTCAGTGCGTCCTTGAGACGTATTTTAAGAGATTATATAATTTATAGCTCATCGAAACGGTTGAAGGTCAAGGTAAAAGTCAACTTGTGTAAAGATTGGGGGTCAATGCTCCGTATGTTATAGAACGGTAAAGTTTAAAGGTGCCAGCATTTTGTTTTATTGCGTTGTGTTTATGTTCGGGCTACAAACTGTCCAGGTTTTAAGGGGCCCAGTCCCAGGGCATTCTAAGCGGCTACTGCAGTCGGCCAGACACTGTTCTAAATTAAAATCAATCTAAATCTTGAATTAGAATCTAATTCAAGACTTTGGCATAGAGTTTAGTGCCGACATACATACGCCACTTTTTTTAAAAGATCAGAAATCATCTAATTACTTTTCCCGCACTAAGGCGGATCGGTAGGGCGTGTCAGACTTTTACTGACTAAAACCACACCTATGTTTTTTCATTTGCCCTTTGCGTCCCAGGACCTTTCGAGAAGTCAACACATGGCCTCAGTAGGCTTCACCCTGCTGGACCCCTATGGTTTTGCTGATATCTCCGTCGACTACTTGGGCTCGGTCCGGACGGTTACTGGCCAGCCGGACGGTGAGCAACCCATTGCTCGTCATCCGCAAGCCCACACCTGCGGTGGATACATACGCCATTGCGATTAGCGTTAGAACGGAAGAATTTCTTAGGGTAATGCCAAGTTTTTATGTTGCGACGTCGCACTGGTTTTTATGATTGTATTACAACTTATGCGAGAGCGACTATATGTTATACATACGTTGTATGCTCATATTTCCAGTGCACAGTTTATTACGTTGAGCTCTGTTTATTACATAAATGGGTAAGCGTGACTAAACGCATATTGTTTAGCGGTTAACAACGCGAGTTGAGCGTATTTAATGTTGATGCTTAACATTTTCTGTCAGCACAGACATTAGGTTCAATAATGAACCTTATTACTAGTGTTTTAATGACGTTTTTTTAAAAAATGACTAGTCCTTTGAAGCGTCCATTAAATCAAAATATTTTGAGAAAGAAAAAAGCTGCTCTGACTTCTTTTGGTGTCCTTATTTTGTGCCAGTAATGATTTCGATGATGATTGGCAGGGCCTGTCAAAGACAATAGTTTCATGGTTAAACAATTCACACATCGTATTAGGTATTTAAATTGTTTTCAAACTTGTTTTAATTTATAACTGAATGAAAACTTGTTATAACATTGACATTGACTTATTAACTTAAATTTGCATTAGACATTGATCGTTATGTAGATTATAATATAGGCGAATGTTTTCAGTGCCGTATTAATTTTGCATTTAATTAGACTTGACCTTTTCATTAGCTCTTGGTATGGACCCCAGTGCGCGTGAGTCTGCCTCGCAATTTTGCCTCTTTGGAAGCAGTCCTCGTATAGCTTCAATTTTCATTACCTAGAAAAATAATGTACACAATCTTGGAAAAAGTGACTCTCCACATACAAAACCTTTGAAAATTTATGATTGTAATGATTATTATTATTAATTTAAGAAATTATTATAATTAGAAATTATATAGGATGACAACGTCCCACTTATAAGATGCTTATAGTAAAATATCTTAGCCAAAAACTATCTCTCAAGATACAGGTAGACCTAGTTTGAAAGACTAGGTTCATGAAATTAATTGTTACAGTTCTTAGAGTAATTGTACTCTAAGAACCACCATTATGCATAAACGGATGTAAATGTTTTTGTTTTGTGCTAATAAAACCATTTTACATCTTTATTTATTATTATTTAGTGTGTAAAAGTTTTTATCAAAACCTTACATAACTATAATCATATTTTATCATCTTTCAGTCGCTGTTAATAATAAGTTGTATTTCTCTTACCCCCAGTTCGAAGACTTCGCTCTAGCAAACGCTGGCCGTCTGCTAATGAAGTACCGTAACAAGTACTGCACCTTCAACGACGACATCCAAGGTACGGCCAGCGTGGCCGTCGCTGGTCTAATGGCCGCCATCAGGTTCACCAAGAGGAAGCTCAGTGAAAACATCTATTTGTTCCTGGGAGCGGGTTCTGTGAGTATTGTAACTTGTTTATTGTGAAACAAATGAATAGCGATATGTTAGAACAGGGATGGCGAACCCTTATTGGTTAACGTCGAAGTACATACAAAAATTAAGGTGGTCATGACGTGCCGCCAAAGAATCTTGACTTTGCAATTTAATAGAAAAACTGTGCAACTAAATACTATTAACTCTTAATTTGAAATCCCGAAATTCGTATGTTGTAATATTTACAGTTGTTTGTTTATTTAACAAAATGAAAGAGAAAATTTGTGTCATTACGGTAGTATCAAATCACCACCCACACACACACACTGGCGTGCCACCACTGGCACGCGTGCCATAGGTTCGCGATCCCTGTGTTAGAAAAATTTAAAATGTTTTGTGTACAAGATTAGGCTTTCTAACCGGTAAGGATGTACACACCCGCAGTTATAGATGAAAATCGCCGGGTGTTTTGAGAATTATATATCATACTGGGATTTGCTAAGTGAAGTAAGGCAAATCTATATGATGTATACCTACCTAAACTTGTCATATAAAAAGTATAAACTCGTGCTTGACTGCGATCCCACCTGATGGTGATGCAATCGTTGATGGTGTATCGCACTATTTTATTAAAAGCCAATTTACTCTAGCCTTGAAGACACCTAAATTATAATCGGACAGGAAGACCGCAGCAGGTAAATTGTTCCAGTCCTTCGATGTACGCGGTATAAACGACGAAGCGAACGGCTTAGTCCGGACCGTAGATGTTTCAACAACGTAAGGGAGGATATTCGTCTTAGTCGCCGTACGATCATATTGCAGGCTGGATTTTAAAGTTTATTTTTTTCAGGCTTCCAACGGCATCGCCTCTTTGACGGTAGCCGCCATGGTAACCGAAGGTCTGACGGAGAAACAGGCTCGAGAGCGAGTGTTCATGTTCGATATCGACGGTTTACTGTCTACCCGACGTGAGGGCGGAGTGCCCGAACATGCGAAAGCCTTCGGCAAGGATGTCGAACCCGAAAAGGACTTCGAAGCTTGCGTTGCTAAGATAAAACCTAGCTGTCTTATTGGTGAGTTAATATCCATTGAAATATTGTTTTCCGATGTTAAGAACATAATAACTTTATGTAGTTGTTTTATTTTTGTTTGGGAAATAATCAGACTTCACTTGCTCTGAGCGGAAGAGGGGGAGCGTTAGATTTTTTTTTGACTGAACGATCACGAGTGGGTACTGATGTTCCTTCAGTTGCCCTTTGCGTTTTAGTAACGCGGTGACAATCAGTGTTAAAAAGCTGATTGAAAAATGATCTAATCGCAGCGAATCTTAAAACCTTTAAAAATATTTTCAAAGGCTTTAAGATTCGCTGCGGTAAATCCCAACAGGCTAAGGACACGTATAGGCGTTTGAAACAAAACGTCTTCAGTAAATTCACAAACTAACATTTACTATGTCAGCTGGGTACTAGAATACATTATTCTGCGTTACAGGTTGCTCGACGGTCGGCGGCGCGTTCACACCGAAAGTCCTTCAACAGATGGCCAAGAACACTGAACGACCCATCATCTTCGCGCTCTCAAACCCCACTAGTAAAGCCGAGTGCACCGCGCAAGCTGCCTATGACAATACAGAGGTATGTGTTACAATGTTTTATGTTTAACTAGCATTTTATCTTCGGCTCATCTCGTGACCATGCATTTTTCTGGAATGAAATCTTATGGTACCCAGCCAGTCAGTTTATTTACTATAACTTTTACAAACATATAATTTTAGTTTTCATGTATGGTCCTAATAATCATTATTTGTAAGTCCTAATTATTTGCAGTGTAAGGCGAAAAATCAAAAAAATCAACCGTTAAATGTGCAGTTAGAAAAATTAATCTCGTAATCGTGATTGCAAGTTCTACAATTTATTGTATTTATTAATGTATGTAGTTATTAATAAAATGTTTAACTACTTTTTACGATTATTTAATGTAGAGTTACTAACTATAATACGTAGTCGTAGTTATTAATCAGTAGTTAGATTTCATATTGCCCAACACTGATTATTTGTACCTTCAAAATTTTAATTCTATATCAGACTAAGGTAAAGATTAATCAATCACACATTGGTTTTGCTAACATTCGCTTTTCAGCGGTAACACCGACTCATTGACTCGACGTTAAAAAAGCGTATAATGTGATAATTATGTGCTTAAGAATAACGTTCAAACACGTTACGTTTCATAAAAATACAAAACTTTAACGATACGTACTTGCAAAGTAAAGTCATTGGCATCAGCCTTGACTTTCATGTTTTATCCTAAACATTTACTGATCTATTCATGAATATATGAACGCCTTTATTTGGATAGCAGCTAGTTGAGCTGCACAAATGTTTAACAAACTCTATATTGTTCTCTAAATTGTAACTGGCAGGGCCGCTGTATCTTCGCATCAGGCTCCCCGTTCCCCCCCGTCAAGTACAACGGCAAGGAGTACCACACTGGACAAGGGAACAACTCGTACATCTTCCCTGGAGTGGCTCTCGGCGTCATCGCTACCGCTACCCATCACATACCCGAGGGCATGTTCCTGACGGCCGCTAGGGTATGTAAATCTGGTCATATACAATAAAGAAAAAAGTCTTATACAAGGCCAAAAATAAATTAAAACTCGATTGGTTGTCAAATTATTGTGAAAGTAACATTGAAACAAATTTAAAGACCTAAAAACTAGACCATGATGGACACGATAATATTAAATCATAGAAGACTTATAGAATTAGTATAATTATCGGTGATGGTGCTTTAGCTATTCATATTTGAGCTGGGTCAGTATATTTGAGCATGCATTTGACGCAGTTGTATGCAATTTGTTGACTTTCCCTTTCGCTAATTTAATACAGAATTAAATCTAATGTTATTGTTGTCTAATGACAAAGTTTTGTAACAATAAATGTAAACTCATCGATTGATTATTTAAACCCTTTTTCATTAGAAATGTTTACTTAAAAATCCTATGTGCCTAACCTGCTTTTACACTAACAATTTATTAATATTATTGCAGACTTTAGCCGAGAACGTCAGCGAAAAGGACTTCGAAATCGGGCGCATTTACCCGTCTCTTGCGGCAATTAGAGATATTTCTGTCAATATCGCATTCGAAGTCGCAAAGATGGCCTACGAGGAAGGTACGTAATTTACATTCATACAGGCATTTTAAATGAAAGCTAAGCGCATAATAATAAGCATTATTGGGATTGAGAGGATAACAAACATCAAACTGCCTAGCATCTTCTATGCTTGCCTCTTTCGCCTAATATTATTTACTCCATCTGAAATGTCTCCAAAAAATTGCTTACCTGTAACTGGGAAGTGCTAAGGGTGCGACTTACACGGACGTGGAACTGGGCGGAGTGGAGTCGAGCCGACAGTGAATCGATCAATCACAGTGCTCGAAATGTGCTCTCCACATCTGTGGGAACAGTGTAATTGGCGGAGTGGAGCAGAGCAGATTTTCAAATAAAACAAATAAACGTTCGGTCTCGGGGCGGTCAGAATGGAGTCGAGTAGGCGCTGGTACTCACACCGAGCTGACAGCTCGGAGCGGGGGCTCTAGCTCTACTCCACTCCGTCCGGCTCTGTATCAATGGAACATTTGCCACTTCTTTGCTCTACTCCGCTCAGCTCCGCTTCAATGGAAACGTTACCTAACACACTAATCCACAAGACTGGTGTAAGTGAAATAAATCTGCCTAGCCTCTTCTATGCTAGCGTATTCTGTTCAGTATTCTACATGGAGTGACTGATTATCCACAACCAATTTCCTGGGTAACACTAACCCCTTGGCGAGTCTGGTGTGAGATATTCTGGATCTGACTGACTGATGTACAAACGATAAGTCTGCTGCGACCAATGGCAATACAGACAAGCGTTTTGGGGCCTGCCTTTTCACTGAGTTCATGCCTGAGGTAACCAAACGGTGCGGGCTAGAACTCAGTGGCCTAAAGACTTAGCTCGTACATCACGTCACTACACGAAAGTCTAAATATACAGTAAATACTACTTTACAATGACCAGTCCACTTATTACCATAATTTTTAATAAAAGACATGATATATACAAATACTAACACCTGAATAAGAAAAACAAAAACAGGTGATCATTACCTTTTTTCAACCATAACTTAGCTAAATGAACAGCTCATTATTTTTTCTTTTTTGGTACTGCATTATTTCATTAATGGTGTGTTTGTTTTCCGTAATACTTAAACAACAATAAGAAGAAAAAATAACTCTGCGCTGGTTTTCTGAAAGGGCCTGGAATACCATTGAATACATAAATATTTTACATGAAGCAACTGCCTATATGATGTACGCAACCTAGATACTGGCTAATACGATTGTTTGCGCGGTTCAGGCAACAGACGAACTATTCGGCTAGTGTAGCGGGTGGGACTGAACAGTCGTGGGAAAAAATAGGTCAGAACGTCTCGTCTCTTAAAAGGAAGGTTGCACAATACCTGGTAATCATTGGCACAGCTCAGCACGCATGGCGCGGCTTTACAGTGCACAAAGACCAAATTTCACAAATCAGTCAACGACGTCATCAAATTTGTAGGGTACACATAGGAACGTTATTCCATATTCGAATACGCGGGTAGCTCAGTCCCTTTCACTCGATAGGTATGTGCAGAAAAGGGATGGATATAGGAATTGCAAAAAAAAAGGATACATTCTTTTTTTTATCGCATAGAAACAGCCCCTGGTTGTTAAACATACGGGATTTCTAACTGCCTGGTTTTCTTTAGGTATCGGATCAGTTTACCCAGTTCCGAAAGACTTGAGAATGCATATTTTAAGATGTCAGTATGATTTTCAATACATTCCTCATCTGCCTGAACTGTATGGATGGCCGAAGGTCGTAAGTTTATAAAAAAGGTGCAAAGCTTTAATTTGATTGTAAACTTTGAAACATTGTTTTAGGGTAGTGAATTCACAAAAAAATTAGGACAGTTGCTTATTGTTCGTTTAGTACATATAAGGCCAAAGTTGATCTAGTTAAAATAGAATACTACAAAATGTTGATCAAGAAAATTCATATACATCGTTACCTACCAACTTACCTATAATACTACAAGCTGTAAGGATGTTTTAGCTCAACATTATTTTGTGAAATTATTATTATAAATAGTATAGAAAAAAAAACATGACGGCGGCAATACGAGTAGTTCAGATTTTGACCACGTGCCAAAATATTCTACTGTGTTGTGTATTTATTGGACTATATCGAACCCGCACAGCATTTTTTTTTTTACATTTTATTTTAATACTGTAAAGTAACATTATTTTAGCTATTTATTCATGGTATCAGTTAGTTCAGTATAAGTTGTGGCAATACAAATAGAATCTTATTGCCTTTGTAATAAAGTTTATATTTTTTTTTACAGGGTTAGCTTCAGTCTACCCCCAGCCAAAAGACCTCATGAGCCATATACTGAACCAGATGTATTGCTACCACTACGAATGTTCTATGCCGATCGTGTGGGACTGGAAACCCGAAGAGAAGTTCAATGTAAGACCAATACAACCTGTTCCGAAAAATATCTAAATCAGTATTCGTTTTATTGTTTCGATTATGTGTCAAATTTAATGAAAAAGTTCGCCAGTTTCAAGCGTCAAAATTTATGTAGTTAATAAATGGGAAATATAAAACACTTCTGTGTAGTATTATGAGTAAGTCGAGTTTTAAACAGAAAATATTTAATAAAACCCCGCTTGTATTCTCCGAAAGCTTAACCAGGGTGTATTATTGTACACACACGTTCGCCAACGATGACGGTATCGATTTTTAAATATAATAGGCGGGAAGCAAAGATAAAAAATGTCACTTTGAATAATTTTACTTTTTTACTAATATCATAATTTTAGTAATGTTTACTTGTTCAATCAAAATGAGACCGGTAAATCATTAAACGTTATCTTATACACATCTGACTTTAATTAATTAAAAGCAAGGTAGTATAAAAACATTTAGCCTGCTTGCAGATGACGGTTCTTTTTTTTTGACGGGCTTGTATTGTTTGATTTTTGAATATATAACGTTCGTTTTGGAATGTTGGTAGTTAATGCAATAGAGACGCGTTCAGTGCACAACGCCTTTTAATGGGAGTGTTCATGTTGTCCATGTATTGTTGTTACATTAATTAATTTACACAAAGTATTTTATACCTCCATAATATACATAAATATTTAATGTTCAAATTAGAAATCTTTATATATTATAACGATTGGGTTTAACGTCCAGTTACTCGAATCTCTTTTTGTGTTTACTCTTTAATGTTAGGTTAGTTATTCTTGTAGAAGTATTAACCGTAAGATTTTTTATTTTCTTCGAGTAGAATTATTATTAAAGCAGCATTTCTTAATATATTCACTGATCACTGTTCAATCTGTAACTTTCGGAGTGACTGGACTTATCCATATTTAATGTAGTGTTGACTGTATTCATCGTGTGCAAGTAGCGAGTAGTAGAGCATTTTAACATAATAATATAGATAATATGTTATCTATAGTCTTCAGTGTGAAAATAATAATTACGGTGGCCTTTTAATGTTGTTTTCAGCTTTGCTCACTAAAAGTTATTTGCATTTCTGAATATTAGATTTTCGACTTAAAAAGTAAAGTAATGTTAAACCTTTTAAACTTTATTTTCTCATTGACTTTTATCCCCATTTAGTTTACTAATCCTACATTATTACCATAGTTATTTATTGCATCTCCTAGTTTTCATTTAATTTTGCGATGTGGCGAGCTATTTATTAGTAACATATAATTCTAACATTATTTTTAAGTTGTAAATGAATTGTTTAGCAAAATGGGATGTCCTACTTAAATGCTGTGAATATTTGAAATAATTACACATAAATAATTTATGGGATGAAAGTTAAGAAAAGTCTAGTCACCGCAGCATCAAAATGCAGGTCATCTATTTAATATGCATTTCACATCATTATAATTATGATAAGCATTCGAAGCGGAAATACAAACGAGAATAAAATAAAGACATTTAGAGAGTAATTGGATAGAATGTATTTATTGTGGAAATGTAGTGGAGTGGCACCATTAATTAAAAAAAAATGTTTTTATGAAGTTTGTAATTCTGTTACAGTTAAACACTTAAAAATGATCATACATAATTTTACACGCATTTATTTTATATTTTGATTATTTTTTTGTACAGTTCGGTATCCACTTTTTATTGTAATTATCCGCATGTGCATAAAATGATGGTGAATTCGAAACAATAGTAAACAATTATACAATGAGTCGTAAAAATATCTGCAATTATAAGTTCTCTGTGTCCTAGTTCAAGTTTTTCCTGGAGTCAGCACAAAATGTATTTCCTTTATTAATTTGTTACGTTTTCATACTTTATCCTTTCAGCCTCAATAATAACTGCCAAAAAATAAGTTTGCAGTTTGGCAGACTATAAGAATGTTATCATAAGTCAAATTTCTTTGGTCCCCTCCATCCATCAACCATATTCATCACACTCTTAGCCACATATGTTTCATTCCTCATCACCTTATCAATAAAAACGGTTCTCTTTCAACTACGTATGAATATTTTAACACGTAACTCGGTAGTCTTATCATTGTAAATTTGACCAAGTATTATTTTTGAATTGAGTTCAGTATTGTTAAAATAGTGAGACGAATTTTTCGCAGAGCGAAATAAATGCAATGTTTTTATTTTAAGTAGTCAGTTATTTATGTTATATTACGTATCAGGTGATATTATGTGATTTACCCTTGCTGTGACGATGTATAATAAAATGTATCCCACTTTTGTTAAATATTTGACTAAATGTAACATGAAACGGAACTTTGTTCATGTGTTATGAAAGCATCTTTTGTAAGTTGGTCAATTATCAGGCAATACTATTAAAATCAGGGTTTTATTTTATTTTTACACTGATTTTATTGCGTCAATTAATGTGTCACGTCATTAATGTAATGCAGCTTTCGGTTTTTTTTATAGTAATCATTAGTTTTACTTACAAATAAAAATAACATTATAGTGTATTAGTTAATGCGATTGTTAAAATGAAAATTATAGATGTTACTCATTAAACATGTTCCAAAGATATTTATTTTAGTTTTATTTATTATACTGGCTGGATAATTCCTTACATATAATTTATGTTTTGTGGGAGTCAGATGAGATAGTGGTCCTAGAAAAGCTTTTTTTTCAGTCGCTTACAACAAGTCTAGGTAGAAAAATAACTTTGAAACTTGGTTTTGGTACACGAGGGTTAATTTTCTAGTCTTTCAAGACAAGGTGGTAAATTAATGATACATCAGATAGTTAAAACATTTATTTAACATAACGAACGACAAAATACTAAACTAATATAAATCCTTTCATCAATTATCGAAGTATAAATCACAGAGTGCACTAGCTTCTGACGTTTTATAAGTACCCATGTAGGCCTATGTGTTTTTGTGTGTGACTTAGAGAAAAGAACAGTAGGTACACTAATTTCGCCGGGACGAAACTCCGATAGTGGACAGAGTTCCGGCAGGATCTCATGGTGGAATGGCGACAGCGACTGTCGCAACCCAGTCCTGGGCACGACACAATTGACGTAAGTCCCCTCTTTGAGGAATGGCTGGGAAGATAACACGGCGTCCTTACCTTCAGCATGACGCAGGTCCTCACCGGAAATGGTCAGTTCGGGAGGTTCTTGCACCGGATTCGTGCGGAAGAAACGCCTGCGTGTCATTATTATGTGAACCGCCTGGAGGACACGGTGGAGCATACGGTAGGGGTGTGCCCCGCCTAGGCAGAGCACCGCCGTGTACTCGTGGGGGTGATGGGCGGCAGCGATCTCTCGCGCCGGGCCTTGGTACAGGCCATGGTCTGGAGCGAGGAGGACTGGCAGGCGGTCGCCTCCTGCAAAGCAGTAATGCTAGCAAAGGAGGCGGCCGCACGCGCGAGAGAACGGCCCTTACGCCCCAGCCGCTGGGATCCCGATCCCGATTTCCAGTCACCGTAGGCGCGAGCTTGCGGACGATGAGCAATGGGTAGCTTGCCGCCCGACCGTCCGGTAACCGTCCGGACCGAGCCCAAGTCGTCGACGGCGTGTAGTGTTTCACGCGCGCCTCAAGGAGATGTCAGCAAAACCGTAGGGGGCCTACCGGGGCCATGGGTGATACGAAAGAGAACCCCGGAGCCCTGGAACGAAGGCAAAGAAGGAACAGGAGTGGGTTTTAGTCAGTAAAAGTCTGACATGCCCTCGCGCTCCGTCCAAGGGCGAAAGATATCATTAGATGAATTCCCACTTTTCTCCAAAAAAAGGTACTCTAACTTATGAGCAAGTTAGGAAAAAGACAAATTACCAAAGTGGTGCCTACGCACGATTTGAATAAAAAAACGAATCTTGGTCAAGCGACCAGGACCTGTGGGTTATGTGTGTAGGACACAATACGTTTCATAGGGCGTTTGTTGTAGTTGGCGAAATTCTACGATGAAGGCAGCGCAGTTAGAGTTTTCGACGGAAGAAGACAATTATACAGTCCCCTATGATAAAATGCCCTGCAACATGACACGCAACACTCAATCTACGTGACGCTGCAACGTTGCCCAGTGTCCCGCAACTTGTCCCCAACATTTTACAAGGCATGATGCATTCATGACGAGCTCATTCTCTACCAGAGTGACCACAGTGTATTTATTTATGAGTCAAGCAAATTAAGCAACCCAAGAGTCCTCACGAACCGACTAAACCTACTCACAAGTTGAACTAGTAAAAAGTGCACATCCATAATATTATCGACCGATTCTTACCACAAACAAAGCGAGCTTTCTGTACTTGTAGATTATTCACATGAGTCAAGTAAATGGGCTGCACTAGTGACCAGCAGACTTGTAAAGTGAGAAGCATAGAAGGCTGGATTTCTCTGTTTGGCTAGTGATAAAAATAATGGGTACTATATCTATATCACTCCCCTCCGGAAGAAGAAGAAGAATCGGAAATCGATGGTTCTTAATGCGTGCCAGGCCAGTGATAGGTTGGTTCCAGTGGGTCAGAACCTGAATCCGCATAGTTCTCAGTGAGTCGAAACTGCGGCGATGCCCCAGTGAGTCGGAATGATGCCCCAGTGAGTCGGAATGATGCCCCAGTGAGTCGGGGTGACGATGTCCCAGTAAGTCGGGGTAGTGATGCCCTAGAGAGTTGGGGTGACGATGTCCCAGTGAGTAGGGGTGATGATGCCCCCTTGAGTCGGGGTATGTACAGTATGACTGTGCCCGCCGCGCTACCTATCTCGAAGTGCGGCCGCTTCACTCTCTCGGGTCGCGACCGGAAATCTGTTCGGTTTGTTTGTTCGGTTAGCATGACGGCTGGCTTCGCTCGCTCAGTTTCAGTATAAATTCACTCGGTGTTAGAATGTGTCAGCGTCACTACCACAATTTACTAATGGAATCGCTTCGCTCGTTCGGCTTGTGAGAACCATTCTAAAAGCATTTTTATAAATATTGTTTTTTATCCATGCCACCCCCTAATACGAGCGCCCTAGATCATTGTCTACTTTATCTAAATGGACGAGTCAGTCCTGGTGCAAAATACAGTAAATAGCCCTTAATGGGAACACACACTAAATAACTTGAAAGAGGCGAACAGCGTGCAAAGTTCTTCATAATACCTACTGGCCAGTAAGGCAAGTAGCTCTGTCTTCTGTCACTATACTTCACTGTCATAGGATAGTTCACGAGCATGTGGACTAGTTTTTTTATCACCTATTTTTATTTTTAGGGTGTTTTTTTATTAATTTTATTTACATAATTATGCAAAATGACCATCGAAAGTATGCTCTATCATTTGTAAGTTACTAGGTCTTGTTTTTGCATTTTATCTAGCTTTGTACGTGTTTAAATTAGATACACACACCTTCCTCATTTATATTTCTTTTATTAGTGAACACCGTATGAAAATCCGTTAATTACGCGCTTTAGTCGTGGAGTTGCGTACACTAGCCCGAAATGCAATTGGGAGTTAACGGATAAGTAGAGATACAGACTCAGAAAACGATAGTTTTATACTATAATAACATGGAAATGAAGTGATTTTTGTTTGGGTTAATAAAACGACATCAACGTCTGCATCGATCTGGTGCTATATTGAACATAATTATGTAAATAGCCCTCCAGACCAAATGGCGGTCATGGCGGGGAAACGCAGCCGATGGTAGCCGGTATGGATGGTAGATAGCAGTAGGTTGATGTGAGAGATTTATGTGCATAAGTGTGTGTTAACACAGTTGCTCTGCGGACATTTTAGGTACACATGGCATGTATACGGATACAATAAACTCACGAGACTTAGAAGTCATACAGCCCTTCAATGGATACAAATATTGATTTGTTCACACATAACTTTCGAAGGTTTTGTGCCGAATTTTAAATCATGGTTGTAATGTGAACTTCTCAGTAGTTTTTAACGTGTTAACAAAAGCTTCCGTTATTTTTATTATTTTACTATTGTTGTTTTTTCCACAGAAACAATACAAAGGCTGTAGCGTTTAATCGTCTAGCAAATACAGTCTTCAACCACATTCCTCAGCCCATTATAATAAACATTAGAAAATATTCCGAAGAATTTGTCTGTCCAAATTTATTGAGAGGCATGGACTATTTAAGATTTCCGCAGCTTAACAAGGTAAGACTAGAAAAAGAAAAAATATTTGTAGGAAGGTAAATGTGTACCTCCATCATTGAGGCAAAACTTAAATCTTTATTGCATAAAGATTTAAGTTTTGATTGGGATCCCTTATTAACATATAAGAATTATGGACCCAGTTATATACAGCAAAATTTTAAATAAGTAGTAGAGAAGAAAAGCGCTTAGAGAAGTGAGACGAGGTTTTCATTTTATGTATCTAATTAACCATATTGTGGTCATTATTTGAAATCGGATCTCCTCACTATTCAGTATCAGGATATTCTATCCTAGGTTCTGGCAATTCGGCTAACTTGAGGTCTCTTGATTCTGGACCACCAGGACTAAGGGCGGGCGGCCTCTGCCTTTTTTCTGGCAGTGCTATTTAACGACATGGTCCTCGCTACTTCTCAACCATTTGTGGCGGTTTACGGTAAGTTTTTCGTGTGAAAAGACTTTTAACTAATAAAAAGCCAATTCACCTGCATTTTTGAGGATCTAATGATTGCCATTGACGTTGCGAAATGTTAACCATCGACTGAATAAAAAACTTTTCAAAAAAAAAAAAATATAACCGACTTCAAAGTAAAAAAAAACACAGAAAAGTGCAAAATAACTTTAATTTCGGAAGTCGGTGTTTCTATAATAGTTTTGTCTCTTCGTTTTCGTTTAATGTTCCCACTGTTGGGACTCAGGCCTCCTCTCTAGGAGAGGGAATGGGCCGTAATACACCACGCGGGCCCAGTGCGGGTTGGTGGATGTCACATGTTTTCGAATTTCTGGTTCTAGGACATGCCGGTTTCCTTACGATGTTTTCCTTCACCGTTTTGAGAGCAGTGGTGATGAAATAAATTACACAAAGTAATGCGCCTGGCTGGGTTTGAACCCGAGACGTACAACTCGTAAGTCGGGGGCACTGCTCAACAAATTTGTATATATAAAAATAAAATCCTGACTCACTCATTGACTCATCAACGGGGATTAAACGGGGGTCCAGTTTGTATGGAAAGAAACCTACTTTCATGCGGGCGAAGCCGCTGGCAGATGCTTGTAAATTTAACAAATAATAAAATGTGTGCCTATATAATGGTGCGTCCAAACCTGGCAAATAAGCCGCTCGCGAACCTCTTGCGAGCTGCGCGCGTGCGGTTACAGCATAAGTTTGGTGTGCCACCCTAGTGCAGCTCCGGCAAGGCTCGAGAGAGGCGCATTCACCAGGTCTGGACAAACCATTAGATAGGCATAAAATTTATTTAATAAAAATCTACAAGCTTCTCAAGCGCTTTTGCGGGCGTAGCTTTTTCGCGTTTGAACTATGTATGCGTACCGCGAGCGGCACGCGCGCACCCCCTGCGTCTGTCGAGTAATACCGCCGCTCGCGAAAAGCACGCGCGCCGATCGCAAACGGCTCGCGAGCGACTCACGAGCGGCTTGCGAGCGGCGCATTCACAAGGTCTGGACACACCATAACAACTATTCTTTGATTCTAGGGACTCGCATTCACGAGGGCAGAGCGGCAAGCACTTGGTATACAAGGACTTTTAGCCAGCGCTGTTCAAACGCAAGCGGAACAACTGGCAATTTGCACGTATGCGTTGAGCAGATTTAAAAACAATTTAAATAAACATCTTTATTTGTCAGAGTTACTGGTAACTATCTCAGTTAAGTAGTAAGTACTTAGCTTGCTAGATTCTCACGGTATTTTACTGCACGTTTTTTTTCAGTATAAATGATATTTATTTTGCAAATAGGTTAAAAAAAAAACTACACAAAATTTTTGCTAACCGCAAATTTAGGCATAAATTGCTAGATGGCCTAGTTGACTCACGGTTCAAAGTATCTTTTTAAGTCCATACAGTAAACATGTAAACATAATGCTAGGATCCCACGTCTCATAGCATTACATTGCACATTTCTAGAGTATCATCTGCGGGTTGCCGATATATCGCACGATATTTTAACTGCAATCGATTAATAGAAGATGATAATGATTACATTTTCTGCTTCTGAAACCTGGAGCTTTACCATGACCTATTAAAGTGTTAAACGTGTGAGCGAGAATATTAGGGATGGAGCTATACACCCTATGTAGCTCCATCCCTTTAACAGTTCAGTTTAGGTCGTCAAATGGATCGTGTGTATAAGAGCTCTTGTAGTATGGGATCGGGAGGCCGCTTGCGCAAATCTCTCGTTACACTCCTTGCAGTCACAGTGCTACGGCGTAGTGCTACGGCGTAGCACGCTTTGGGTTATGCTACGCTCGCATCGACCTCATATCTCGGAAAATTTTAAAGTTCTTCCTTATCACATAAGTCGATTATCTATCTGTAAATAATAGAGACATGTCCGTATTAATCAGGCATTAAAAAAATTTATATTTGCGTCTGGTATTGATCTGAGTTGGGTCACGGGAATGTTTGAAAGAATTACCGGGGCCCTGGAACGCAAAGGGCAACTAAAGGAAAACAGGTAGGTTTTAGTCAGTAAAAGTCTGCCATACCCTCTCACTCCACCTAGAACGGGAAAAGGTATTTGATGATATCCCACCTCAATAGAAAATAGGTATTGTTCTGAGTTGACACTTAGGTCTACTGTACGCGTAACTGGTAGCGTACTAAGGTCGTCGTGCCGTCGTCCACTTCGTCGACAGAATTTCTTAGTTTTATATGCAAGCTTCACTCATGCGTACACCAACCGTACAAAGATGAATACGCGTTTGTGAAGCTATGCGTCCGTGGACAGTGGGCCTTAGTCTAACGTATTTTTCTTTTTTTTCAGGATACAAATGAAAGATTATTTTATGAATTACTAAGTTCCAATATTCAAAAATATTTACCACTAGTTTATACACCAACTGTGGGGTTGGCGTGCCAAAGATATGGTCTGGTTTATAAAAGACCTAAAGGCATCTTCATATCGATACATGATAAAGGACGAATTTATAAAATTTTAAGGAATTGGTTAGTTTCTTTACATAGCATAATTTAACACTAAATATTAATAAATGCTCAATAGCCTTTTAAATGGAGCGTGCAGTTGTTTGTAAATGGTATTAAAGTATTAATGTTATATTGTGTTTGTTTTTAAGGCCTGTTCCGAACGTGCGTGCTATATGTGTTACTGATGGTGAAAGAATTTTGGGCCTTGGCGACCTTGGAGCCTACGGCATGGGAATATCTATAGGCAAGCTGTGTTTGTACACAGCGTTAGCAGGCATCCCACCTAGCTTGTGCCTACCTATCACTTTGGACGTGGGAACCAACAATGAGGTATTTTATTTTCTTATCCTTTACGCGTAGGCGATTCAACGCAACGGAACGCGATGCAATTCGATGTGAATGGAACAAACAATTCACAATCTTATAGTGGTGGCCTATGTGAACAACCGCACCCTGTGCGGTGTAGCGATAGCTAAACGACGAGGTCGCGATTAGGCAGTTTGATATTCTCGCGTGAACTCTTGTGAGGTGTAGTGTACTTGTTTTATATAAATGGCGGCTAAAACAGCAATTTTGCGCGCAAGTAGGTAAGCCACCGCGTCGCTTTGAATTAGCGTTAACCGCATCGAATCGCTTCGCAACTGAAATCGCGATGAATGGCTCACGTAGGACGCCGTATTAGCCGAAGTAACTGAGAGACAATCAACAAACCCCCTGAAACAAACTTCCTGAAATCGCGAAAAAAAATCAGCTGTTCAGTACATTTATGTTTGCCTAATGTACTGAACAGTTGATATTTTTTTTCCGATTTCGGCTTTGCTCCCATAATAAAAAATGTTTGTTATCATGAGCACAATAACGTGTTTAAGTATCGTAATAATTGCCTGTCACCCTATATAAAAATGATGATAAAAAATGCCTGTAAAATACCATGTCTCTCTCGAAAATTTACCGTAATTGATAGGCTAGTAATATTTACAGGCATTTTATCTGCATTGATTCAAAAGGCACTTATATTGCCAATATTTTCGTGTGCCTCAAATTTTCGCAATTCAATATTTGCGCAATAAATCACATAGGCACGTGAGTGTTGTCTATATGTAAGTGTTCCGTTACATTTTTAGAGTCTGCTAGAAGATCCGTTGTATATAGGCATACGAGAAAAGCGAGTTCGAGGCAGTGAATACGATGATTTTCTCCAAGAGTTCATGGACGCCTGTTGCGAGAAATACAGTCACAACATTCTAATACAAGTAACTTTCCCTTTCCTTTACTTTTTTAGTGAAGTTTCTATAGCAAATGTATGTACCTACAGTTAACAAAGGAGATAAGTAACCGCCGGGGTCGTCAGATATAATTTAAGTTTTCATGGAAACCGATGGACTGATATGAATGAAATATAATTAAATTCATAGGAAACAACTCATTAATAAAATTAAAATTCTACTGCATTTACCATTTCACCTGAATATTCTTAAAACATATTGCAGTCACTGTTATTTTTCTTATGAGCAGAACTAAAGGAAACGTTGAGAAGGATTGTTAATGTTTAAATTAAACCATAGCTCCTCCTTTTTTTGAAGTGGAGAACCATCAAATCTCTTCTCCCGCCCTGGGTGATGCGAGAGGGTGTCTCAGACTTCCTTCAGTTGCCATTTGCGTTCTAGGGCCGCGGTAACTCTTTTTCGAACAATCCCGCAAACTAGCATTAACAGGTACTGTATTGTTTACAGTTTGAAGATTTCGCCTTGCCTAACGCTGTGCGCCTTATTGAAAAATACAAGAATAAGTACTGTACATTCAATGACGATATTCAAGGTACTGCAGGTGTCATCGTAGCTGGCATGTTAGCAGCTTGCAGAATCACCAAGAAAAAACTTGGAGAGAATATATATTTGTTTCTTGGAGCCGGTTCGGTAAGTTTCATGTGTCACGATAGCTACAACCTATACTCCATTCGAAGTAATATTAGACATTTAAACAAACCGTTTTTACTGTCTCTTTAACTGATTTTCAACTATGTGGTTGGAAAGTCAACATCCGTCGCTAAATTGAATATTTCTCAATACATGTTCGTCATTTAAAATTTCGATTTAACGTGCAAGGTTTCCATTAATACATTTTCTTTATTTTTTAAATTTATGAGTACGCTATGAAGGGACAAAGTTCAAGTAAAATTAGTACAAAATAGCAGACTATCAGACGTCTTTATTGAATTAGTATACATGAATTGTGTGTTTTGTTTTCTATAGAAACCTGGATAATACTCATATATACAAGATACGTATCTGTGTTTTCAAAATATCTGCATATAAGAGCGGTTGTATGGAGTATCACGGGTTGAGCGCTCTTAAAGGATGTGATTAGTGTTTGAGATATTACTTATATGTATTTGCAGATGAAATTAATGCTTAGTGTTCTTAACCAAGTGGTTGTATCTTCAGGCAGGCGTTGGTATTGCGAATTTAATATGCGATGCGATGGCCCAGGAGGGCGTTAGTAAGGAAGAAGCTATAAACAAAATCTACCTATTTGACATTGATGGTTTGCTGTCAACAAAACGACCGAGTGGAATACCAAATCACGCGACTAAGTTTGGCAAAGATTTGGAACCCACGAAGGATTTTGGAGCTTTTGTGAAGAGTATCAGGGCTACCGCCATTATCGGTAAGCTTTTCTGGCTGATTATACCTTTTTTATGAAGTGAGTGAATGCAGTTGGCAATTAAAATCTCAAAAGTTGTATATTCAAAACGTTTTCCTTAGGGTGTTTCCACATCTGGCGGATGCGCCACAAATGCGTCAACCGACTAGCGACCAGCTCGCGAGCTGCGCGTGCCGTTTCTGCGCCGTCTACGTGACCCTCGCGCTTCTCTTTCTGCTTCACACGAACGGCGCAAGAGCACCTGCATATACGAGCAAGCCTTACCTGAGTTGCGCTAAAGTGGCCGAACAATTGAAGTAACTTCAAGCGTGCTCGAACATCTCGCGCGCTCGCTGCTAGCGGCGCAATCGCCAGATGTGGACACAACCTTAGATTCAATAGTTTACATGGCAAGGTAAACAAACCATTGCTCTAAGGCTGCTTTTTGCATGAGCAAACAGCTTGCGTTCTATTTTGCAGGGGATACCATTTTGCAGCCCTGACATTTTCAAACTGACCTACGGTTAAAATGCCTGCTTTATAAGTAAGGGTGAATCATCTTATTTCAGGTTATTTGTTTTAGGTTGTTCGACAGTGCGTGGTGCGTTTACGCCCGAGATTTTACGACAAATGGCGCAAAATTGTGAACGACCGCAAATCTATGCACTTTCAAATCCGACAATTAAAGCGGAATGTACAGCACAGGAGGCGTATGACAATACTGAGGTACAGATACTGGTTGCAATCGATAATATTTAAAAAAAAACCGGCCAATTGTGAGTGGGATCGCGCACGAAGATTTCCGTACCGTCCACAGCCGACCCAGTGCTGGGCACGCCACAATTATGGCAGTGAGTCCCCTCTTTGAGGCGTGGTTGGAAAGACCTCACGGCGTCCTCACCTTCCGCATGACGCAGGTTCTCACCGAACACGGGAAGTTCGGGATGTTCCTGCACCGAATTCGTGCGGAAGGTCGCCTCCTTCTGCGAAGCAGTGATGCTAGCAAAGGAGGCGGCCGACCGCGTGAGGCAACGGCAACGGTCCTCACGCCCCAACCGCCGCTGGGATTCCGATCCCGATTTCCGGCCACCGTAGGCGTGGGCTTGCGTACGGCGGGCAATGGGTGGCCCGCCGTCCGACCGTCCGGTAACCGTCCGGACCAAGCCCAAGACGTCGACGGCGCGTATTGTTCCACGCGCGCCTCAGGGAGATGTCAGCAATTGTAGGGGCCCAGCAGGGTCGAAGCCTACTGGGGCCATGGGTAGTGTGAAAACGAAACCCGGACCCTGGGACGAAGGCAACGAAGGAACAGGAGTGGGTTTTTAGTCAGTAAAAGTCTGACACTATCTCTCGCTCCGCCCAAGAGCGGGATTTGTCATAAGATGATTTTCCCACCTAAAAAAAAAAAAAAAACCGTCCACAGCAAAAAACGAGTAAAAAATCACGTTTGTTGTACAGGAGCCCCCTTAAATATTTATTTTTTTCTTTTATTTTTAGTATTTGTTGTTATAGCGGCAACAGAAATTTCAACAGTCTATCACGGTTCACAAACAGACGGACAGAAAGACGGACGAACAGCGGAGACTTAGTAATAGGGTCCTGTTTTACTCTTTAATAATAATAAAGTTATTTGGAACAACATAAGTTTACAGATTACAGGAAAAACGAAGATAGTGACAAAAGTAAAACATTAGAGCAGCTATCAATGCCAAATTTAAAACAAATGCACTTATAGGCATTGTTCCAGAATATCGTAACAGAAGTGAAAATATAAATTAAGTAAGACAATTATTGGGTACGGAACACTAATAAAAAGGATTATTTAATTATATTGGAATAATATGTAGTTTACAGTTGCGTTTTGCCCATCTTTTACGACGATGTAAGGTAATGGAGACATTATCAACATAATGTTAAGCACGATTTTGTGTTACATCTGTATTATCCAACATCTAGGCAAAGGCCTCCCAGATTACTTGTCTGACGCTCTTTTACTGCTTTTTTTTTCGGTAGGAAAATTATCTAATGACATCTCCTGTCCTTGGGCGAAGCCAGAGATAGTGTCAGACTTTTACTGACTAAAAACCTACTCCTGTTCCTACTTTGCCATCGTTATAGGGCCTCGGGGTTCTTTTTCGCATCACCAATGGCCCCAGTAGGCTTCGACACTGCTGGGCCCCTACGGTTTTGCTGACATCTCCTTGAGGCGCGCGTGGAATACTACGCGCCGTCGACAACTTGGGCTCGGTCCGGACGGTTACCGGATGGTCGGACGGCGAGCTACGCTCTTTTACTGCTGCGCTTTGAATGATTCTTCGCGGTGCGCATCCAGGGGCCCAAGTCCTGTTATTTTTATAAATTCGTCATTCCAATACGATCCCATTGTCATTTTGCTAAAAGTTCGTGGTCAGTTCGTGATGATACAGAATAGCACTGCTGCTAATTCGTAATGATCGATCATTGATCGGTCAATAGTCTCGTAATAGAGTTGTGGTAAAATGACTATATCGAGCTTATTAAAAGCAATGACTGCATAATGACGTCCAATGGTAGGTCACTGATCAAAGGAAAAATGACAAAATTTTAGCATATTACCGCATACGTCAGACATTAATTTGCCATTATGTACGAGATTACCATTCTATGCCATTTCTTTCAATGGAGTGTCATAGGTTGACCATTGGAAAGTCATAATGACGCCGTTATATTAGTAGATTACCAAAATTTGTCAAAATCAACAATTATGAAATCTATTGATTTCATAATTGTTGATTTTGACAAATTTTAATAGACCATTCTGACACTATTATAATAGCAGACTTGAAGCCCAGGTCTTCGCGGTGTGCAAGCAGATCATCCCGCCATCGTTTCATCGTTCATATGGTTCTGTAACTCAGACGGCAAAAGTGGAACCAATATAGTATCACTTTGTTGCCCTTCTGTACAACTGTGCAGTTATTAAGCTGAAATTAATATCAAATATCCAGATTTGCTACCCCTATAGGTAAGCAGTAAAAAAATCAAACTGCAAGTCAAGTAAATGCAATTTATGGATAAAGCCGTTTATGGTGCATATTTTGACAGTCGCAGGGTCTCATAGCACCCCACCGACTGTGTTCCCACGTTGTCGTCGTGGTGGGGCTTGCGTGTCTCTGTGATCTTGAGGGCTATGCCGGTAGAGCTACTCATGCCAGAAGGCCTCAAGTGAGAGACCAGACCAAGAGGAACACACACAGGCGGAGTCTAGACGGACCGCCACGGAGGTTGCGCTGTCCAGAAGCATCGGCACCAACAGCTGTTGGTATTTTTGGACAGCGGTTTTGGGACAGTGGGTTCGCCTCGGGTACGCGTCTGCTCATCAGACGTGACCATGACGGCGAACGTGTTATTGGGGACCCCACCCCATTGACAAAAAGGCAAAGCTAGTTTAGCACCAACCATGAGCGCGAGTAGAAAAGAAATAACTACCCCAGGAGGGTACCTGCATGCAGGAGAATCCCTCCCCGAGCAGAGCTCGGGCTGCCCCTCGTATTCTGGGGGGGGCAACTACCGCCTCGGGTCTTCGGACCCTGTACCGTCCTCTATGGACGCACTGAGCCAGAGTGGCTCACCCGCCGGTGGCGCGGAGTCCCTGGGACCCGTTCCCAGCACGTCTGCGGCACCAGCGGGTACCGAACAGGCCAGCAGGAGCTTCGGCCTTAGAGAGGTGAGCGGAGATGCGGTGTCGGATTCCGATACCGGATCTTCGCTCACTCCGGAGATAATGGAGGTTGCAGGCACCTCTCCCAGGAGGAACCAGTTCCTCCGGAAACGCCCCATGTCGGGGGTCGGTCAGGGGTCGTCCTCTGACGAAGCTTCGGCCCGTAAGATCTCCACCGCTGGGCGGGGGGCGGGCCGCAAGACAGGAAGGGGGAGGGGGCTCGCTGCCCAGGATGCAGCCAGGCGATCCCTGGAAATCGCCAGGGAGGGGCGCCTCTCCGGGGCAATCAGTGGTCAGGCCAGCCCCTCGGAGCCTTCTGCAAGCGACCCAGATGGCATGGAGGAGGCAATGGCCAAATTCACCGAGGTCGTGGTCGCCGCCTTAACAAGCGTCTCCAAAAAAAGAGAGAAGTCGAAAAAGAAGGAAGCTATATCCCAAGGTACGGCCTCCATCTCGGAGGCACTAGGTACCGTCTTGGAGCCCCTCAATAAGAGGATTGGACGGCTCGAGGCGGACCTGGCCAGTCTCCGAGGAGCTGGTCCCGAGACGGCGCCAAAAGGAGGACGCAAACGGCCACAGCCCCAGTCACAGACCCAGCCAGAGAGCAAGGTGCTGACCCTGCTGCGGCAGGAGCTGGCTGCCTTCCGGCAGCAGCAGCAGCAGCAGCAGCAGCAGTTCCAACAGCGGGTGCAGCAGCAGTTCACCGTTCTGGAAGGCATCGTGCTGCGCCCACCGCTGACGGCCCCCGGCCAACGGAAGGTGGCGTCATACGCTGCCGCCGCCGCGGTCTCAGCTGCTGCGCCTAAGCCGGGCCTGTCGGGGCAAAACAAACGCGGGTCCACGGTGGTATCGGAACCCGTGAGGCCAGCCCCGGCTGCTAAGCAACGAAAAGCGGCAAAAGCTCCTGCTGTAGCGGCGAGCCGGCCTCCTTCGCTACCCCAGCCTATGGATTCTCCGGCCGACGCCGAATGGCAAGTGGTCGGAGAGAAGAAAAGGGCGGGCAAGGCGGCTAGGGCGGCCAAGAAGCGAGAAAGGCGGCAGCAGCGCAAGAAGAGGGCCCTCGCGGCTAGGCTTCGTGCCCCGACATCCGCAGCAGTAGTGATTACACTACAGCCAGGTGCGGAAAAGAAGGGCGCGACCTACAGCGAGGTGATGACCAAGGCGAAGCGGGCGGTGGACCTCACCGAACTTGGTATCGCCAGAGGATTGCGAATGAGGACCACCGCGACCGGAGGCCGTATGCTGGAAGTCCCTGGTGCGGACAGCGGCCCCACCGCGGACGCTCTGGCTGAAAAAATACGAGCGTCCCTAGACGCGGAGGTGGCCCGAGTATCCAGGCCCACGAAATGCATCGATATGCGCATTATGGGCCTGGACGACTCCGTGACGGAGGACGAGGTGGTGGCTGCCGTCGTCAGGACAGGAAAGTGTCCTGGCGACCAGGTGCGGGCAGGTACTATCCGTGCCGACAACACGGGCATGCGAACCGTCACAGTGAGCTGCCCCGTGTCGGCGGCCAAGGCCATAACTGGGGAGGGTCGAAGGCTCCTGGTGGGCTGGGTTTCAGCGCAGGTGAAGCTGCTGGAGCCCAAACCTCTGAGGTGCTTCCGTTGCCAAGTGGGCCACCATGCGGGGGTTCACTGCACCTCGGAGGTGGATAGAAGCGATCACTGCTTCCAGTGCGGTCGGCCTGGCCACAAGGCCGTAACCTGTAACGCTGCACCTCACTGTTATGTGTGTGCAGCGGCTGGCAAGCCAGCCGACCATCGGGCTGGGAGCAGGAACTGCGTTCCCCCCGCCAAAGCCAGGGGTAAGGGCAAGAGGCCCTCCCCCACCACCGCCGTCACCGCCGCAGCCGCCGCTGCCGCCACCACAGCCACCGCCGTAACTGCCGTGGCAGAGCCCTCACAGGGGGCTCGGGAGGAGACTGTAATGGACTGCCAATAATTGCTCCATTACGTCTCCTCCAGGCGAATATCAACCACTGCGCCCCCGCTCAGGATCTGTTGCTCCAGAGCATGGCGCAGTGGTCGATCAACATCGCCGTGGTCACTGAGCCGTACTACGTCCCACCCAGGTCTGGCTGGGTGCAGGATCTGAACGGCTCGGTGACATTGATTTCGTCGGCCGCCGCCGGTACCCCGTCCCTAGAGGGTGTCAAGAGGGGACGAGGTTGCGTGGCAGCACGGTTCGGGGACATCGCAGTGGTAGGTGTATACTTCTCCCCGAACCGAACTCTCGCCGATCTCCACAACTCCCTTATGGAGCTGAACATCGTCGTCGCCGGGTTTCAATCCCTCCCTGTGGTTGTTTGTGGGGACTTCAACGCCAAAAACTTGGCTTGGGGTTCCCGGTACACAGATACACGGGGCCGGATGGTGGAGGACTGGGCCCTGGAGTCAGGCCTGGTCGTCCTAAACCGGGGTTCTGTCCCCACGTGCGTGCGGATGCAGGGCGAGTCCGTGGTGGACATATCGTTCGCGAGCTCCGCTCTGTCTCCGCGCGTCATTGACTGGCGCGTCATGGAGGGGGTGGAGACGTACTCAGACCACCGGTACATCCGGTTCGACGTCTCCGCCCAGACCTTTACCGCGCCGGTCCGACAGAACCCATGTGGCCCGCGGTGGGCACTAAAACAGCTGGACCGGGAGCTCCTCCTGGAAGCCGCTATCGTACAGGCCTGGGCGTCAGCACCGGACAGGCCTGTCGACATAGATGCCGAGGCGGAGTGGTTCCGGGAGGCCATGTCGGAAATATGCGACGTGGCAATGCCCCGAGTTCGGCCAGGACGTGCCCGGCGTCAGGTGTACTGGTGGTCACCGGAGATTGCGGAACTGCGCAAGGCATGCGTTGCCGCACGGCGCCAGTACACAAGACACCGCAGGCGCCGCATTCGCCCTCCGGAAGCGGAGGCCATAGAGGCGGAGCTGTACGAGGGATACAGGGTGGCGAAGCGCACCCTCCGAGCGGAGATACGGCGAGCCAAACTAGAGGCCCGCGACGTATGGTTGGGGACTCTGAACGGAGACCCATGGGGACGCCCCTACAAAATGGTGCGGGATAAGCTCCGCGCCTGGGCTCCCCCGCTGACACAGAGTCTCCGGCCTCAGCTCGTAGAGGGTGTAGTGAACGCTCTGTTCCCTTTGAGGGAGGAGCATTCCTCCTCGCCAACGGCTCCGCCTCTCGCGGTGTCCGACGCGGACCACGACGGCGATGACGACGAAACTCCGGAGGTGACCGAGGTAGAGATGAGTGTGGCGGTACGAAGGCTAAACGCTAAAAATACCGCCCCAGGACCCGATGGCTTGCCTGGGAAAGCATGGGTCCTGGCCATGGAGGAACTCGGGCCTCGACTAAGAGGGCTGTTGAGCGCATGTTTGGAGAGGGGCCAGTTCCCACTTCGTTGGAAGACTGGGAAACTGGTCCTTATCGCGAAGCCGGGGCGCCCTGCGGACTCTCCGTCCGCATACCGGCCCATAGTGCTGCTCGACGAGGTGGGCAAGCTCTTTGAAAGAGTAATTGCAGACCGCCTCGTCGCGCATTTAGCGCGGGTGGGGCCGGATCTTTCGGACAGCCAGTTCGGCTTCCGCAGAGGGCGCTCCACGGTGGACGCCATCATGCGCGTGCGAGCCCTCACGACGGGGAATGCGGTGTCCCGGGGCAAGGTCGTAGTGGTGGTGTCCTTGGACATCACCAACGCCTTTAACTCCCTGCCCTGGAGTAGCATTAGGAGGGCACTCCGGTATCACCGGGTGCCCGAATACCTCCGTCGTTTGATCGAGGCCTACCTGAAGGACAGGTTTATCATCTACCCTGGTCACGAGGGAGAGTGGAGACGGCGAGAGATGTCGTGCGGTGTTCCGCAGGGATCGGTACTAGGACCGCCCTTGTGGAACATCGGGTACGATTACGTGTTGCGCGGCGACCTCCCCGACGGGGTTAGCGTTGTCTGTTACGCAGACGACACGCTGGTCCTGGCGCAGGGGGAGTCGCACCAGGCGGCGGCCGAACTAGCGACACGCGGGGTTGCGACAGTCGTGGACAGGATCCAAGAGTTGGGACTCGAAGTGGCGCTGCACAAATCCGAGGCCATGTGTTTTCATGGCCCTCGGAACGCGCCACCACCGGGTTCCCAAATAACGGTAGGAGGGGTTCGCATCGACGTCGGGTCGACGATGAAGTACCTGGGACTTGTCCTCGACAGTCGGTGGAACTTTGTGGAGCACTTTCGACGTCTGACTCCCAAACTAGAACGGACCGGGGCTGCCCTAAAGCGGCTCCTACCCAACCTTGGGGGTCCAGACGCCTCCTGCCGTAGGCTCTACGCGGGAATTGTTCGGTCCATGGCCCTTTACGGGGCGCCGGTGTGGGCGCCGTCACTGCAAAGGCGACCGGCGGCCATACTGAACGCTTGCCAGAGGGTCATGGCCATCCGGATGATACGGGGATACCGCACGATTTCCCGCGAGGCGGCGAGCCTTCTTGCTGGCCAGCCACCATTGGATTTGGAGGCAACAGTCCTTGCACGCATGCACGATTTGCGCGTGGAGATGCAACGCCGGGGCGAAACTCCGCTGCCGCGCCAAGTCGCGGCATGGCGGACAGAGTTCCGGCGGGATCTAATGGTGGAATGGCAACGACGACTGTCGCAACCCAGTGCTGGGCACGCTACAATTATGGCGGTGAGTCCCCTCTTTGAAGAGTGGCTGGAGCGACAACACGGCGTCCTCACCTTCCGCATGACGCAGGTCCTCACCGGGCATGGCCAGTTCGGGAAGTTCCTGCATCGGATTCTGGCGGAAGCAACGCCCGGGTGTCATCATTGTGCGGACCACCCAGAGGACACGGTGGAGCATACGGTGGAGGTGTGCCCCGCTTGGGCGGAGCACCGCCGTGTCCTCGTGGAGGCAATTGGTGGCAGCGACCTTTCGCGTCGGGCCCTGGTTCAGGCTATGGTCCGGAGCGAGGAGGAATGGCAGGCAGTCGCCTCCTTCTGTGAAGCAGTAATGCTAGCGAAGGAGGAGGCTGCACGCGTGAGGGAACGAAGGTCCTCACGCCCTAGCCGCCGTAATTCCGACCCCGACTACCAGCCACGGTAGACGCGGGCTTGCGGACGTTGAGCACTGGGTAGCTCGCCGTCCGGCTGTTCGGTAACTAACCGGACCGAGCCCAGTCGTCGACAGCGCGTAGTGATCCTCGCGCTCCTCAAAGAGATGTCAGCAAACCGTAGGGGCCCAACAGGGCCGATGCTCGCTAGCTAGGACCGCGGAGAATTTCTGAAAGGGAAACCCGTAGTCCTGGAACGCAAAGGGTAATTGAAGGACACAGGTGTGGTTTTAGTCAGTAAAAGTCTGACACGCCCTCGCGCTCCACCCAGAGCGCGAGAAGTCATTTGGATGATTTCCCACCTTAAAGAAAAAAAAAAAAAAAAGGGTCTCATAGCACAAGTAAAGGAAAACCATTTTGTAGTTACATCATAGAGTAATTCGTGTTTTTGCGATTCGGAAAAATCTTCGAGACTCGATTCGAGAATCGTAACTATTTACATAGGTAAGTTTGTATGGAACCCTAGGTGCACAAGTCCTATTTAAAATAAAATTTTTAAAAAAAATGTTTGGGCTTGACTCAGTATTTATTAAATATATAAAATTGGTTTTAGGGTCGATGCATATTTGCATCTGGTTCGCCTTTTCCGCCAGTCAAATATAATGGGAAAGAATACCACACAGGCCAGGGCAACAACTCTTACATATTTCCGGGAGTTGCACTGGGAGTGCTCGCTTGCTACGCTCATCATATACCTGACACCATGTTCCTAGCTGCAGCCAGGGTAATTCATTTGTATAATTTAGGTTTAAGAGAATTCAAAACAAGAGTGAACAGGGATTTTCAGGACCGGCTCACTACATCATGAATTTTGTTCGTTGATTAATATGAGGATTGAGAGATCAAGAATGAGATCATCAAGAACGAAAAACAAATGCCACCTTCGGTTTAATGCTGTAGTGTGCATAATGTAATGGGTCAGATTTGAATATTTGCAGATTGCAAAACGGGTGAGATGCGTATGTACTGACGACGCACACTGGAGCCAATTCATACAAAGGCATACCTATAACTTATTTTGTGAATTGTGGTTATTAAAAAAAATAAGAAAATATCTAGAGAAAGATTTATAATAACGTTATAATCACGTAAGAGAGAAAAAGAAATGAAAATGTGTCTCTATTGTAGTTTTACCATCAATATATAAATTGGGTGATTTCTTGTTCGGTGATTTCTGATCCATAGTATTTTATTTTTTCAGTGTTTAGCGAAAAATGTTACACAGAAGGATTTAGATATTGGACGAATCTATCCATCTCTTAACGACATACCATGTTTATCTCATAAAATAGCTGTGGATGTGATTGAGGAAGCTTACAAACGCAGTATGTATGGACTTAATTCACTGTACCTCTGTTATTCTACTAATCTATATATATTTTATCTGTCTCTGTGTTCCGTGAGTGTTTCCGTGGCATCATCAGGCCCTATCAGAATACTAGCGCTGCGTTATTTTTACTTTTTAGTTAAATATCGCAGCATATGCTGAGATAGGAGCTTTTTTGGCCTCGCACAGGTCTTTTATTTTTATCATTTAATATTGTTTTCTTTTATTTTAAGTTAAGTATTTATAGATTAAGTAGTTACTTTTTATTTTATTGTTGTTTGTTCTGTGTGAGTCTTAATGTTTTCCTTTCTTTCTATATATAAAAGCGAATTACCACTCACAGATTAATCACGAAATCTCAGAAACTATAACATCTACGAACTGAAAATTTGACAGGTACATCCGCTAAGAATAGATTTTACGAAACTCCACCCCTAAGGGGATGTAATGGAGGTCCAATGTTTGTTCGGAGAAACCTACTTTCAAGTGGGTGAAGCCACTGGCAGAAGCTAGTATTTTATAAACGTGGAAGTCAATGACTCATGAAGTTTAGTAATTGGATATTTATTTATCAATCACAACTCAACCGCTGAATGGACTTTGATGGCATTTGGAACATAGGTAGACTATGACATTTGAACCAGTAGCATGTTCCATAGGATAATGTTCGAATATCAGTATCGCTAGCGTGGCTACTTCCAGCACGCCAACTAGATTTTTTTTTGTAACCATGAAAATATCAATAAAAGTGCAGTCAGTGAATTTGTGTTACGGTTCATGTAATAACAAGGACTTTACAATTATGTCTATGTGGTCAATTGGAATTGTTGTCAAAAGTTGAGTAATTCCCCTGACGTTACTTGTGCTTTAATATTTTACAGAGCTCTCAAGTATTTATCCTAAACCACAAGACTTAGACAAGTATATAGCTGATTATATTTACAAAACTGAATATGATGATCTCAGACCAGATTTTTATGATTATCCTGAAGCTAAAGGGGTAACAGTGAAATCAGTAGAAGAAATGGTTAAACAATTGTAAGTACTTATTTTATCTATTCTTTATGCACAAAGGAGTACAGAGGCGGACTTAATGCCTTAAGGCATTTTCTACCAGTCAACCTTTGGGTGATGCTGAGACAAATTTTGGTAGGTGCAATATTACCAAGTAGTTGTTTAAAGGCATCTATAAATTACGTTACACGTTTAGGGGAGGCGAAAGTGGTTGACGAAGATTATATGACAAAGGGTGAGAGGAGTTACGTGACGTCACATTTTAAAATTTACTTGCTAACTAAGAGCTCATACACACGAGCGGCATGTTGCCAGCGGCAGAGGTAACTGCAGCCGTCGAAACCTCGGCGGCAGCCGTCGACACATCGGCGGCAGCTGTTAACGCGTCGACATTCCAACTTTGAACATTAGCGGCAGCCGTCGTGTGCGTCAATTGTCACTATAGATCGACTGTAGGCGCCGACGCGTCGACAGCTGCAGTTGCTTCTGCTGTTGGCAACATGCCATTCGTGAGTATAAGCCATAACACGAATTTAAGCAGGTCTAACTTAGCTACGATGATGGAAAATGTTTTTTTTTTTATTTCTTTGCAAGAATATATTATTTTCTTGCTTTGCTTTGATGGTTCTTGCTCTGCAATGATCAGATAATATGTCTATATATTATGGACAGTAGCCTATGGATGCTAATGGATCTTTCAAAAGGTGACTAATTTTTTCAAGTAGCACTGCAGTGCTGTCTGAAAAACGATTAAATATTATAGGAAATATAGAAGCATTAGCATTTTGCAAATATAGAATAGATGTTCAAATATAATATTGCACAATCTCTAAAATATTGTTTAATCATGAAAAACAGGGTTTTGAGAATAACGCGGTTGAAATATTGCATGGCATTATTTTATGTACTTACCATCATCATCAAAAAATTTGCTGAAGCTCACGAACATAGACTTGACCGACATGTGAAAGTTGAGGTAAACCAGCTGCCAGACAACACGGTCCTAGTGCGTATGCTATCAATTGAGAATTAAACTCTTGAGTTAGTATAGTGTGTAAAGTGTATAATAAGACTAGTGGTCAATGTTGTGCATACTATATAACAATGAACAAAGTTTTTCTGAAACTAGATCGAGCTAATCGCGTGCGTTGTTATGATGGCTTGACTGCGGACAGGCACAACGCGCGTGTTCCGCACCGCGCTGCGGTTCTGGCTGAGCATTATAAATTAGAGTTAAATTGCTTATTAGTCTTTTAGGCTACAATGTAATCAGTTATTAAGAAATTTGTTTTTAATAAATAAGTACAAAAAAAAAAATATTTTGTAACAAAAAATATTCACACTACAATTATGGCGTTATTATTAATCGAATGAGTATCAAAATCCGAATTAAATTAATTGCTTTGTTATCTCCATACCGCTTTTTTATCAGATTTTTAGAGAATGTGCGATATGTAAATATTTATAAATTTTATGCTGCATATAGCTTGCGTGTGCAAGCTAGCGAACAATTTTCGTTGTTTTTTTTTTTTTGGGTAAGACAACGAAAGCAAATGATTTTATATTCGCCGGGTATTTTTCGGACATCAATTTAATTTCATCCTCATTATTTCCGACTAAGGTTTTTTTTTACATGTATGACAACAGGACGAAAATATGGATCTGTAAGATGAGAAAAAAGGATAGGTTATATATGAATCCGACAGCTGTCACCCGCACCATCCTATAGCAATTGTAGTGTAAGCAGGCCGAATAACCGTTGATTTCCAATTTCAGTAAAAGCAAAAAATAAATAATGATTACATAATATAACGTGAAGAAATAGTTTCCTGTTCAAACGAATAAATTCACTGATGAGACCAAGGAAGTGAATGAGGTTGGTATCTTTTTTTATGTCACCTTCTGATCTATTAGAAATTCACCCTTCAAGTTTCTTAAAACTCTTTTTCATACATTTAGAATACCTGTTGTAGAGACAAAAGAGTTTTTGGGCAAGCTACGAAATGGTTCAAAATAGTACCACGGCCCTTTTCTGTGGTTTTTTTTTTAATTTTTTAATTTATTTTTTTTGCCCTTTTCTGTGGTGAGGTATCTTCATCGACCCTCTGTTCTGTTCTGTGAGCAATGTGCCCTGCCCAGTAACTTTGGTTCTCCTGCCCTTCCCATTGCCATTTGGGTGAGCCTTCTAATAAGGCCCAATGGGAGCGGCCATGTTTCAGAGCCTTATGTAATCACCTAGATCTAGTTTTTTAGCTATTTGTAAATTTGGTTGTATGACATTTCAAAGTGCAAACCAGACTGCGGTTGATTTAATAAAAATTAATCAATGGTATCTCATTGGTGTTTGAGAAAGCACTGAAGTATCAATTAGTGGAGTTAAATTATTTAATTAAAAGTTATTTTCTTTTTCAGGCTTATTAAAATGGATCCTACTGATGCTAGACGATTGATTGTCTACATCAATGAAGAAAAAAATTACTGGGTACCATTGGGCGTTCGTGCGTACGAGTGCGGTTTTAATACTTGCCTATCTAAGACCAAACTTATAAGTACAGTACATTGAGGGACATTAAAAGGGCCACTAGAAGTTTTATTGCAAAATCGACTACTTATGTGCTGAAAGGGTTGGATAGTGTTAAACTTTATTATCTAAAATACAGACGTAATTAAGCAGTGGCGTAGCTGGCCCTGCATCAAATAATTTTGAATGATTTTTTCGAGACTGTATAACTGGATAGGTTGACAAGTCCTGATTGAAAATGAGCTCGTTTAATACAGTATTCTACTACTGGGTAGGTTAATTTTTTTATCGTGATCTTATGTACAAAAATCTAGAACGAGCAGAGCGAGCTGTAATATTGGAACATTATCAAGTTACAGGCCTCTTATCAAGAAGAGAATTTAAGGTTGTAGGCCCGGGGGCCAATCATTGCAATGGCTATTACAGCGGTAGCTACGCCCCTGTATTTAAGCTTTTAGTGTTGAAAAATAACATGTATAAATTAGTTTTATACATAGACAGAGAATACTCTGAGCAGTCCCAGGCATAAAAAGGTGTCGGTCGTGCGACCAGTCTTGCAAGAGGAGATGCCTTGTATTAGTGGTCAATTCTGCTCAATCCGTACTATACGCCCTTGGTTTTATAGTGTAAAACCAAGGCCATAGAAAATGGATTGAACAGTATGTGTATTTTTTATAATATAAAAGATAATAAATACTAAAACTGTATCTCAATTGTATGCACGGTTACAAAAAATAAATAGTCTTGGTAAAATATCGTGTTTATTACAATAATAAACTTATGATTGCACCATTTCTAAGTGTTTTTTTTTTTACTAGCCTTTTGCTACTGCAGAGCTTGTAAATACGGCAAGCAGGTCTCTCTCTTTCTTCCAAATGAAACCCGCACTTTCACGCGGCGACGAAACCTCGGTTCTTTAAAGTTAATTTCCACTGAAGCAGAGTTGGGTTGAGTGGAGCGGAAAAGACCAGTGTAAAGTGGTATTATCATTGAAGTGGAGCGGGGTGGAGTTGAATCTGTTCTGTCCAGCTTGGAGTCATGTGTTCATATTTGTTTTATTTTAAAGTCTGCTCAACTCCACTGCACTCCACTTATATTGTTTCCATTGATGCGGAGTGAAGATTTCGAGTACTGTGATTGGGCAATTCATGGTCCACTTTTCTCCACGCCACTCAGCGTGTATGAGTCAGAGTGTGTTCTTCAAAGTAGGAAAACAGCTAACCTGACTAAATAACCAAGTGCTGTAGGGTGATGTGGGGCACAGCGTTTATCAAGCTCTAATAATTCGGAATCTACAGACAAATAATGCTTCTAACAAGGCGTCACTAGCAATCGTCGAATCGCCACAGTACCATCGCTACATGGAGACATAATACACTGCCGCGTCATTCTATTGCTAACTCAGTCACAAATTCATGTCTTTTATACTCGGTTGAATTTTCACTACAGGTTACCCATATCTCCTGGTCATGTAAAAAAGTCGACAATATTTCACTGGGTAAGCCAACAACTGATACATCTTTCCTTGAGTGCACTGGAACATTGATAACATAAGGATGACCACTTAGTGTCTAAACACACTACGCCGAAAAAACGCTACCGAAGTTCGGTGTGTTAACGCCTGCAATGCTATTTGTATTATTTACGACGCATTATGCCGAAATTACGTTGCATTATGGCATACGGCCGAACTTTGGTCGGCGGCGAAGTATTCAGTAGAGCACACATTACACGCAACCGAACTTCGGTTCAATTGTCGACTGATGATATAAACTTTTTGCTACATTAACTCTATAATTAATATCCTTCTTTAAATTGATTGTCAATTTTTTTTTTTTTTTTTTTGGCAATTGAGCCGGTTTCGACTATTCTGGATTGTCAAATATTATTACGCAACTGAATTTCAGCCGCGTAAGTTCAGCACTTATGGTGTGTCATGTCAGCCGAATACGTCGGAACGTAAAATCAGCCGCGGAACTTCCGTCGCGTACCTTCGGCATAGTCTTAGACACTTAGAATCATGGAGGAGCGGAAACAACGCGACGCGGCGACGTAGGTATAATTTTCTTCCAATGATTAGGTGGGATCCTTCAGCTTATAACTTCTTTAGTGGGACACTGCTTGATATCTACCGTCTTTCCTAGAAACAATTTTCCTGCAAAATGTTGTTCGCGCGATGCAGAACAGTAAGTGATTTTGTGGCGCCATCTACTTACGGTCGCTGAAATCTTGAAGTAAGCTGTATGACTACATAGTACTATTAGATGCGTATAGGTGTCGCTAGAAAAATATATTAGTTCAGCTTTTTAGCCTGGAAGAATTATCACGAATGTGGATTGGGCTTGGTTATTTGTGTAGGTTCACGTACACCTTTTTCTGAACCGCCTTATGAGGTAAAACCACTACTTATATATACTTAACACATTAGAATTCATTACTCGATGAATTCTCGACGATAGGAATTAAAGTTGGTCGCATCTACCCACACTTCAATTATTTTCTAAAATATCGCAGAATATTGCTGCTAACATTGTTTCAATGGTATGTGACCGAATCGAGTGTTTAATAACGTAGATACAACCAATATCCGTTCCGTAAAATTTAATTTACAGATTTAAAAAATATATGCCCATAATCCAAGTGATTTAAATATCCATCCCATGTTTCAAGATTCTATACTTTCCCTGAGATTACATTCAAGTACATTGAAGTTCTCTAGTTCTGTTTTTATTCTTCATTTGTTCGTAGTCAGCAGAACCTCTTGGTTAAAGAAATAACAGCCACACGAATGGATCTTTAAGGTTTAGCACCACTTGCCCAAGTCGGTTTGTGGGTGGGTGAGCATCTATAGGTATCAAGATTCCTCTGTGCCTCAGAAAGTGCATTCGACTGTTTATTCCAGCTGTTATTTTTAGGTATTCGACAGTGGTGGCGGTTAGTTTAGGTGATCAGTGATGACGGATAGTTAAAGGTTAGGAAATCTGCCAAGAGCCACCATCGCGTTACCCAATTACTGGGTTATGGTGGTCAGATATCAGTTGCTCCATGTAAAATACTTCAACTCAGCTGCATCCGTTAGACTGGAATAGTTAGGTAACTCGCCGTCCGATCGTCCGGTAACCGTCCGGACCGAGCCCAAGTCGTCGATGCGCGTAACAGTACGCGTCATCGACACACGTCATCCACACGTGCCTCAGGAGATGTCGGCAAACTGTAGGGGCCCAGCAGAGTCGAGTTACTGGGGCCAAGGGTCCGATTCTGAAAAGAAGACTTAGCCCTGTTATAAAGGCAACGAAGGAAAAGGAGTGGGTCAGTAAAAGTCTGACACACCCTCCGCTCCGCCCAAGAGCCGGGGTTGTCGTTGGATGATTTTTCCACCAAAAAAAAAAAATAGTTGGAAAAAAATTCTACTTACTAGTGACTTCTCAGAAGTCCTTTGAGAGAGGCTGCGGGAATTTTCGTCTTTCGAACATGCCCGCAGCCCTCAGAGGTTTACCGTGGCTCTGGAACGCGAAGGGCAACGGAAAGACGGGCCTCTGTCCTAGTTTTAGTTTTTTTTTTATGTGGGAAGTTACCAAACAAATTCTCCCACTCTTGTAGGAGTGGGAGGAAATATCAGACTTTTCCTGACTAAAAGTCTGATACTCCACACACACACACACACACACACACACAGTTTTCCTTCAGTTACTGAAGGAACACTGTGGGTTTTCACTGTGGCTGCTTCGGCTGCGGTAACTCCTTTGAACAATACGCTACCCTGGCAGGTATTGGCCCTAACTGGCCCCTACAATTTTGCGGATGCTCCTGTTCTAGCTCGGAGACATGGGATCGTCGGGAAGTTAAGTCTCGTCATTTTTTTTCGAGAGGTATCTGTGCTGAATAGTCGAGACATCTAAATGGATTTTTTAATTTATTTGACTTTTACTTCCACAAAGTAACTAAAATCAATTAGGGCTAAAATAAAATGAGAACTATCTGACTTGCACGTCATGTATTGGGTTCGAAGTCGGTCGTCTAACTGGCACAATATCCGGGGTTATCACACGCCAGCTGCTACAGTGTCGATTACACTGGACCGTTGCCACCGAAAATGTTTGCTATATCAACGTAGCATGTTATAATCGTGTCGTATGTAGGTGAGCGTGTTCAGTTGTTCATACAAATTGGTCCGCTAAAAGTTTTGGGTCGCATTCGATTATGGAGCGACAGTTGGAATTTTGAAGTTTTTAATTGACAATTTTAGCGTTTTGTGTATGATATTAAGCTGGATTGTGTTTGATTAGTAACGATAATTGGAAGCCTC
The DNA here is from genome assembly GCA_961205895.1 of Mythimna pallens. Lineage (NCBI taxonomy): Eukaryota > Metazoa > Arthropoda > Insecta > Lepidoptera > Noctuidae > Mythimna > Mythimna pallens. Next base: position 15,580,197 of record OY540835.1, read on the forward strand.
CTACAAGGTGGACCGATGACCTCGTGAAGGTTGCGGGAATCCGATGGATGAGAGACGCACAGGACCGTTCATTGTGGCGACAGTTGGGGGAGGCCTATGTCTAGAGTATTCCAGAGTGGACGTCTATCGGCTAAAATGATGATGATGAGTAACGATAATTTACATTCTTTTTGAGTTTGGACTTGACATGTGTTCCAGTAAATGAATAAAAAATAACGCTCGCGTGAAAGTAGGTTTCTCCATACATACTTTGGATCTCCATTTCAGCCCTCTAGGGGGTGAATTTTGGGAAATCCTCTCTTAGTGCTCGTCTACATCATAAAGGAAAATTCCACACTCCTAGTCCCAGTAGTTTCGGCTGTGCATTCATATTTCAGTCAGTCTATCAGTATCCACTCTTAAGCTGTTGAAACTTTAACGGGCTGGACTAAGCGTTTCGCTTCTTCGTTTATGCTGCGTACATCGAAGGTTTGGAACAATTTTCCTGCTACATTCTTCCCGTCCAACTATAATTTAGGTGTCTTCAAGGCTAGAGTGAATTAGGCTCTTAATAAACTAATGCGCCTCACCATCAATGATTGCATCACTGCTTACCATCAGGTGGGATCGCAGTCAAGCACTGGTTTATATCAATTTCAACAAAAAGTCAGTTTTTTCGTTTATATAATATATATAAATTAGCTTCTGTCAGTTGCTTCACACGCGTAAAATTAGAACATTTATAGCATAAACTCTCTCTTTTAGAGACGTTATGTCACATTCCACCTTTTGAGAACCCGCACCTATTCCTTCCAGTTCTTGCGAAAGCAAAGGTTGTCCCACCTTCTTCTTCGTGGTTTCCCTAAATATTACATAAAAAACAACATGGTTCAAAGATTCAATAACTCAGCAGTGCCCAACAAAACATGCCGTAATATTCTCCATGACAAGCGCATTTATAGCTCAAGGATTTGTTATGCAAAAATTGAATTTACGAATTCGCGAATGTAGAACAAAGAACATAGCCATACATCACTTCCCACCTGTCTCGGCTCGCTACGCGGTACCAACGTTTATTTTACTGCATGAATACAAAACCCCTTTTTGGTGGATATGCTGAAAGGATGCAGTTTCATTGTAACACAGCTTTGATAAACGTTTTTCGGGTTCAGGTCTCAAACCGTACCCCACCTGTGTAGACCGTATAGACAGTAGGAACTGTGATGATTCTAAGACCTCATGGTAACATCACCCTTTTTTTGAGCTAGGAAATTATTCAATGACTTGTCTCGCCTATGGTGGAGCGAAAGGGCGTGTCAGACTTTTACTGACTAAAACCCAGTTGTGTAGTTCAATTGCCCTTTGCCCACTAGGATGCCCTAGCGTGCATCCGCCCTGCTGAAACTACGGTTATGCTGGCATCTCTTTGAAGCTTCCACACTATGCACCGTTGACGACTCGGGCTCGATCCTTCGTCGAGTCCGGACGGTGAGCTAGGTAACATCAACCTGAAGTGCGTATGCTTTGATTGTATTTTGGCAATAAATTATGAACAACACAACATTATGAGATGAATGGTTGCTTCTTTTTAAGAGTGAAGCCAAATGGATATATTTCTGTAAAAAGCTTTTTTTTTTATACAAAAGTCCTATTTGTACCGCACGGCTACATAAGATTAATAAATTTTTTCAATTGGTTTGAATGTGACGACATTCACAAGAAGTTGGTAGAATCATCACAGCGTTCATTTCTTGGATTCGTTTCTAATAATAATAATTTCGGTTATTTGTATGTATTTATATAAGTATGTATTTATTTTTGTTTTAATTTTCTATTTGTTTGTTTACCATTAAGTTGCACCTACTATATAATAATATATACACATAAAAGGAGAAAGTGACTGACTGACATATCAACGCACAGCTGAAATTACTACAAGGTCTAGGAGTGTGAAATTTTAAACATAGTTTTCTTTTATGATGTAGACGAGCACTAAGAGAGGATTTTTCAAAATTAAACCTCCAAAGGGAGAAACGAGGATCCAAATTTTGTAAGGAGAAAACTACCATGAAGAGGGTGAAGCCATTGGCAGAAGCTAGTATAATATAAATAAACGAGACTGAAAAAAACTTAACTTAGCTACTCACAAAATTACGTCCTTTAGCTTCATACTAAAAGCTAAATGCAGAGGGCGTTCGATACAGTAAAATCATGAAAAAAGAAATAGGTTGTAGACCCTACCGCTGGATATAAGTACCTACTCCTGGCTACAACAAAATTTTACATATTGCAGCTAATTAGGTACCAATTAATGATATAAATTATGTCAATCAGGTATCAAACATGCATTTTAGTTTAGCGCGAACTGAAATTAACTAAAATTAATTAAGCAAATTTTAGCGAGCAACATGCGGTATAATCATTCTATAATTTACATAGATATTGATTTACGACTAAAGTAGGCACCATATAAACATAAAATAATGGTCATTTACCCTCCATTGATGATACCTACATTTATTGATATTTTTAATTTCAAAAACGAAAATACACACATCTATCGAGATCCTTTGCATTTTCTAGTAATGAACATAGTTTGTTTTTTGGATAACTACTTAGAGATATTAGGAACACCGTAGCCGAGGGGTGCAAAAGAGAACCCTGGGACCGTGGAACGAAGGCAAAGAAGGAAAAAGAGTGGGTTTTAGTCAGTAAAAGTCTAACATGCCCGCTCCGCCCAAGGACGGGAAATGTCATTGGATGATTTACCACCTAGAAAAAAATATATTAGGAAAAGGACAATGTACTTTATTTTAAGTTTATCTGTCGCCTTGTATAAATTATTTTACGAATGAAATAATGGGGCCATTACAATGCAATTCAGTATCAGTTATCAGGTGCTTAGGTATGCTCATTGTCATCATTCTTTATTTTTTATTGAAAATTTGCCTTTATATGAATTTTTCCTCATGTAAAAACATACACAAGATAACTAGACTAGACTAGTCATTGAAATACTTGCTTTATCAAGCGCAGTTTATTTGAATAAATCAAAACCCTACGAATCTATATATTATATATATAAAAGGAGAAACAGACTGACTGACATATCAACGCCCAGCAAAAACTACTCGGACTGGGAGCGTGAAATTTTAGCACACGGTTTTCTTATGCCGTAGGCGAGCACTAAGAGAAGATTTCTCAAAATTCCCCCCCTAAAGGGAAATGGATGAAAGGGGATGAAATGGGGGTCCAAAGTTTGTATGGAGAAACCTTCTTAGTAGCGGTCGAAGCCGCTGGCAGAAGCTAGTGTAATATTATAATGTAAATGTGGAAGTGTGTGTATTTAGAGGTTTGTTAATTAGCATGCTTCAATTTCAATAAAACTGGACAGACGAGTAGGTACGTGACGAGATCATGACCCGGATGAGGACAAAAGATGTTTGTTATCCCTGTTCAGTAGTAGGTACATTCCCATGTCATAATTTTCAATTCTTAAGGGGGCGAAGCTGATAACAAAAGTTAGTATTACAATAGGTTTTTTTATTTTTTATTTTGGCACGGTTGGCGCAGTGGTTGAGTGACTTGCTGCTACGCTGCGTATCACTGGTTAGATTCCCGCGCGGAATAAATATTTGTATGGCGTACAAATAGTTCTTCCAGGTTTATGTGTATTGTGAATGTGAGTTTATTTGTTGGCGAAGACATCCACGATACTAGAGTTATTCATAGTACAGGCCAAAGTACAAAAAAGAAAAGAAAAAAGCCGGCCAAGTGCGAGTCGGCCCCGCGCCCGAAGGGTTCCACACCATCCGTAGCAAAAAGACGGCAAAAAAAAAAACGTTTGCTGTATGGAAGCACTCTTAAATATTAGTTTTATTCTATTTTTTTTTAATATCTGTTGTTATAGCTGCAACAGAAATACATAATCTGTGAAAATTTCAACTGTCTATCACGGTTCTTGAGATACAGCCTGGTGACAGACGGACGGGAAGCGCAGTCTTCTAATAGGGTCTGTTTACCCTTTGGGTACGGAACCCTAAAAAATAATTCAGAGTACAATATCAGCTGGCTCTCGACTGGTTTGACTAACATAAACTATCATTCTTTCATATTGAATTTCATCGATTGTTCCGAAGAAGTTGTTTCATTTATAAGCAGGCGAAGTGCAACCACCTTACTGTGATCGAAGTCATTATATAGCTTTGTCTACCGTTGGTACCGTTGTTGGTACAGTTAAGTTACATCTTTTTTAAAGCTGCATAATCCGTGTTTAGTATGTACGATTGTTTTTGTTTTGAGAGTTCATTTTGTTTTTGTTTTGACTGGCCTGTTGGTCTAGTGGTTAGTGGCCCTGACTGCTATGCTGGAGGTCGTGGGTTCGATTCCCACCCAGGTCAAATGTTTGTGATGAGCACGATCATTTGTTCTGTGTCTGGGGGTAATTTATCTATAATATTTATGTATTTAGAAATATTTATGTATGTTTATCAGTTGTCTAGTTCTCATAACATAAGCTCTGCTTAGCTTGGGACTAGACGGCGTTGCCTGATAGTTGTGGAATATTATTTATTTTTAGCGTTGTTAAATGATATAGGAAAATGCAATCCGTTTATAAAAAAAAAAAATCCTCCCGACCGCGCAAAAGATATGCACAAGTGTGTGAGCAAACACAGGTGCACTTTCTGTTCCTTTACCCTCATAGACCGATGAGGCGGCAATCGGATGCGACCAGAGAGAGATCTGCCCCCCTAGCCAAGTTACAATCGTATCGTTCACGCCAAACACTTCGAGTAGGCCACGCCTCTAATTCCTTTGTTCGGACCACATGACTGCGCGTTGAGATGACGTCAGAACAAAGGAATCAGAGGCGTGGCCTACTCGAAGCGTTTAGCGTGAACGATACGATTGTAACTTGGCTAGGGGGGCTGCCTTCCTAGCCAAGTTACAACCGTTTCGTTTCGATTCTCTTTTCGTCAATTGACTAATTCCTTTGTTCTGATGTCATCTCAACGCAGTCACGTGATCAGAACGGAATAGGAGGCTTGGCCGACTCGAGGCGATCAACGAAAAAAGAAACGAAACGGTTGTAACTTGGTTATGGGGCAGACGCACATACAATGACTTTACGTGCTTTTTGAGGCACGGGGGTATCAAAACATCAACTTCGAAACTGGGCTGCTACAGAGTAAATTTGCTCGACCCGAGAATCGCTTCTCACCTCAAGTCTCCACAGTACGCCGTCCAGCCGTCCGGTAACCATATGGGCCGAGCCCTAGTCGTCGACAGCGCGTAGGTAGTCTTCCACGCGCGCCTTAAAGAGACGTCAGCAAAACCGTAGCAGCCCAGCAGGGCCGAAGTCTAGGGGCGCCAAGGATTGACTTCCGAAAGGTAAATCCGGGGTCCTGGAACGCAAGGCAAAGTAGGAACATAGATGTGGTTTTAGTCAGTAAAAATGTCAGACTTTTCGCGCCCTCTCGCCCTCGCGCTCCGCCCTAGAGCGTGAGACGTCATTGGATGATTTAATTCATAAAACCCCAAGCGAACACTCTCTCACTCTTTCATTGTCTTTCTATTGTGTCTCTAAAAACCTTAAAAAAAAAAACTAAAATAAGAGGTCCTTTATTTTAGTTTTTTTTTCCAACAACAGTCTACTGTTGTTGGAAAAAAAAAACTCTAAGCTCTAGCTATAGCGACCATGAGACCACCGAGTAACCACGCTAAAATAAAAATAAATACATGTAGTAGGTCATGCACCATACATATGTTTTTAATACCTCAGCTCAAAAAGTTTCAACGTAATACTAAAATATGTACGCGGACTAGACAACAATGTGGACGTGTTTTTTTTATAGCTTTTCTCTGTCACGCACATACCCTGCGGAATAATTAAGAGGCCCCTATGCCCTCGCACACTCGTTGCGGTGCGCTCATATTAAACTTTAAAATTAATGTTGTGCTCCACACGGTAAAGTGTATCAACATAGAATTCCACTTAAACGGTCAAAATCCCTTCGTATCCTGTCGTTTTCGCCGTCCTGCAGGGAACCACAAAAGAGCCTTAATAGTAAATAATCTGTGAGCCTTTTGTATGAAGATAATCGGTGGTCCCAGTGAAGGTCTGTTTGTAAGATAACCCCAAAGTTACAAATGCAATAGGAACGTGATCAATAATATTAAACCGTGGTATAAATATGACCGTGCGATTCTTTTAAAAAATAAATACTTAAACTAAAACAATGTGTTAAAGCCTGTTAAAAACAAAGAAGAGAAATATATTTTCCTCTCGAGTTATCGTGGCCCTGTAATACAAAACAACAGTGCGTTTTAGTTAGTAAAAGTTTAACACGTCCTCTCCATCCTAGAGCGTGAGAAGTCCTTTGATGATTTCCCATCTCAAAAAAATGTTTTCTGATCATTTTTTCCCGTTTCAGCATCTAATAGTGTCCTATTTATTTAACAATATTTTTCCAAGATAGCCGCGTTACACAGCTAGAAGCATGATATTTTGTAATGGAGACACTGCAGAAGCGACGATTTTCTACAACAAGAATATAGTGAACGACTACATGAGATGCACATAGCGTAAAATGGAACGTGCTCCTTAAATATTCTCTTTAAAGAAAGTATAGGAACGTAATTATTTTATAGGTTTACGTTAAAATAGGTTTGCAGAGATAACGGTTTTTTTTTTCGGTGGGAAAATCATCTTATGACAAATCGGGCTTTTGGGCGGAGCGCGAGATAGTGTCAGACTTTTACTGACTGAAAACTCACTCCTGTTCCTTCGTTGCCTTCGTCCCAGGGCCCCGGGTTTGGTTTTCACACTACCCATGACCCTAGTAGGCTCCCTGAGGCGCGCGTGGAACAATCCGCACCGTCGACGACTTGGACTCGGTCTGGACGGTTACCGGACGGTCGGACGGCGGGCTACCCATTGCTCGCCGTCCGCAAGCCCGCGCTTACGGTGGCCGGAAATCGGGATCGGAATCCCGGCGGCAGTTGGGGTGTGAGGACCGTTGCCTCACGCGATTGGCCGCCTCCTTTGCTAGCATTACTGCTTCGCAGAAAGAAGCAACCGCTTGCCACTCCTCCTCGCTCCGGACCATGGCCTGTACCAAGGCCCGACGCGAGAGATCGCCGCCACCGATCGCCCCTACGAGGACACGGCGTTGCTCTGCCCAAGCGGGGCACACCTCCATCGTATGCTCCACCGTGTCCTCCGGGCGGTTCACACAGTGGCGACACCCGGGCGTCGCTTCCGCACGAATCCGGTGCACGAACTTCCCGAACTTACCATGATCGGTGAGAACCTGCGTCATGCGGAAGGTGAGGACGCCGTGAGGTCTTTCCAACCACGCCTCAAAGAGGAGACTTAACACCATAATTGTGGCGTGCCCAGCAGAGATAACGGTGGAAAATCTTTTGAAGCCGGACTTATGTCCTTCAATATTATGTAAAATAGGAAATCCAATAAGTAATAATTTTTTTTATTATTGATGGGCTCGCGTTTGACCACTATCTCACCTGATGGTAAGCGATGATGTGGCCGACGATGGAGCACTTATTTCAAAAGAGCTTGATTGATTTCTAAAATTCATTTTGACAATACTTAATTGATTGAAGTAGAGTTGTAGACTGTGAGCCATGTAGTGTTCCACATGCGCCTCAAGGATATATCAGAAAAACCGTAGGGGCCCAGCAGGGCAGAAGCCTACTGAGGCCATGCGTTAGCTTCTGAAAGGAAAACCCCGGGTCATGGAACATAGGACTGGGTTTTAGTCAGTAAAAGTCTAACAAGCCTTCACGCTCTGCCCTAGAGCGAGAGAAATCATTGGATGATTACCCACCTAAAAGCCATGTGGATTAAAATTATATTATAGGTACAAATATATCATTTGCCAAGGAATAGGTTCAAAACAATGGAAGGTACAAAATAATAGCCTTGGTATAACCATCTTCTATGTAGATGTGTAGTTTTCGGCCTTTTCACGTCGGTTTGGCCGTCCAGGTTGGAATAATGGCGAATGCAAAATAACGTGAAACTAAAGCTCATGACTACGAAACACTGTAATTATTTCCCACTAACTTCAGCTTACAAGCAATTCTAGGCTCGAGCAAGTTGTTTTCGTATTTCTTTACATTTTATTCGTAGAAAGCAAATTTATTTCGGCTATAATTTGACTTCATGTGTTTCTGTAGGTAAGTTTACACACTAATAAAAAGTGTCAGTATGATTGTGTGTATAATATGTGTATGTTTATATATGTTACTTTTTCGTGCTCAAACAGTTGAACGGAGCTGTAAAAACATATAAGTAATAAACAGGGGTCGGAATTAAGTAGAGTTATTCATGTACTTGCATCGTAATGTTGATATTAATTTATGGATCTTCCCATGATTTCTAATGTAAAATCCCGTGTAGCCAACAATATTACAAATAAATAATTTTAAAAACCTCAGAGATAGATAAGACAAATAAAACAAAGATAATTAACATTTAATTTTTATTAGTAGTAAGGTTAACAAAATACAATTCCTCCTCCTCGTCATTAATGCAGGAAGAATTTTTTTTTGCTATATTTCTGATAATGTCATAAAAAAATCTGCTCTTTAAATTTAATCTCGGGATTTGAGGCGTATCCACTTTATTCTTTCGTTGTATGAAATCGATGTAGGTATCTGATTAACTATCTAATTCCGACCTCTGGTAATAAAATGACTATATTAACCTGACTATATTATTAATAAAGTAAAGTAGTACCAATTTTCAAATCAGGTAGTAAGAGTGATCCCTCTAATTATAGACCTATATCTGTGCTTCCAGCATTGAGTAAAATCTATGAAAAAATCATGCTCGACCAGATGTTGTCTCATTTCAATTCAAATAGGATTTTGCATAGTCATCAGTTTGGCTTCACGAAAGGAAGGTCAAAGACGGATGCAGGAGTGAAACTCATCAGTCACATTTTGGAATCCTGGGAGAAGTCCCAGGATGCTATTGGCATATTCTGTGACCTCTCAAAAGCATTTGACTGTGTTGACCATAATACTCTGATCCGTAAATTACATCATTACGGAATTCGTGGACGAGCTGCTGATCTTGTTTTTTCCTATTTATCTTACAGGCAGCAAAAAGTATCCATTAATGGGGCGACGTCTTCGGGGTCTTTAATAAAGATGGGCGTGCCCCAGGGTTCAATTCTTGGCCCTTTTCTTTTTCTAGTTTATATTAATGAACTTCCTTATATGATGGCTAATTTATCCGATATAATTCTGTTTGCTGATGACACTTCTCTTATTTTTAAAGTGGATAGAAAAGATACGGATGTCTTGCAAGTCAATGAAAGTCTGACTGTTCTTTCGAAATGGTTCGCAGCTAATAATCTCTTATTAAATGCGAATAAAACTAAATGTATGAAATTTTCATTACCAAATGTCCCTCAAGTTGGCGTTAATCTAATTCTAGACGGCAACAAACTTGATGTTACTACGGAAACTGTGTTTTTAGGTATAACTATCGATTCTAAACTGCAGTGGGGCGCTCATATTAGAACTCTTTCAGGTAGATTAAGCTCAGCCGCATACGCAGTACGAAAAATAAGGCAATTGACAGATGTAGCCACCGCTAGGTTAGTTTACTATGCTTATTTCCACAGTATTATGTCTTATGGCATTTTACTGTGGGGATCTGCAGCTGATGTGGACTCAATTTTCATATTGCAAAAGAGAGCAATCCGGGCTATTTATAAAATGGGTCCTCGCGAGTCATTCAGAAATAAATTCAAAGAAATCGATATACTTACTCTGCCTTCTCTTTATATCTTGGAAAGTATTTTGTACGTTCGTAAAAACCTAGGACTTTTCAAAATTAGAAGCGATTTTCATAACATAAATACGCGCAGTAAACACGAAATTGTATTACCCAAATGGAGATTAGCTAAGACCAGCAAGTCATTTTTAGTAAACAGCATACGCTTTTATAACAAGCTACCAAAGGCGGTGACTGAACTTAGCGAGGGCAAGTTCAAAACCCATATTAAGCGTGTCCTAACTAAAAAAGCGTATTACAAAGTTAAAGACTATGTCGAAGACACGCTTGTTTGGCAATGTCTGCTTCTGCACATGTGGCCCCCTGGTAACTCATAATATTGTGTACATCTGTCTATTAACTGCTCCACATTTGTTGTAATATATACATTTTTTCTTTTCTTCCTACACATTGCTTTTGCAATATTTTTTATATTAGTAGACGCCAACCACCATAAATTCGTTAGTAATTTTCTTTTTGTTGACATGTCATTTATTGATAATTGTAATTACTTATTGTTCTTGTTTTTTTTTTATATAGCTTCTTTTTTTTTAATGTGAATGTGAGAACACCGTGGACTTCGCGAATTCTTAGGTTACTTCCTATTACGACTCACTTTTTTTTTTTTAAATATTATTATTTTTATTGTGCTTTTGGGTACAATATCGACTGGTCTACACTGTTCTTACATAATGTCTATTAATACTGTAATATGAAAATATTGTAAACAATCATTTTTTTAAAAGAGTAACCATGGAGTTTCTTGCCGGTTCTTCTCCATAGGAAACGACCAATTTGGAACCGTGCACTAGCTTCTGACGTTTTATAAGTGCCCATGTAGGCCTATGTGAAATAAAAAATTTTTGACTTTGACTTTGACTAACCAGGCTCGCGTAAAAGTATAAAATTGTCCAAAGGGAACATACTCCCGGCCATTAAAAGTATCATATTTTTTTATTTTTTTTTTTAGGTGGGACTACGTCTTATGACGAATCCCGCTCTTGGGCGGGGCGGGAGATAGTGTCAGACTTTTACTGACTAAAAACCCACTCCTGTTCCTTCGTTGCCTTCGTCCCAGGGTCCGGGTTTCGTTTTCACACTACCCATGGCCCCAGTAGGCTTCGACCCTGCTGGGCTTCTACAATTTACTGACATCTCCCTGAGGCGCGCGTGGAACAATACGCGCCGCCGACTACTTGGGCTTGGTCCGGACGGTTACCGGACGGTCGGATGGCGGGCTACCCATTGCCCGCCGTCCGCAAGCCCGCGCTTACGGTGGCCGGAAATCAGGATCGGAATCCCGTCGGCGGTTGGGGCGTGAGGACCGTTGCCGTTGCCTCACGTGATCGGCCGCCTCCTTTGCTAGCATTACTGCTTCGCAGAAGGAGGCGACCGCCTGCCACTCCTCCTCGCTCCGGACCATGGCCTGTACCAAGGCCCGGCGCGAGAGATCGCCGCCGCCGATCGCCCCCACGAGGACACAGCGTTGCTCTTCCCAAGCGGGACACACCTCCACCGTGTGCTCCACTGTGTCCTCCAGGCAGTACACACAGTGGCGACACCTGGGCGTCGCTTCCGCACGAATTCGGTGCAGGAACTTCCCGAACTTCCCGTGTTCGGTGAGAACCTGCGTTATGCGGAAGGTGAGGACGCCGTGAGGTCTTTCCAACCACGCCTCAAAGAGGGGACTTACCGCCATAATTGTGGCGTGCCCAAAAAGTATCATATGTACAATTCCAGGCCATGGTCTATCCGTGTGCCAAATTTCATCCTAATCCATTTACCTATTCGAGGGTGAAAAGTAACAAACGTACATACACACACTTATAAACTTTCGCCCATATAGTATTAGTGTGATTTGGCACACGGGTTTGCCCACATGTGATAATTTTTATAAATACTTCTCTATCATTTTTTTTTTCACTCAGGTAAAACCGCTGGAAGAAGCTACTTTATTATTGTATAATTAATATTGGGCGTGCATTAATGTTTGTGTCTTTTCTTTCATATTTTCTTCGAAGCTGTCCCACTATTAGATAAAGGCCTTAGTCGTTCTAGGCTCTTTTTTGCACAACTATGCCATCTTTTCTAGAGTGGTCTCGATTATAATAAAATATAGAAGTATGAACCATGTAGGTATTGAAAGTATGTTCCGTACAAAATATACTAAAGCATTTATTAAAAAATACTGTTGAAAACGCGTTTGATAAATGAAAATTTCAGTTCACTATTTCAAACTTTTAATCGTTTTAATCAGGTAAGTCCTTTGTCAGGGAGTGAGTCGTAGTTTCTGAGTTTTGCTAATCCCAAAAAGGTTTTAATAGCGTTTTAGACATTTTAGTGTTTTAACGATGTCTCGATTTAAAAGTTATACTCGTAGTTGGAACTACAACAAAAAAATGACTATTTTGTATTTTACATCAAGGACTAAAAATCACCAAAGAAATGATAACTAAGGAAATGATGAGCTAGTTTTTTTGGTGGAAAAAGATCAAATAACTCCTCCCTGTCTGGGTGGAGGGAGAAAGAGTGTCAGAGTTTTACTGACTAAAACCCTCCTTTTTTAAGGTGGAAAATCATCCAATGACGTGTCCTGCCTTTGGGTGGAGCGGGAAGGCTTGTCAGACTTTTACTGACTAAAACCCACTCTTGTTCCTTCTTTGCCCTCATTCCAGGGCCCCGTGGTTCTCTTTCGCATCATTCATGGGTGTTACTTCAGTTGCCCTTTGTGTTCCATGGCCGCGGTAACTCTTTCAAACAAACCCGCAGGCCTGACCATAGCAGAAGACAGAAATTAGCAAAAAAGTAATGGATACTAAACAGTACACGCAGAAAAATTCTCAAGAATTTTGACCACTGTCCACGGTCACGTAGCTTCATAGATGAGTCATCATCTTCCTGCCCTTGTCCCGTGTTATTTGGGGTCGGCGCAATACGTTTTTTTCTTCCATTCTGCCCTGTCACTCGTCATGCTATCACTAACTTCCATTTCTTTCATATCACTCTTCACACAATCCATCCATCTTTTCTTTGGTCTCCCCCCCCCCCCTTTCCATCCATCCACATGTAAACTTATAACTCTTTTAGTAACATGCGTTTCATCCCTCCTCTTCTCATGACCATACCAAGACAAACGATTCCCTTTCAACTTTTCAGTCGCTGGCGCCACTTTCAAATTTTCCCTAATATACTCATTTCTCACTTTATCCATTCTCGTCACACCACACATCCATCTTAACATTCATTCTCATCTCCGCTATGTGTAATCTTTTTTCATTTGTCTTTTTCACAGCTTCTTAGATGAGTATTCGTCATTTTACGCTTGGTGCCTGCGTGAAGCTTTCATCCAGAACTATGAAACTATGTCGACGAAGCAGCAACGACACGACAGCATACAACCAAAGTCTTGAGACCTTCATGGTTGTGTATGTGAGCTGTTAGCAGGCGTACACCAAGTGTATGATCACGAATACGCGCCTGTGAAGCTACGCAACCATGGACAGTAGGCCTTAAGGCGAGGTCGCACTAATTTTGAAAAAATTCAAATTCAAAGCATTTATTTCAAATAAACCATTTACAGGCACTTTTGAAATGTCAAGAAGTCAGTCAGTTAGAAAAAATGATGCTAATTGCACATTCCAAAGCGTAGATCTCTATGGAGAAGAATGTGCAAGAAACTCCATGGACACTCTTTTCAATCGTGTTTTGCAATTACAAATATCTCTGTTACATGTTTCTTGTCGCTATCATGTGAGAACAATGTCAATAAAGTAAAAATAAAAACTAAATATAGATATTAAAATAGCAACTGGCAGCTAAGAGATGACCAGTCTCAACTGACAGCGCCCGTTCACGGACCTGACGCGAATATTAGCACCACTCAGCTCAACCATTTTAAAGGGAACCGAATGATCCAACACACGCGCCACCATCAGTGAGACATTTGAGTGAGCATGACAAACTCTCAACTGCCATGCTCATTTATGTCAAACAGGACCAATAATAACCTAAAAACCATAAAATAGCTCCATGGTACTCACATTTACAAACTTCGAAAAAAAAATGCTTCTACATTATACAATACTAAATACAATAATAATTAACAACAATAATATTTTACAGATTAAAAAAAAAACATTAAAGAATAATAATAATAATAATAGTTTCAAAACTAATCAATTTGTACACCCCGGTGGTAGTGGAGCTGGACCAGCATTGAGCCAAGCATTTTTATCTTGAATATAATCCTCCAACTTATAATATGCTTGCCTGCATAGTGTGCGTTTAATACAAGATTTAAATTTCGTTTCATTGAGTTCTAATATTTGTGGAGGTATTTTGTTATAACATTTCAAACAGTACCCCATGAAAGAAATGGCCACTTTAGTCAGTCTAAAACCTGGTTGAACTAATTGGTCCCTATTTCTTGTAAGATAATTATGCCTATCGCCTCTTTTGCTAAAAAGATGAAGATTTTTTCTAACGTACATGATGTTTTCATAGATATATTGACAAGGCACCGTCAATATGTTAATATCCTTAAACAGTTCCCTTAGAGAATCGCACCGGCGGAGATTGTAAATAGCTCTGATAGCTCTTTTCTGTAGAATAAAAGTTGAGTCGATGTCTGCAGCCCGTCCCCATAGTAGGATACCGTATGACATGATACTATGAAAATAACTAAAATATACTAGTCTAGCGGTATCAACATCCGTAAATTGGCGGATTTTTCTAACAGCATATGCAGCTGAGCTAAGCCGTCCCGCAAGAGATGTTAAATGAGGACCCCATTGTAGCCTTGAGTCAAGCGTAATCCCTAAGAAAACCGTTTTATCGACAAATTCTAGTTTCTCATTGTTCAATATTATGTCACAATAACTACTCTTAACATTCGGACTTTCGAACTTTTTTGAACTTCTGAAAATCCACAAATATAAAAGAGAAAACTATGATAAATTAGTTTTATTTAAATTGACCTTATGACCAACCAATGTTGAGTAATAATCAAAACATGGGGCCAAGGGCCTGTTACTGAAAGGAAGACTCGGCCCTGGTACGAAAGGCAACGAAGGAACAGGAGTGGGTTTAGTCAGTAAAAGTCTGACACAATCTCGCGCTCCGGCCAAGAGCGGGGATGTCATAAGACGATTTTCCCACCGAAAAAAAATTACATAATATAAAATAGTTGGGTCAATAAAAAAATGACGAATCTGACCGTAAATGCTATATAAGATATATAAGAGATAATGCATGCATGATATATAAAAGATAATGTTACGGAAATATTTGAAAGTTACATATATTAATAGAGCTGGGTTTTAAAATGGTCTATCAAAAACGAAAATCTTGAATATTAGGGTACTATGTTTTTTTTATATAAATTAAATCGCTGTTACGGGGCCGCGAAGTCGACATAGACGCAGGTCAGTACACTCTATGACTGCAACCAGTTCTTAATATAACACATTAGATCTCACCCTAGCTCAATACTACCCAAAAGAAACACCATAAAGGTGCATTTCCCGTACTAGTCTTGCTAGTCCGCATAATTCTAAAAGTGCAAAGTTCCTACATTATAGAGTTCCGTATAATTGGGCCGGATCCGTGTTGTGGAAGTGTGCACTGGCTAAATGGCTGAAAACTGCCAGCTACAGTACTGGAGTACACCCACAGGATATGCAGGTAACACGGACATAGGTTTAATTCTCTAACATTTGTGTGGGAAAGAAATGGGGGAAGCTTTTAAGTTGTGTTGCACGCGGTACCTAATAGCTATTGTATACGGAACTAGGATTCGATGATGTGTGCTGTATTTAGTGAAAATAAAGCTGGTCAGCAAAAAAAGTGTTCTTATTATTGTACAGGTTTATCATAGACTAGCCTGTGCCAGCGGCTTCGCTCGCGGAAAATTAGGTTTCTCTATACAAACTTTGGACCCCCGTTTCATCCTCTTAGGGGGTGAATTTTGGAAAATCCTCTCTTAGTGCTCGCCTACGTCATAAAAGGAGACCTCGTACCAAATTTCACGCTCCTACTCCCAGTACTTTCGGCTGTGCGTTGATATGTCAGTCAGTCAGTATCTCCTTTTATGTAAATAGATTTAATACCCCTGAGTAATACATAGTATTCTTATTTACTCGTATGTATCTCGTATTTTTTAAATGAAATTAACAAATACCTAAAACTCCTTTTTTTCTTTAAATTTTAATTTATGGTTAAACTAGGAAAATATTAAAATCCATTAGATATCTGCTCGTTTCGGCATTTTGTAACTTCGAATAATTATGGACGATAGTGTAATCGTGTGATCTAAATTTATTTTAAATTGTTATAAACCAGTGCTTGACTGCGATCCCACCTGATGGTAAGCAGTGATGCAATCATTGATGGTGAGGCGCACTAGTTTATTAAGAGCCTAAAAACTCTAGCTTTGAAGACACCTAAATTATAATTGGACGGGAAAACCGCAGCAAGGAAATTGTTCAGTCCTTCAATGTACGTGGTATAAACGACGAAGAGAAACGCTTAGTCCAGACCATGATGAGAAAAAATTAGCAACCATTCAATAAAAATTTACCAAAATATACATTTCATTTATATGTATTTTATTGTACTATACACCAATATAATAAATAGTACAATTTGAGTCTTAAACTTAAAACATACAATTGGCGACCTTATTACATTTTGCGATCTCTTCCAGGCAACCTGGAATGGACAGAGATTGCCTGAACATAAAATGGGGTTCCACTTGGTGCACTTCAAAAGTAATTAAACAATTAAAAAAAAAAACAAATACAATAGGTTCTAGAGTGGCAACCGCGCATCAGAAGACGCAGCGTTGGAAGGCCTCCCACAAGGTGGACCGACGACCTAGTGAGGGTCGCGGGAATGCGGTGGATGCGAGAAGCACAGGATCGGTCGTTGTGGCGACGCTTGGAGGAGGCCAATGTCCAACAGTGGACGTCTTTCGGCTGAAATGATGATGATGATGATGAAATACAATAGATACATAAATACACACATACATACTAATTTGATAGGTAAGAAAACAAGTGGCGACTATTACTATAGCTAAAAACGAAACACAACTTTACATATTTACAGGGACAGGTAATATTCCTTCAGTTTAAATCATAAGTAATTGGAGTAAATAAAAATATATTTAAAAAATTACGTAATAGCAAATAAATGCAAGCGTGGAGTGGGTTCCGTACGATGAATATTTTAACTAGCATGTGTTTTTTTAATCTGACCCAAATTCTTTTGTAGTGGGAATTTACTGAATATATTGCCTGTTGTTGAATTGTCTGGCCTTATATTCTTGAATAAGACCCAGTGATTGGAGTATATTTATTTTCTGATTTATCCCTGAAACTGGTTTCTGCTTAATTTTTTGTGAGATGCTTTTAGTAGTTAATGCTTTTTGTAACAGGCCATCTTGCTGAACTCGCCTACTACCGTTCTAATATTGTAGCAAAGCAGTGTTAGATGATAATAGGACTTTGCTGTAAAGCCGCCCCGTGGAAATTCGATTTGCTCTAATTCTTATTACAGTGGTTGGGCGCCTTTTTGGATTGGCGGATGATTGATCGATAAAGTTTTACAGAGGTTGCGACGAAATAGGCCTGTTGTTATTTCGTCATAAAATCTACGGTTTATTGGTTGCCGCATTATTTGCACTGTTTTTGTGAACACACTTCTATAGTGATCTAACACAGCTTTAAAACAATAAGATGTCTGGTAATGACGGAATTACAGCCAAACTTCTTAAGGAACGTCGGAAACCGTTTCTAAAGGCCCTTTAGAAGCTATTTGATTCCGTCATACTCGAGGGAAAAATTCCATAGGTATAGACCAGAATTGTGGTGATACTCTTTTTTAAGAAGGGCGATAATGCCCAGTTTAAGAATTATAGGCATATCTTACTTCTAAATCATGTCTATAAACTCTTCAAAAATTATCACGAATTGTTCGCGTCCTGGTTTAACGATATCTTCGATTTTCTACAATTCGAGAATTACGTGAACGATGAACTGGACTGACAACAAACGGCTCCAACAGTCGACAACTGACAACAGTCGGACTCGCGCACTGAGGGTTCCGTACAAAGTTACCTATGAAAACAGTTCAATTCCCGAATTGTGTTACGAAGACTTTTCCTAATCGCATTTTTTTTTGTGACGTAACATCAAATTTACCGTTTTCAGATTTTTTGAAGTGAAACTTCTTTACGCACGCTTGACTTGGGGAGTAAGCTGGCGAACGCGTGACGTAAGCGTTACGAAAAGTGTGATCGGGCAAGGCGAACGGAAGTTAAGTGGGGGATATAAGCAAGAGACAGCAGTGCGCGCGCACATTTTCTTTCTCTCTTCCTCTCATAGCCAAATACGTTCCGTATATCTAAGCACACTGCAGGCTTATTGTCTGTATCACAGTGTAGGAGCAAGAGAGAGCAGTGCGCGCGCACATTTTCTTTCTTTCTTTCTCTTATAGGCGAAAGAAGTTTCACTTCAGTCGTGTGGTCATAAGCACACTCGTTTTTTTCTATGCTTGTGCTATGAGACCTTGCTTTTTGCCTTTTAGGATTCTAGGTCAACGGGAAATCATCTAATTAATTTTTTCGTGGGCGGAGCGGGACTAAGTGTCAGAGTTTTACTGACTAAAACCCACTTCTGTTGTATTTTTGCCTTTGTTCCAGGGCCCCTGGGTTCACTTTCACTTAAACCATGACCCCAGTAACCTTCCAGTCATCCTCGCTTCGGACCATGGCCTGTACTAGGGCCGTCGCGGGAGGTCGTTGCCGCCGATCGCGGCCACGAGGACACAGCGGTGCTTATCCCAAGCGGGACACACATCTACCGTATGTTCCACTGTGTTCTCCGGGCAATCCACGCAATGGTAACATCCGGGCATATATATTCCCATGGTATAATTTCCTACTATCACGCATTTTTACAGTAGGTTGCATTAATAATATTCCACATTAATAATATTCCACAATAATAATACTTCACAACTTGCACACTACGCCATCTAGTCCCAAACTAAGCAGAGCTTCTGATATGAGTACTTGACGACTTGTAAACATACTTACATATTTATATATGACTGGCCTGTTGGCCTAGTGGTTAGTGACCCTGACTGCTATGCCGGAGGTCGTGGGTTCGATTCCCACCCAGGACAAATGTTTGTGTGATGAGCACGATCATTTGTTCTGTGTCTGGGTGTAATTTATCTATATATGTATGTATTTAGAAATATATAAGTATGTTTATCAGTTGTTAGTATCCATAACACAAGCTCTGCTTAGCTTGGGACTAGACGGCGTTGTGTGATAGTTGTGGAATATTATTATTGTTATATTATTATTATTATTATTTCCAAATACTACATACATTTTATAGATAAAAAAGGTTAAAACGGATCCCTAAAAAAGAATAATGTAACTTTAATATAAAGTTTATTTGAACTTATAATTCTAAGTCAATACGAATATCACAGTGCTAAGTAACCCGTTTTAAGAAACGGTATTTTTTAGATAAAGACCTTTTATTGTGCTAGATCGTCACAATAGTACAAGCTATTACAAGTATACGCCCTTCGTCCAATTGGAATAAGCTATACGTAATTCATACGGCATTTGTTTTCAACGAACTCTGCTAACTCATAGTTTGGTTGTTAGACCCCATACACCAATGAAACCATCCAATTAGGCCTTTTTTAAGTGTTCAGTTATTTGTCACGAATAGTCAGAATGAACATGACTTCTATGGCGGCAATTATGGTAAAATATTCGTGACTGTTTCACATAATGTGAAACAAGGGGTTCATTGCTTTTTAATTTTATGCTTGAAGTTTTAAGAAGTGATTATTTTGATTTTTGCTTTTTATAGCTTAGGCTTAGGTAATTGTTTTGATTTATATACTTTTAGGGTTCCTCAAACCTCAAAAGGAAAAAAGGGAACCCTTATAGGATCACTTCGTGGTCCGACCGTCTGTCTGTCAAGACCTTTTATCTCGGGAACGCGTGGACGTATCGAGTTGAAATTAAAACAGGTCTGCGGTCCCTTGAAGCTTTGAAAAATTTCAATTTCTAAGTTAACGAAAAAAAAGACATGGCCGTTTAAGTCGCAAAAAAGGTATATTTCGACACTCGAGGGAAACAAAATTCTAGAGTACTTCCCGTTGACCCAGAATCCTGAAATTTTGCATAAAGCAAGGTCTTAAAACACAAGTATAGAAATAAATCTGAAAATAGAAAAATTAAGGTAAATAATTTTTTTTTTTTTGCGATGTGGTAAAAACTTCGAGACTCAAGGTATTGAACATAGATAAGTTTGCACGGAACCCTCAGGGCGCGAGTCCGACTCGCACTTGCCCAGTTTTTTTTAAATATTACCTAGTTTGCTCAGAAATATAACTGAAACTAAATCAATCAACACTACCACTGTATAATATATATATGTATATAATAAACCAAATATTTTTATTTCGTACATATTTAGATGTTAGCAGTGTTTTATAAATAAACTAGCTTCTACAAGCGGCTTCGCCCGCGTGAAAGTGGTTTTTCCATACAAATTTTGAATCCCCATTTCATCCCCTTAGGGGGTGAATTTTGGAAAATCCTTTCTTAGTGCTCACTTAATTCATAAGAGGAAAACTTGTGCTAAATTTCACGCTCCTAGTCCCAGTAGTTTCTGCTGTGCGTTGATATGTCAGTTTCTCCTTTTATATATAAAGATAAAAAAAGTATACAACATATGACAATCTGCCTTATTAGGGTTACTTTGGTAGAAAATGTCTTATTTTCCACGTTGAACATACTTTTTTTGAGACGGGAAATCATCCAGTGACATCTCCCGCTCTACCATGTTACGGGAAGGCGTATCCCACCTTTACTGACAAAAACACACCTGAGTCCTTCAGTTGTATTTTGCGGTTTAGGATAACTTTTCAGAAATTCCCCGTGGCCCAACAACATACCTATTGATTTTCTTTTAGTGTGTGTGTGTTTTTGTGTGATGTGTGTGTTGTGTTGTGTGTGATGTTGTGTGAATGTGTGTTGTAGTGTGTGTGTGTGTTTTTGTGAATGTGTTGTGATCCTAATATTCGTTTATTTAAATTAAACATATTCTCAAGCGTGGCAATGCTGCCAGCATTCTGGGCACTTTTCCCATTGAAATCGATGCAAACGAATTTTTTGATGCCCTATGAGTTCTTTTTTTACCCGCTTGTACATATTATTATTTTCAGTTTGTTTAAATATCTATTAAGTTATAATATTTAATGGTTAAGATGTGTATAGGTATATTATTAAAGATTCTTCTATGTTTTTCTCAAACTATCGAAATAGGTTCGAAACTGATGAAATTCAAATTGCATTAATTAATTTTGCTTCTAAACTTAATTAAATTCTACATAAATTCACAGTTGAAAATTCTCTTGATATTCTAAGCTGTTTATCAAGTAAATTACCAAATTTACTAATACCTATTAATTAATTTTACAATGTTTGCTTATTTTCTAAATATTTTCATTAATTGAAATAATGGTGTGTTAACGATATAAATTATAATTAAAAAAGAATGAAACAGTATTCTAAAGCAAATATTGTTTAAAACTGAGCTGCTGATTTTAAATAAAATTCGCCTTAATTTCTCTGAGTTGTTTTTTTCATTGAAAAGAAGTATACATATCGATAGTGTGAAGGCAGCATTTGAATGTATTGAAATAGGTACATAAAAAATTTTTTTTTTCGCAGTTTAATAACTAATTATTATCGTTTACTTCATTTCTTGCGGTGGCACGAGTGTTGGATTCGAGGATTATATATATACATTTTATTATTGATAAGCTCGCGCTTGACCAGACATGATGATGGTAAAAATGATGTGGTCAAAGATGGAGCACGCATGCCTAGAAGTAACCATTCACTCTTGACATAAAGACCCCATGTTGTAGTTGTGTTATGTGTGATATTTCCGAGGTGTGTAACCTTTTTTTTTCGTGACGATTTTTGCCTTTTCCGATAATATGGGCTCAGCAACAGATTGAATACTTTTCATATAGGCCTCCGTAGTTCGAATCCCGGTGGTAGTATGACCCTATGGCATCAAAAAGTTGATGAGCGTTTATTTTTTTTTATTACATCTACGAGCAGTGTTTGTAATTCATCTCTATCATCCTCACGCCCCAATCACTGCGTCAGGAGACGTCACCAGCGTCGGGAGTCACAGGGCGATCGCCGGGAGATGAAAACGAAATAAGAGATCCGATGCCTGCTTGGGCTACGCGGATTTTTTTGAAAAGAAAACCCTGGTCCTAGAATGCAAAGAGTAACTGAATGACACAGGTGTAGTTTTCATCAGTAAAATTATGACACACCCTTCTACTCCACCCTAGAGCGGGAGAAGAAATTGGATGCCTTTACACATCAAAAAAAAAATGTGGCCTAGCATCTAGCAGTGTTTCCCAACACAGAAGCCTCTATGCTTCAAACTCTTTAAAACCGACAAGACGAATTAGAAAAGTTTTGAGCATAGAGGCTTTTTACATGACTGCCCCAAAAAGGAGTGTTATGTTTTTTTGCAGGGAAATACTGTAATCTGTAAATAATAAATATAAAAATTCCATCACATCGCGAGTAGGTATTGTTTGCTAAGAGCATTTTAACGTAGCATTATAAAACCGTCACGACGTCGTAACGTAAAGGTTTACGTTCGGATTTACGCTTGCTACGTTAAAAGAGATTGTTATGGTCTGCCATTTTGCTCGTGGATCATCTGCGAAGGCTCATACATCACATGGAGAGATGCCACTTATCTATTTACCAGATACAATGCTCGATTGTGAATAAAGGCGAGATGACTTATGCGTTTTGTTATGTGTTAGGAATATATAACAAAGTTGGTGTGGGCTCGTTCTTACATCACGTCATTATTTAGGGTTCCGTACCTGAAATGTGCCAACGGGACAGAGGCGGATCGTGAAACTGTTGGGCTCTGGGCTAACACTACTTGGGGGCCCACCCAAGTAATCAAATTAATTGGCATTTTGTTAAAAATAAGTTTATATTTCTCCTGAAGTGTACTCGCAAATGTCGTCCTAATGGAACAAGAAACCTTCAACTGATCATGAGTTACTATAGCTAACTTGAAAGTCTTTAAATATACTTCATCTTGAGGTTTTCTGTAAGATATTGCCCTATGCGATAAGACCGCCGATTGTACACTAAGCATTTGTAAATGTTTATCCTGTCCACATTATGAGGTGTACAATAAAGTATACAATAAATAAATAAATTTTTTGATCACAGGTCGAACGTGAACACCAACGTTGAGCGCTGAAACCATTGACCCGCCATATTAGTAGCGATATCAATGACTGCTTCCATAATTAAACAGTGGTACTCTATTTGTTTTAAAAAAAAGTTTTGTCAAATAGATTAACCCGCACTGTAGATTGTTTTTAATGGGGACTGGGGGCCCCTTATATCCCCGGGGCCCTGGGTTGCAGCCCATTTAGCCATTAAGTAGATCCGGCCATGCAACAGGACCCTCTTAAGCTACCGCTGTTCGTTCGCCGGTGTGTCTGTTTATCCGTCCGTCTGTCAGCGGGCTGTATCTCATAAACCGTCAGAGGTAGACAGTTGAAATTTTCACAGAATGTGTATTTCTATTGCCGCTACAACGACAATTTTTTAAACGTTAAAATAAAGTTGGCGTGACGATTTGGATCGGCCAGAAGTAGCTAAGGACAGAAAAGAATGGAATAACGGAAGGGAGGCCTTTGCCCTGCAGTGGGACACACAAGGCTCATAATAATAAATAATAAAATAAAGTTAATTATTTTGTTAGTGTTTTTTTTCTTGGTTGATATTAATATTGTAGTACGGGACCCTTCGTGAGCGAGTCCAACCCGCATTGGCCAGTTTTTTATTAACCAAACCTTTGTGTCAATATGACTTTACAAATGCCTTTTTAATGATTTTTACAGTTTTATTGTTTTCCTTTATGAATTCTATCGCTCACTAGCTTCTGTCAGCGGCTTCGCCTACGTGCTAGTAGAAAATTATCCCAAGGGAACATGCTCTTGGCATAAAAAGTATTCCCACACTCATAAACTTTTTTTTTTTTTAGGTTTTCTGTATGATATTGCCCTGTGCGATAAGACTGCCCTTTGTACACTTTGTTTTTGTATATGTTTATCCTCTCAACATTATGATGTGTACAATAAAATATATAATAAATAAACAAATAAAATTTCGCCTTTACAATATTATCAGCGGTGTTGGTGATGGCAATTTGTACCAGTGACATAAAAATATAGTTTCACGTGTAGTACTGTGGAGAGTCATATGTTGTAGAAAATCAAGTAGGTCGGTAACTTTATGCAATTAATTTTATCACCACTACCCTCAAAACAGGATAGAAATGAAAATGATGCGACATCAAGCACTAACTACTACTTTACTCTACTACTTTACTTTTTTCTACATAATATATAATGCGGCATCGTTTCTGTTAAAATTGCTTAATCACAGATTATCGACCTCTGGTACCCAAGCTAAGAGTAAACTTGTGTTATGGGTGCCAGGGCTCACTCTATTTATTACATTTTCACTTTAAACAAACAGTTTTTAGTAATCATTTGTACAAATCATTCAATTTTTCAATCATTAAGCTTATCAAAAAAACATTAGTTAGGTATTAAATCAAAACAATACAATTATTCAATGAACAAATCATTCTATTAATAAAATTACTCAATCAATAAATTATATTATATTATAAATTATACTCAATAAATAAATTATACAATTATTTTATTATTAAAAATTACTAAAGATTAGAATTTCTTACTCTAATTAATAGGGTATAAAGAAAAATAATAATAATAATGTGAAATGTGGGTGTGTCGCCTCATTATTTAACTCGGAAAACAACTCTCCTGGACATAAAGGCTGCACCCAAGTTTTGCTACAACTATTGGTCATCCTTTTCAAATCTAGCAGATTCTCGGTGGTTTCTCCTTTAGTCCTCGGTTCATATTATTGTGGCAAGTTTTACGTTATGCCTTCTGGTACGTGGTCACCACTCCAGAAGCTGTCGGTTGCATTAACCATTGGTAGATTACAGCCCATTTCCTTCTGATGTTGAGGTCTACGTCCCAAGCAGCGAGGAAAATTACAAGCTGATTATTCTAAACTAAGTTGTACTTAAAATCAAGTTTGGCCACTTTGGTGAACTAATATTACATTAATTAGAGTTCGCAGTCACTGGCCATGCATGCCCAGTGCGTGACAAAGCATGGCCCACGATACTACACGTAAACAAGGCGTAGTTTAAAATATATAGTGAACACGCAATCCTACGGCTAACTTCTGCATACATAATAACATAATTTTCACGTTTGTCTGTTTTTTTTTTGAGGTGGAAAAACATCAAATGTCTACTCTCGCCTCAGGGTGGAGCGAGAAGGTGTGTCAGTCTTTTACTGACTAAAACGCACACGTGTCCCTCAGTAGCCCGTTGCCTTCCAAGGCCACGGTAGCTCTTTCAAACATTTCCGCGGCCCACGCTTTTATGTTTGATTTTGAGTTTCAATTTGGATAAACAGCGTAAAAAAACAACGGTTTTCTCAATATATAAATTGATAGCTAGCATCAGCTTATTTGGAACATGCAGTTAGTGTCAGAAAAATATATGCATAGCTAATCACTCTTTAGAAGTAACAATTTATCTTCGAACACCATCCTTAGCGCCACGAAATAAAGATAAAGCTCTTTAAAAATCTTAGATCTTTATAAAGTAAAAAAAATATAAGTTTTTTTTTTACGATGGTATATCATTAAATGATTTCTCTCGCTTTAACGCCTTAAAGCGACTAAAACCATACCTATGACCCATCTTTGCTTTGCGGTTTAGAACCCTGGGTTTCCCTTTCGGAAATTCACCCATGGCTCCAGAAGGCTTCGGCCCTGCTGATAAGTCTAGATTTAAGATGCACAGTAAATTTTTATTCCGTAGATGGAACCGCAGGAAAAACTAGTTGCAAGATTAATGTGAATTAAAATTCGTGTAAATGTACGATGAGTAATCGTTTTAGTGGAATTTTAAACGAATGACCTTCGAGTATAATAAATTAGGAAAGTATCATACTTTCGTGTTGTTACTAGTTTTGGTGATGACATATTAATTGGTAATTTGTGTAGGTGCTCTACGAGTATTGATACTGGTACTACTGAGCTTTTGATTTTTATATTTTTATAGGATCACTTTATTGTCTGTATTTCTGTCTGTCTGTTTGTCAATCTGTCGGTCTGGTCGTCTGTCAAGACCCTTTTTCTCAAGAACGCGTAAAGGTATATAGCACTAGTTTATAACAATTTAAAAAAAAACTGAAAACTGTAAATTTGTTACAATATCACCAAAAAACACTTTTTTGCGATTCGGACAAATCATCGCGACACGACTAGGGAACTGAATCATTTACATAGGTCCTTTTAAGCACTCAGTACACGAGTCCGACTCACAATTGCCTGGTTTTTTGATTACACTAAGCTGTACAGCTTACAAAAGAATCGTGGTGAAATAGAAGCAGCCTCAAGGGTTATCCTTCACGGTTAAGCAACTCTTAACGACATCGGAATGTGGATACCGTGGTTCCTTTGTGCTTTGGAAAACACGTTAAGTAGTTAGTACTGGCTATCATTTATACGTCTTTGACAGTCATTACGGGTAGTCAGAAGTTTCCTTGCCGTCCGGCCGTCTGAAAAGGACCGAGCCGTGTCTTCAACAGCGTGTCGTGTTCCACGCGCGTCTCAAAGAGAAGTCAGTAAAACAGTAAGGTCGATGTCCGCTAGGACCACGGCAATTTTTGAAAGA